>CALYLW010000853.1:0-349912 GCA_944989445.1 Ampullaceana balthica
ACTATCATATTAATTAGAAAAATGTATCTATTTGCAAAAGAGTAGTTGCAATAAGAAATGAGTTGTGATGAGGGCCCCACGCTTTTATGTGCAGTCGATAGGTTCACGGATTGAAAATTTTTATTTTCTTCTTTTTAGTGCACTTTCTATATGTAAATAAAAGCGTGTCCTTTTAAAAAAAGATTTTTTAAATATTTTATTTTCTACTTTTTAGTAACACAATTTTTTAATCAATTTTTTGACATAATCAACTCAATTTAATTAGTCAAACTTCGTTGACTATAACTTAAATGTGATAGTGGTAAAAAGATAGATTATTAATTACAAATTTATGTATTTAAAAAATAACAGTTTCCCCCAACTGAAAATTGAACCCAGTACCTCCAGGTCGAAAATCCATTAAGCTAACAATTGGGCCAACCAGGCTACACAAATACCAGTTGTTCCTCTTGTATTATCATGACAATTTAGATTTAGTTTCGAATTACTGAGCTGTTGAACACCTGGAATGTCGTCATCCATGGCTGGTTGTGAACTCCGTTGACATTCACGTGAAAGTCAAGAATAGCACGGATACAGATTATCTATAAAGATACACGTAAAAATGCAATTATTTAATTACGGTACATTCGATCGATCTGAAATGTTGATACAATGTATTGTCATCCAAGATCTATCTGTGGTAAAATTTTGAGATCTCTAGGACCATCAGAAGTGGTTTAATTTTACGTTACAAGATTTTACGGATACAACATACAAACAGTGTGAGTTAAATAAAAGCTTGTAATAAAATACCTCAACCTTGAATTTTTGTCTCGGAGAAAATACTGTTTCGCTGATGTCTCTTCATTAAGATGACACTTTCTCTTTCTTTAATCACATTGACGATTGTTTATACTCTTTCTCAACGGACATATCCTTTCTTTTTTCTTCATAGAAATCAAATTCAGAACGCTGGTTTTTAACAAACTCAATAAGATATTTCAACAAATGTATCATGAAGGGATGCATTCATTTTCTGAAATCTTTCTAAAATTGTGTTCCAAATTTCAAGTAAATTAGCGAGTTTCAGTTGTTCAAGTTCCTTCCGAAATGCTTCAAGTAGACTGTCAGGCGGCTGATTGTCGTCAGTTGCCAATTCTTCCAATCCTGCAATATTCTCATGGTATTATTTATTAACAGGTCTTACAGCTTCATGTCGGCCTGACCATCTTGTGTCAGACAAGGCTTTGTTAACATGTAACCTTTTCGATTGTTTTTGAAGACCCTGACAATGATAAATAGATGCAACAAGCAAGGTATAAAGATTTTGCAGAATGAAAAAATAAGTAAATAATTATTATTTTTTAAAATCTGTTTCCGGCAGGACAACCTTCTGCTGCACTTTTCCCAACCAAATTAAGGGAATAAGCCGTGCATGGCTCATAATGAGCAACACTGCACTTTTCACGAAGGATAGTCTGGACTCAGTTTTACTTCCAACTTATACTTGCAGCATTGCCGTATGACTGTCCACGGCAATCTTGAATTTGAATGTCAATTTCTTCCAAAATATTAAAAATAATTTTGGCAACTCCTAATCCAGTATGGGACTACACTACATTGGTATGAACTTGATGAATCGCTCAACAGGAATGAATGGTATTTAGCTAATAACGGAACGCAAAATGTAATTCAGGTTAATTAGGGACACCGATATTCAATGTACATACAGAAATCACATATGACCCGCTCGTAAGCCGAACGCCCAACATTTTCCTCTAGATTTTGTCCCAAAAAAGTCGGCTTTAGAACGAGTATATACGGTACTAGTATTTAATAACATATTTATTCGAATAGCTACTTCTTACTGCAATCTGTCTGTAGGTCGAAGCGTCGAAACTCGTGAACAGTGTACTAATTTGGAAGCTGGTTAAATATTCGATTATTGAATTATGCTCTTTTATGTCAAAGTTTTTTATCGTAATTTTTCAAACTAAATATAAATCGATTGTTTATCTAAAGCTAGGTTTCCCTGGATATTATTACAAATGATGACGATCTCTGGTATTTCACACTCTTCGAAATTTTCTCTTGATAAGTAGATGATATTTTATTAATTTATTTATATTTTCAAGGCTTCATGCAAACATTTGTTCACCTTTATTATAGAAAATAATAATTTTGGGGGCCACTAAATCATCGGGGGCCCCTGGCTTTAGCCCGTTCAGCCCCCCCCCCTTTAATCCGCCGTAGATAGTGTTGCAAGGAATATGGTGTGATAATAATTATTCATCATAAAAATTAATTCTCTTAAAGTAAGCGGTAATCATGAATTCATGTGAAAATAAAATAACACTTGCCACTAATACAATAAAAAATGTAGTTTATCCTCAAGCACTATCTAACCGTCTAACAGTCTAACAGGTCGTGAGTTGCCATGATATAAGAAAAAAGAAATTTCAAAGAAACAAATGAGTAGAGATTAAACATAGTATTTCAGAAACCTTCAAGGAAACGTACTCTACAAATGTACAAAGTTTCACATAGGCGTACTCTACAAATTTACAAAGTTTCACATAGGTGTACTCTACAGATTTACAAAGTTTCACATAGGCGTAGTCTACAACGTTACAAATTTCCACATAAGTGTACTAAACAACGTTAAGAAGTTTCATATAGGCGTACTCTACAACGTTACAAAGTTTCACATAAGTGTACTAGACAACGTTACAAAATTTCATGGCGATCGGATAAATACATAATATATTTAAGCAATGAGTCATATTTTTTTAAAAGCATATATTGTCATTTTACTTTAAAAATCTCACATTATCAAAGCCATTGGGTGAATTAAATAATATTTATAAAGCTTATATCAGAAAATAATAACCTTAATGGCCCTTGTATCTAATCGGTAAAAGATGTAAATTCCATTACAAATATATATTTAAAATAAGGTCGTGATGTATTTTTTTCAAGATCGTGTAAAATTAAATGGGAATAAAGAAATAAACCTGTAAGAAATAATTTTACATAACACTATTCTTTAGTACTAAACCAAATAACTAGACCCAATCTTCCAGAAATAATTAATCGGTCTTTAATTACGTAATTTTCAAATCAGTCTATCTACATACAGTTTTATTTACTAATAATTAGATCAGAAATAGGTATGTAGTTATCTAAGCAACACAGAAAATGTAAATTAACGGAATATTATTTCTACTCTCATGTTACTATTTTTATGAACTATATAAAATCTTTAAATAACATGAACTAGGGAAATGACATCGTTTAAATTGGAATAGGGATAGACCGTCAGGAGAACCCTTGCAATTTATAGATATGATATATCTAAACTAGGGGTTTTAGGGCGCCTACGGTGCCCACTTGGACTGTGGGGCGCCTAAGGCGCCCACTTTTTTTTTGGGGGGGGGGTAATAAGCACAAATACCTTATCCTTGTTTGATAAATACGAAATATTAAACTTCCTGAAATGTACACAAAGTATTTTATAATCATAAATCCTTAAATCCTCTTTTTACATCACTCTCTTTTCCAAAATTAAAATATAATCTAAAACTATAACGTTATATAATAATCTTTTTTGAATCTTGTAGAATTTTTAGAATTTTGCACGCTTCCTGAGGTGCGCCTTGTACATAACTTAAATATAAGCTCAAAAAATGACATCATAACGCTACGGATGCTTCCTTCCATCCTTTGACGTTGGCTATTATATTGTTTATATATGGATCGAAGTCAAGTGGCGTGCCACTTGGATATATTACAGATTGCGGAAACAAGCAAATTGCGCACATGAAACAATTAGACATGCACATAAATAACAGTTAATAACTTAATTTTATATTTTTTATATCTTTCTATTTTAAAAAATATTTTTTTAAATCTATATTTTATTACCATTTAATATTTCAATTATTAGTTTAGCTTCCATACTTTAAAAATATTTTAAGCAATACAAATTAAAAATAACATTTCTCATACAATGACAAAATAATGTTTTAAATAAAATAAATTAGTCTATAGCCATCCTCTCATTAACTTTACCAGCTAAGTTTTCTCAAATACAAAGACATATTTAGAAAAGCCTTTACTGATGTTCTTTTGTGCGGTGATGAATGGAGATACAATTTAACACAACTTCGTTTCTACAATAAAATTTCCTTAAATACAAAATATTTTGAACGTTTTTTACCAAAAATATACTGCCAATTTGGTCAAATAAAATAAAATGACGTAATCGACTTTTACGATAGACCGTATTTCCACTTTTTTAAAAAAAAAGTAATAATCCAAGATTTTCGCCATTATTTGTCATAATCGAAACAGTACAGAATTTCTACTTTTCTAATAAATATACTATCTTTACAGAAATAATACGTCAGTTAGTTAACTATTTCAGATGAGGCCGCGGGCCAGTTAAAATGGCTTCGCGGGCCGGTTTTGGCCCGCGGGCCGCACTAGGTTAAACAATTTTTTTAAATTTTTTTTTATTTTATTATTTTTTTCATGTGAGCAACACAGATAAAGTTTATTAGGAGAATTTTGTTTCTACTTTCGTGTTTTTTGTAAATGAAATTTCTGAAATCGTAAAATAATATGAATACGGACATGACATTGTTTTAATTAAATTCAGGATATACCAGGGTAGGAGAATCATTACAATTTATAGATATGTTATCCCTAAATTTAGGAATCGAAGTCAAGTGGCGTGCCACTTATATAAATCTTTTATGACTTGAAATTCATTACCATTGTTACCCTTATTGTAGGGAGTGAAATGAAGTGGCATGCCACCTCAATAAGATAACATTGTTTTTTTTTATTATTTTTTTATATATTTATTTTTTAATTACATACATATTTTATATGAATTCACATCTAATATATAAAACTCAGTTGGTGTTTGTATGTTTGTATGTTTGTATGTTTCACTTTTCGACTTTCTGTTAGACAATCACGGAAAAACCAAATGACGGACGGGGACCAAATTTGGCAGGACGGTTCCTCTTACCCTGAAGGTGGTTTTAAGTTAGTTTTTGTAATTGTCCCTTTTGCCCGAATGCCGTAAATAAATAATCAGAAAATGCAGACAAAGAATAAAAAATTTAACCTCATTTCTGTATTGAACAAATTTACGCGGACGTTCAAATGCCGTTCAAAGCGAGTTACTTTTGGTGACGTTTTTTTCCCCAATACTTTATTTTCAGTGGTGCGCATTCAAAAAATATTATAATGTCTAATGACGGTGCGCACATTTTCGTGTACGCTTCATAATTTGAGCTGTGTAGTACAAAGAATTGTCATTTTCTTTACTGTTACTTTCTATATATTAGATAGACACGTAAACATATTTAATTACAACTGCCACACGATGCATTAGATTTAATTGTTTACACGTTTAGTTTTAATTGCGAATTTGTTTTAATTATTTTCTGTTCCATAACTCGACATTGAATAAAAAAAACTATTTATGTAATAATTGTGTCAGTATAAAAGTTAGGCTACCGGACCTATTAACATAAGTAGATTAAACTAAATAAAGTGATCCTGAAAACGCTTAATTATATTGTATTGCATATTAATATGTTATGTTCATTCCTTTGATGATGGATTAACATAGGTCATTTTTAAAATCAATTATTGTCATGGTTTCACATGGGTTCTTAACATAAAATTGATTTGTTTTGTTTGTTTTTTTAAAATTAGGAATATATCCTAATTTCTTTATTTATCTTTATTATCTTTATCTTATAGACGCTGTTGCAAATATTGTATTAATTACAATTGTGTTACGATGCAGTGTCGTAAATATATAAGAGCTTTTTTAGAGACGACAGTGGCAGAGATCTTTTGGAAAAATGTCAAAAAAGCAGTGGCCTTTTTTTAATGGATACAAACAAACAAACATAAAATATCAACTGAGCTTTATATATTACATATGCGTTTAAATTATTTTATTTCAATTATTTTCACGATGCATTGTATGAATATTTTACATGCAATGAATAAAATTGTGATTTAAAAAAAATTAATTCATAACTTAACATTTAGATAAAAACCATAGATGTAGCGAGTTTATTTTATGTTGAAATTGATGGCCTATGTCAAATAAACTTACACTTTAAAACAGTTTACTTAAGCTTTATATACACTATACATTATAAACTTTCGATACCAAATTTATTAAAAAAATTGACTAAATTTAATGAAGTGATCCTGAAAACGCTTAATTAATATGAATTGCGAATTGAATATGTTTTTATGTTCATTCCTTTGTATTCAGAATAGCATAGGCCGTTTCTAAAATTGCCTTTAATCATTTTTAAGATGCGCTTATTAACAGACGGTTGAATCTTTTTTTTTCATTTTTATTTTATTTTTCAGATATAAAATCTGGTGTGTGTGTGCATTGTATATAATTTACAAAATATTATGCCTTATCCGAAATAGGGAACAAAAAAAAAGATTCCTTTTTGAAATTATACACATCTAATATTTGTATGTTTGTATGTTTGTATGTTTGTATGTTTCACTTTTCGACTTTCTGTTAGACAGTCACGGAAAAACCAAATGACTGACGGGGACCAAATTTGGCAGGATGGTTCCTTTTACCCTGAAGGTGGTTTTAAGTTAGTTTTTGTAATTGTCCCTTACAGTGGTCAGAACAGAGGACATTCAAAGAAACCAATGAGTGGTCAGAAACAGAGGACATTCAAAGAAACCAATGAGTGGTAAGAACAGAGGACATTCAAAGAAACCAATGAGTGGTCAGAACAGAGGACATTCAAAGAAAGCAATGAGTGGTATGAACAGAGGACATTCAAAGAAACACATGAGTGGTCAGAACAGAGGACATTCAAAGAAACCAATGAGTGGTCAGAACAGAGGACATTCAAAAAAAGCAATCAGTGGTAAGAAAAGAGGACATTCAAAGAAACCAATGAATGCTCAGAACAGAGGACATTCAAAGAAAGCAATGAATGGTAAGAACAGAGGACATTCAAAGAAACCAAAGAGTGGTCAGAACAGAGGACATTCAAAGAAACCAAAGAGTGGTCAGAACAGAGGACATTCAAAGAAACCAAAGAGTGGTCAGAAAAGAGGACATTCACAGAAACCAAAGAGTGGTCAGAACAGAGGACATTCAAAGAAACCAATGAGTGGTAATTTCTATTAAAAAAGTATGTCATAAACCTTTGCGGAAGTCAAACAAACAATATCAGAAAGTTTCATGGCGATGGGATAAATTAAATAAAATGTATATATCTTTTATCAGAGAATAACGACATTAAGTGCCCCGAAACGATACTTTGCAAGATATAAAGTTCAACTTAGCTTTAGATTGCAATTTGGATCATTATGTATATGTATGTGAATATTTTAAAGATCGTATAAAATCCCTTGGGGAATAACGCCTTAAAAGCTTACAACAATTATTGGTGCCCTCTGTCCCAAGTGAATGGACGTTAGGCGTTGAATGCCCTATAGAAAGTTTATATTGGCCGTCTATAGAATGTTTATATTGGCCGTCTATAGAATGCTTATATTGGCCATCTATATAATGTTTATATTGGCCGTCTATAGAATGTTTATATTGGCCGTCTATAGAATGTTTATATTGGCCGTCTATAGAATGCTTATATTGGCCGTCTATAGAATGTTTATACTGGCCGTATATAGAATGTTTATATTGGCCGTCTATAGAATGCTTATATTGGCCGTCTATAGAATGTTTATATTGACCGTCTATAGAATGTTTATATTGGCCGTCTATAGAATGTTTATATTGGCCGTCTATAGAATGTTTATATTGGCCGTCAAGTATTTATCTACCATGTACAGACATGCTGATCTACCGTTGAGCTCATCCCCGTGCGTCAGATAGGGGAGAGCTACCTAGATATAGAGGGTAACGGAGAAAGAAAATACGTGGAGAGGTCCGAAGCAGCCATGTAGAAAGTGGAGAGATCCACAAAGTCTATGGACCTGAACAGAACAAACGCAGCTACCCATTGTGCTGTGAAGGGCATCCTCCTAGGTGGTAGCGTACAAGGCTAACAAGCATGCTACTTTAAAAAATATATTGTTACAAAAACATTGAACAAATAGCCAATTTTTAAAATAATTTTGATATAGATAATTTTAGGGGAAAATGACATTTTGGCCGATGGCCTCCAATGAGCTTTATTTTTCATTAAAAATATGAGACTGTTTTGTGTGAGTGTACACAACAACTTCCCAAAGTTTCATGGCAATCGAATGAATAAAATAATGTTTGTAAAACTTAAATAAGAAAAATGTAAATAAGGGCCAATCAAATCTCCTGAAGATTTAAAACTTAATCATGAATGTTATATGTGTCAACTTTCCTGAAATTCGTATAAAATCAAATGAAAAATAAAGTATTATACCTAATTTTTCATGTACATTTTCTGGGCCTCTTTCCCAAAATAAACGGACATCTGGGAATCAATGCCCTGTAGTTTTGTAATATGCGATATAGAAGTCTACTTATTATCTTGTCAATAATAATCCATTTACCCAGCAACAATTGATTAACAAAAAATGTTGCTCATAAAAGAGAACATTTAGTGACCCCGGCCCCTTATGAGAGGTAAATAAATAAAAAATATAGCTAAAGTTGTATATCGATAGGATGAATGTTGCATGTAGACAATGTTTAAAATAATTTGTATAAAGTCTATATATGAAAATATGAATTAAAGCACTCTCAGATTAACATGATACAATGTTTTATTATAATAGATAAATATGTGTCAATACTTGTCAAGATCTCATGGGAATAGAACTGGAAATAAAGATTTTAAAATATATCGTGGATGTATGCCTGTCTACTTTAGTTTGAGTAGCTTATCAAATCAGACAATATGTCTGTTTGAGTGCGCGTGTTTTTAGAATAGTTTAAAAAGTACACTGCAAATAGCAGTATTCAACAAATCATACCAATTATATTATTTTTTTTTCTTTAAAGGACAGTTAAATCTCTTCTAATAAAAGACATTTATATTGCAGAATCGTTCATGTATTAGTTTGCATTTCCTGTCATCCCCGCACCAAAAAGCACCGGAACAGTTTTATTTAATATGACTTTGTAATAGAGAAAACTTAGCTGTCAAGATAAATGATAAGATTATGGGAGTCTTTAAACTTGTTATAAAAATTTAATATACCATTCTATGAGACATGGTGTTATTAACCCTTCCGACTCGAGTTACCGAATATTAGGTAATTTATTTAATTCCTATATAACCAGTTACCGCATTCTAGGTTTTTGGGTCAGAATGAGGAAAACCCTAGGGAAGTACTAAAAATAACTAACCAATCGGAATGTAACCTAAATAAAAGTCATTGCAAATGGCTGCCCTCATGTTTGGAATTAATTTGTGTGTGTTTATTATGTGAAATGTTTTTGAAAATTCAATGTAAGACGAGTGTCTGATGAATCAAGCACGTGACAGGAAAGTGGAACTTGGTTTATGTGTTTTATTCTTTTTATTTTTTCAGTATCTAAGCCATAATTTTATCAAAAATACGTTTCTAGGTCAAGTAACACTATGTTAGAGCTAATTATAGTCCTGTGTTGTGTGTATGACGTGTAGCGTGTGTGGAAAACCATTTCAGATACAACAAGCGAAATCCTAGAATTTCTGATACAGACAATCCATGTGTTGTGAAAAAATATTTTTTTCTGCTTAGTGGATCAGCGCAAAAAGCTACAAATTCGGCACTAAATAAAAGATAAACATATTTTCTACAATTTCTCAAAGTTTTATTCCATTCCATGCTTACATACCTACACGGGAAATAGGAGAATTAGTGATTTTCAGTTTGTATAAAGCTCATATGAGGAAAAGACTACATTTGGGCCCCAAGCCCCTAGTAAGTGATAATTTAAATAATTTTTTGACTGTTACCATTGCGAAAGTGTACTCAGCAACCACCCAACATCTCATGTTTCTACCTACTCGGGAAATAGGAAAATTAGTGCTTTTCAATTTTATAAAGCCCATATAAGGAAAAAAGAAACTTTTTCAGGCCCTCGACCCCTATGAGTGTGAATTTTTAAATTCTTTTACGCCAGAACATCGTCACGAGAGGCTAATTAATTAACAACTTCCCAAAGTTTCATGTTTGTACCTGCACCGGATAATGGAGAATTAGTGATGTGTGAGTGAGGGCTTTGGCTTTTATTAGTATAGGTATATAGTGCATTTTCTATAAAAAAGTACCGGAAAGTATATTTAATACAACCTTAAAAAGCAGTAAGACCAAATATTATGTTAAAAAAGGTGCCGGAACGCGGTAAAAGCAGCGTTCTGCTAGAAAAAAACATATATATATATATATATATATTCATAAGTATGTATTATGTATGTATGTATATTATTATTATATATAGCTACAAAAAAGGAACGATCATATTTTGTAGAGATTAAAATAAATTCAATAAATATACTTGTAATCATATTGGACGTGCAGTAAAATTACATCGCACCAATGATGCACCACAAAGCACCGTGCATGATTTTTTCAAACAAGCTTTTTTTGGGAAATTAAGTCAGATTAATAGCATAATTTAAATTTTGCTAAAATGTTATTTAAATTTAATGAGACTAAGTATTAATAATGGTGTTCTTATAAGTTGCATTGTGTGTGTGGCAAAAAAGTGTATAGAAATATAAATTTAAAAAAGAAAACTAGTTTTAAAGTTGTAATTCTTCAAAATATGGGAACAATGAAATGTTTTAATTCATTGTAATATATATGCATGTCTAATTTTCAACAAAGAAAACTATATTTACTGCTAAATTTACTATTTTATAAAAGTGGCACGTCACTTGACTTCGATTCCTACAATTAGGTATACAATGTCAATAAATTGTTAGCACTCTCCTACCCTAATCATGCACTGAGGTTAATGAGCAAAATATTTATTATAGTAGATGATTTTTGACAAAAATATCGATTTGGTCTTACAAAGTTTGTTACTTACCTTTCATTGATGTTTGCATTTTCTTTTATCTAATTTTCTTCTTACTATTAAATGTATAATAAGTCTTTTTTTAAAAAACGTTATTATCATTATTTTTTAAAGTTATTATTTTTTGTACGACATTCTTATATTTTTTGTTGCAAAATTGGAATTGCTAGTAAGAACTTTGCTTAATTTGTATGTTCTAAAGAAGACTTTTTGATTTAAAAATCCAATTTTTTTGAAAGCAATAAATAATGGTCATGCGTTCGAATCCATGTGAAGGCAAGGGTTTGTTCCCGGGGCCTAGGGCGTCCCTGAGTCAACCAGCTCCGAATGGGTACCTAACACTAGTTAGAGAAGGCGGCTGGGTAATGCTCGGAACCCTTATAGCCGTTGCTTGTGAACGCTGCATCACTTGCCAACAGACCGGCATGGTCTGTGGACGCATTATTATTCTGTATAGAAGGAGCGTCTGTATAGATAAGACAAGACGATGTTGCAAATAGAAACTTAACAAAATATATGCTCTCCCATAAAGAGTCTCCTTCCGTACAAATCAAAAGAAACAAAAAATTTATATTGTTATAAACAAACATTTGTAGCAAATGATTTAATATTCTGTGTGTTTAGAGACAAAAAAAAATTAAAAAATACATTTGGGATCTTTTATTAAAATATATTTTTGTTAGTGACATGTCATTATAAGAGCACAGAAAAAGTAGCCATACTCATTAATGCCAGTCTCTGAATATAGCAATAAAACATATTGTCTTTACCGTGTGAAAATAAGAAATATACATCTTTGTTTAAATAATATTTGCATTATAATAACATACATTAGTAATTGAGATATAATAGGGGTGTTTACTTGTATAGCGCGTTTAATATAACACATTATTTTAAATAAACTATACTAGACGCCCCGCGGCGTACCATACGACGCAGACTTGCTCATGGAGAGTTCTTTTACCCCTTTAATGCACTTTTGTAAGGCGCCTACGGCGCCGACCTTTTTCAAAAGCCCAACTAATCTGTCCTTGTTTGATCAATACGAAATATTAAACTTTCTGAAATGCACACAAAGTATTTTATAATAGGAATTCCCTTTTCCAAAATTAAAATATCAGCGAAAACAATGACGTCATATAATTTTTTTTTACAGCGCATATTTAATTTGCACACCTTTTGATGCATTGGTGCAATAATTAGGTACGCTGCTTTCTAAAATTAGTATCTGTTGCACATGCAGCTTCTTGTTGCCTCACAGGGTCCGACCACGAAGAGAATTATATATATATATAGAATAGATAGATACTAAAAACCTTTGTTTAAAAAAAAATAGTTTGAACAAATAATTTTATAAAATAAATAGAGTGGTGGATTTGAAAAACGAATTATTTTCCTTGATAAATGCAACTTTTACACAGATTTTGGGCATAATTGTCTTGAACAATGAGATTTAATGCAAACTTAAAATAACTTATAATTTTATTTTTTTTTAAATGCAAAACCTTACTTTGAGGCCGTCCACAAATGACGTCCTTCGATGTTTACCGATTTCCCACCTCGTCACTCGTCATGAAAAGTTAGCCCCCGCCCCCACCTCAAATGTAACTTCATAAACTCTGCATCAAAGCCGTATTTCCTATTTGAAACTGACCATGTTTCAAATCATTTTATTTTTATTTATTTATGCACTTAATGAAAGTTATTGTAAGACTGCACTCGAATATCATTACACGCGTGAAGCCATTTAAAACGTTATAAATAAATTTGAAATAACAAATATTTTAGTAGAACTTTTATTTAAAGTTGCGAGTTGTGTTGTAAAGTAACAGTTTCTTAAACACCCCCACCTCCTCTTACACACCCCACCTCTTCTTAAACATCCCCACCTCCTCTTAAACACCCCACCTCCTCTTAAACACCCCACCTCATCTTAAACACCCCCACCTCCTCTTAAACACCCCTTACCTCCTCTAAACACCCCCACCTCCTCTTAAACACCCCTTATCTCCTCTTAAACACCCCACCTCCTCTTAAACACCCCCACCTTCTCTTTAACATCCCCACCTCCTCTTCCCCCCGAACCCCAGGAGGGAAACGCGATTTATGGACGGNAATTGCTATATTGATTATTATTTTACGTTTAAATCACTGGTAAAACTAGCCAGAATAAAACCATGTCCAGAATATACCCGGTGTAACAGGTCACATTAAACCCATGTCCAGAATCTACCCAGTGTAACAGGTCACATTAAACCCATGTCCAGAATATACCCAGTGTAACAGGTCACATTAAACCCATGTCCAGAATCTACCTGGTGTAACAGGTCACATTAAACACCTTTCCAGAATATACCAAAGGAGTTAAAGTATCCCAAAACGAAAAGATACACCGAACTAAAGGTCAGCTTATACCGCTATGATAATATCAATAGACAGTTTTAAACTGATGAATTACTAACGTTTTAGGCATTCTATTGGTGTGTTAAATCTATAAAGAAGGAAATATATTGTATTTACAATAAAATACAATAATAAAAGACATCATAATACCATGTCTGATAGGACGGTCACTTTTTATTCAAGGCTACACTCTATACAACTATAGATGAAGTTATTATTTTTAAATGTTATTTTTTTAGAGTTGATGCATTCAAAAGATTGTTGTATAAACATGTTGAAACAATGGAACGTCATATTACAATCTTAATAAAGCAACACATCACTTTATTGTTAACACTCGGATACGAATTAATTATATAGAAAGAAACATCAGATCGAATGATATATTTCTATTTTTTAAATGTCATTTTGTGGTAATGTTTCAAGAAATAAACATAATTATAATTTTCAAAATTATATGATTATACAAAATCATAAAGAAATCATTATTTGTTTCTGCTATTATGTAATGACCCAATAAGTCAGCTATATAAAGCAATAGTCATATATCATCTAATGACATCAATAGTGCATTGGTCATGCGCCATCATTTAATTTAATCAAATTTTAGTTTATTTGACCTGCTTTGCCATCTATAAATGCAATTGTTTTTCCTGATTCGCTGCATTCAGGTCAATTGATAACATTCCTACAGTGTTGCCGCTAATCGTATAATGTTAATAACTTTTAATATTTGTATGATTTGCATCCTTCAAAACATCAACATTTAAAATACTAAGACTTGTCATATCTATATTGGAAAATGTTGTAGTTAAGACAAATTCCTAAAACTAGTCACGTGTTTGATTAAGTTAAAAAATTAAGCTTAATTTCTAAATACGTGTCATGATCATCTCCAGTTATGGATCAGTTAAGAAAAAAATATAAACCAAGTAATGTTAACAAAGTGTGGAGATGAACAAGTTAAGCATAATACTTAACTATTGTGTCTATGTCTGGGAATTAAATATTTTAGATCCACTCCAATATACAAGTTATCATTATTTTCAGAAATGAATCCCTTTAAATCAGGGCCGTCTTAACGCTTAGGCCCGTTGGGAATTTGCCCGGGGACCCAAGAGTATAGGGGCCACATGGGAATATGTTTATTTATATATACTAGACGCCCCGCGGCGTAGCATACGCCACAGACTTGCTCATGGAGAGTTCTTTTACCCCTTTAATGAACTTTTTAGGGCGCCTACGGCGCCGACCTTTTTCAAAAGCCCAACTAACTTGTTTGTTTGATCAATACGAAATATTAAATTTTCTGAAATGCACACAAAGTATTTTATAATAGGGTTTGTAGGGCGCCCATGGCACCCCATTTGTTTTTTGATGTTATATTTAACCATCATCAAATCCTCTTTTTACAGTGTTCCCTTTTCCAAAATTAAAATATCAGTGAAAACAATTACGTCATATAATTTTTTTTACAGCGCATATTTAATTTGCACACCTTTTGATGCACTGGTGCAGTAATTTGGTGCGCTGCTTTCTACAATTAGTATCTGTTGCAGCATCTTGTTGCCTCGCAGGGTCCGACCACGAAGATTATGTATATTTATTTTTTAGTCCTGCCGGGGGGGGGGCAATCTTTCTTTGACCGGGGGCCCAAAATGGTGTAAAGACGGCTCTGCTTTAAATAAGAATACATCACATGTACTTATTATTAATATTCATACATCAGATGAAATATATCGAGGTCGTTGATAAAAGTTAGGCGGAATAGCTTAATGTTTTACTAATTATAACATGACAAATACCTATACAGCAACAATACATATACGAGGTAAATTAAGTGAATTTTATTTCTCTTCTTATGATCCTCGTTTTATGAAACATCTGAAATCCTAAAATATCATAAAATAGGGAATTAACATTGTTTATTAGTATGTGTGTGTGTGTGTGTGTGTCGTTTTTTCCGTTGTAATCGCTTAGGGCATAGGGCAGTGATGGTGAACCTATGCCACGTGTGCCATAGACGGCCAGCAGAGCCTCATCAGCCGGCACGCCACTAAAATATTACTTCTTTAAACAAACCACTTTGCTGGCACTTTGCACTGGCATTCTGCAATATATAAGTAGGTTTTAAATAAATTTTGGGCACGTGTCCCCCACAAAGGTTCGCCATCACTGGCCTAGGAACATTCTCATCATATAAGTCACGTGCTTTGTGAGCCTTGTGTTACTTTGGTGGCCTATTAGCCTTATTCTTGACGTAATGTGTGTCGTCATGTAGGACAAGAGATGGTTGGGATGATATCAGGAGCCTTGTGTTACTTTGGTGACCTATTAGCCCTATTCTTGACGTAATGTGTGTCGACATGTAGGACAAGAGATGGTTGGGATGATATCAGGAGCCTTGTGTTACTTTGGTGACCTATTAGACTTATTCTTGACGTAATGTGTGTCGACATGTAGGACAAGAGATGGTTGGGATGATATCAGGAGCCTTGTGTTACTTTGGTGGCTTATTAGCCCTATTCTTGACGTAATTTGTGTCGACATGTAGGACAAGAGATGGTTGGGATGATATCAGGAGCCTTGTGTTACTTTGGTGGCCTATTAGCCTTATTCTTGACGTAATGTGTGTCGTCATGTAGGACAAGAGATGGTTGGGATGATATCAGGAGCCTTGTGTTACTTTGGTGACCTATTAGCCCTATTCTTGACGTAATGTGTGTCGACATGTAGGACAAGAGATGGTTGGGATGATATCAGGAGCCTTGTGTTACTTTGGTGACCTATTAGACTTATTCTTGACGTAATGTGTGTCGACATGTAGGACAAGAGATGGTTGGGATGATATCAGGAGCCTTGTGTTACTTTGGTGGCTTATTAGCCCTATTCTTGACGTAATTTGTGTCGACATGTAGGACAAGAGATGGTTGGGATGATATCAGGAGCCTTGTGTTACTTTGGTGACCTATTAGCCCTATTCTTGACGTAATGTGTGTCGTCATGTAGGACAAGAGATGGTTGGGATGATATCAGGAGCCTTGTGTTACTTTGGTGACCTATTAGCCCTATTCTTGACGTAATGTGTGTCGACATGTAGGACAAGAGATGGTTGGGATGATATCAGGAGCCTTGTGTTACTTTGGTGACCTATTAGACTTATTCTTGACGTAATGTGTGTCGACATGTAGGACAAGAGATGGTTGGGATGATATCAGGAGCCTTGTGTTACTTTGGTGACCTATTAGACTTATTCTTGACGTAATGTGTGTCGACATGTAGGACAAGAGATGGTTGGGATGATATCAGGAGCCTTGTGTTACTTACAACAACATTATTTGATGCATCACTGCAGCTACACCTATCACGTGTAGTGGCGTTACTACAACATTATTTGATGCATCACTGCAGCTACTCCTATCACGTGTTGTGGCGTTACTACAAATTATTTTATGCATCACTGCAGCTACTCCTATTACGTGTAGTGGCGTTACAACAACATTATTTTATGCATCATTGCAGCTACACCTATCACGTATAGTGGCGTTACTACAACATTATTTGATGCATCACTGCAGCTACACCTATTACGTGTAGTGGCGTTACTAGAGGGTTGCGGACAGCACTGGGTAATATCATAACAAAGGTGACACCAAAAAATTAAATTATTTTTGTTCCCGTTATCTGGTACTGGGAGTCTCGGAGGAGGTCTGTGGGGTAAGTCGTGAGAGGGTGACACCAGCCCTAGGGACACCTCTGCAAACATGATTATATTAACTGTAATATAAACGCCATTTTTAAAACGACTTAAAAATGTTGACGATAATTTCAGTAATTTAAATGTGAATATATTGTGCTTTTCGGTAATTTAATTGTGAAGAATAATTCAATTTTTTTCTTTTAAAATTACAGAGAGTGTCATTGTCAATATGATTATCATGTATATGGAATGAGTAATTTCTCTATAATTGACTATAAAATTTTAAGAAAGATTCCCCATACCAAGTTTCAAGTAAAGGTAATAACATAAATACAATGAAGCTAAAGTGAAGATTTTTTAGTTGACCTATGTATCATGTTATTTCTAATTGTCACAGGTAGGTTACTGGAAGAAGAAAAAAGTAACATTTAAATTATGAAATCTATCAAATTTTATTTGTATAACATACTACAACATGTATAAGTGATGTTCACATGGTACTAAAGACCATGTAATGATGTTTTTCATGTGTGTTTGGAAAGAACAAAAAATGTCCACTTTAATTAGATTAGAGAAAGTCGGACACAATAAAATACATTACATATGCTATTCAGGGATGAAGGAGGAAAGTTTGTTGTCTTCCGTCTGACTTTAAATAATGACATAGTCAACAGGTTAGAATCCATGTACAAACGTGTTCATTTCCCATACATTAATATCAAGTAAAACCCATCTTATTAAGGTATTTTCTTTCATTGGATATTTATGTGTTTATTGAGGTCGAGTCTCTTTTTGGAGACAATTAAATAAAAAGTTAATGACCGAAAACTTTATTTATACATTTACAAAATATAACACATTTTCCAGATTAACAATTAGTAAATGTACTCTAGTGACGTATTTTGTTAATAATTTTAAAAATGCATAAATATTTAAAATAAATAGTTTCCAATGAAGTTTTTAAATCACCTCACAAATAAACCTACACGTGGGAGAAAATCAGTAGCCCCGAGTCTAGTGCTCTTTATGGGTCTTCCCGGAATACCCTATCAGCTATCTGGCCCCCAAGGGGTCATAACAGCTGAGAACCCCACTGCAAGAGGTCACTTCTGAAGCGGCAACCTGGGCATCCAGAAAGTCGAAAATGCCTCCCACAAAATGACCTCACAAGGAGGGGTGGAATTCCCTACAAGGACCCGCTACCACTTTGGCGCCACCTCGGCAAAGCACACGAGTTTCAATGGTTAGGACCGCCACAGTGCAGGGGATCATCCATTACCTACCTAGGGTGTGACCCCCACTGGAAGGTTTCATCAGAGCTGGCGTCAGCTGTGATCTTCGTGGTTCCCCTTGCTAATCCGTACTGGCGCTCCTGGCCCTAAACCAGCACCGCTGAATTGCGTTGCTAGTAAAAAGCTCAATCTTTTATAAAGTAATTTACATGCCGTGTCGTGAATTTATCTTTTTGTGTTTTTTTTTACCATTTTCTATTTGAGTTTTAAATAACAATTTAACAAAAAGGTACATTTTTTATATCTTTCTATGAATTAAACGCGTGTAACAAAAATAATTGTATTTATGCTCCCACTCCATTTGTATAAGATATTTTAAAAGTTAGATGTGTTCAATTAAAAAATGTTTAAATATTTTACAATGGATTCCGTATCTTTTTAATACATGTGTTTTTCATTTCATTTTGGATATTAAATTTGTGTTCTTCATATCTGCTTGTTTCTTACTATTTAAACACATAACTAGAAAATAGAGTGAGGCGGGTCAGTTTAAACACTATTAATATTGGATGTAAGGCATCGCCTTCCATACTTTAGTCTACTGGACACTCATTGTGTAGTTGAAAGTACACGCTTAGCAGCATCTCCTTCCATACGTTAGTCTACTGGACACTCATTGTATAGTGGAAAGTACACGCTTAGTATCATCTCCTTCCATACGTTAGTCTACTGGACACTCATTGTGTAGTTGAAAGTACACGCTTAGCAGCATCTCCTTCCATACGTTAGTCTACTGGACACTCATTGTGTAGTGGAAAGTACACGCTTAGCAGCATCTCCTGACAAGGGTTAAGTGACGTCATGGAAGGCAGATGACGGATGAAGTATCACAGGAACTGGTCATCATATCAACTGTACCGCAGCCCGAAATCACGAAAACATTTTGAGGGTCTATTAAATTAAATGGTGTTACATAGTCTATCATTTGTTTGGTGGTCGGACACTTCGACCCCGGAGGATTCGACCTCGGACGGTTGGACCCTGCCAGTTCGACCACAGGACGTTTTGACCCCGGTCGAATGCAATCACGTAATATTAGAAGCATATTATAAAGCGTAGTTACGTTATTAAAAGTATTAAAAATAAATATGCACATGTAGTAGAAGTATATTTTTTATTACATGCTTATATATATATATATGTATATATATATATATATATATATATATATATATATATATATATATATATATATATATATTCATATATATATATGTATAAGTATATAATTATAATTTTTATAACTAGAAATATAAAGTAATTAGTTTATTATATACAATACACAATAAATTCAATTATAATTATTATCATAACTGAAGTGCAGTCAAATTATATCGCACCAATGATGTACAAAAGAACATCAATTCGAATGTATTTAATGAAACATTGTGTTCGATATGAAGTAAGATAAATTACACTTTTTTATTTTTTTTAATTAATATATAATTTAAATACTATAAGACTTAGTATTAATAAGTTGTGTTTCGTAAATATTACATGGCATGAAAATTTAAAAAAATTATATAAATATGAAATTAAATCATGCATTTACTTTTTTAAAATGTGATAATTTTGTTTTATTTTTACACTATAAAAGGACTTTATTTAGTGTAAATTATTTGTATTTCAAACTGCCTATAATTGGTCTCGTGCTTATTGATTTTTATCCTGATTTTAATAAAGTCGCACGCAACTTTACTTCGGTCCCTACATTTAGGGATACAATGTCAATAATTTGCTAACATTCTCTTACTCTTGGAATACACTGAGCCATCTAGGAACTCGTTACCCTAGTTCAGGCTATTTATAGATTAATAAAGTTCTAAACCTTATTCACTCAGTATGATAATAAAATGTGCAAATCAATATATTCCTTGTGCACATTGTTTCTGTTAGTATTAGCATTCTTTAGTGTTACTGAAATGTTTATCATGGTATTTGATGCTTGAGAACAATTTTATTATAGAAATCCCTCGCAATTTCACGGTTTATTTTTCGCAAATTCACCGCTTCGTTGGTTTTAAATACAGTCGTATTATTAGAAGAGCTGTCCCAGGAAATGGTACCGCCGTCTGAGGAGACATAGTATACAGTCATCGCCATGTAATAAAAGTCAACTTCACCCTCATCATCATCTTCTTTACTGCACATTATAATTCATCCTAATCATGTCACATATAGCTTCGTGTACCACACTATAAAGTTACTTGAAACTTATGTTGTATTGCTTTACAGTTGCCGTCCCTATTTCGCGGGTTTTTACCAATTGCGGGGGTCCCTGGTTCACATTAACCACGTTAAACGAATGGTCACTGTATTAGTTTTTATAAACTTTGTTACTGCAGTTATATTGATGGAATACTTTTTGCTATATTTTATTTTATATATGTAACTTATAAAACTTTATTTTAGTTATACATATTATTTTTTGTTGTTGTACATAATTTCGAATTTCAACCCTATAAATTGCTTAATGTATTCGTATGCTTCAGACTTGATGAATTAAAGATTCATTTTTTAAGTGGCTAAATAATGTCTCCATGGCTTTTTAAAAATTGTCCTTTCATGTTTTTAAAAACACGTAAACACATTCAGAAATAATGGTTTAAACTTTTCTTGTAAACAGCAAATGAAAAAATATCCTACACACATGTCAAATTTTGTTTAAAATAAATAATTTTTTGTCAAGACGGAAAAAAATAAAATGTTGTTGCATGGCATTAAGTGTGCTGCATGGTGAAATGATGTAACCATGACGATTGGCATTGTTATTCTCTTTAATATTTACCATTGTATGTATATATCTTTATGTTTATAATATATGATAATATGGTGTGTTCATCATTATATTTTGAAATAAAATACCTACAAATAATTTTAAAAAGCAAACAAAGAACCCAAAATCTCATTGTCAAATTTAAATAATTAGCATTCTCCTCTTCATGTAACTAATTTGTGTCAAATGTGCAACGCAAATAATAATTTAAAACGTTAATTTCTCAGTACACATTATTGAATAATTTTTTTAAAACTAAGTTATCACAAAATCTTGAGTTTTAATGTGCTTATTTGTTGTTTCTTGAATTTATCTTAACTTATGCTATCTTTGTTATGGTAGACTATTGACTGATCCCTGGGTAAAGCCAGTGGGTCGAATTTGTTATGGTAGACTATTGACTGATCCCTGGGTAAAGCCAGTGGGTCAAATTTGTTATGGTAGACTATTGACTGATCCCTGGGTAAAGCAAGTGGGTCGAATTTGTTATGGTCTTCTATTTATTGCCAGTAAGTGGTCCTTGTTATGGTCTTTTTTTATTGCCAGTTGGTAGTCTTTGTTATGGTCTTCTATTTATTCTGCATATTTAAAATCCCTTTGATCAAACAACGCCGAAGTGAAATTATTCGTTAGCTGTCTATATACTACTATATAGCCACACACCAGTTAAACTTGTGCTTGATGTATGATTCTCAAATAGCAGATGACATGACCTTTATCTTTAGCTGACTATATACTACTATATAGCCACACACCAGAGAAACGTGTGCTTGATAAAAGATTATCAAAATTAAATAAAAATCAAACAACCAAAGCCTCCTCTATCTTCGTTGATCTTGTATATGGTTTCATGTTTTTTAAAGTGAAATGCGATCATTGAAAGCCTATTATTGTACATGCATTGATTGCTAACTATTATTGTTCTGGTTGTCTATTGTGTGATGTATCTGTATTGACACCATGAATGTGTCACCAAGTATGTTACAATAAAACAAACATCTGACAATTAATGTAGTTTAGTTAACTATGTTTTTTTCGTAATAAATCAGATGAAAATATAATTAATATTGTTATCGAATCTTTTAAATGTCCGTGAGATTTCTCAATGGATTCTTACACACTGAAATAATAGCATGCAACGTTAATAAGTCATAAATATGTTTGATTGTAAGTTATTGTTTGTTCAGAAAAAATGTTTGAAGTGATATGTTTTAGTGAAGTCTTGAAGATTTTAGTAGTAGGAGTCCTAAAAATTTGTAATGGTAGAAAATCCAAATGTTTGGCATTGTTTGGTGGCATAAAAACATAAATAAAAGTGTTTTAGTGCATATCTCTATGAGCAGAAGTAATCCATGTTTAAACAGAAGAGCTGCAGGGGTCTAGTCTAAGAACAGAAGTAGTCCATGTGTAAGCAGAAGAGATGTAGGGGTCAAGTCTAAGAACAGAAGTAATTCATGTGTAAACAGAAGAGATGTAGGGGTCCAGTCTAAGAACAGAAGTAGTCCATGTGTAAGCAGAAGAGATGTAGGGTGTCTAGTCTAAGAACAGAAGTAAGTCATGTGTAAACAGAAGAGATGTAGGGGTCCAGTCTAAGAACAGAAGTAATCCGTGAGTAGGTAGAAGATCTGTAGGGTTCCAGTGATCAAACTTTGAACAGTGACGTTTCAAGGATGAGCTCTTACGATCTGGTAGCTAGAAACCAGGCTCAGCAATAACCTCTAGTTTAAAACGAGGCGTTTAAAGGATGAGGACTGAGCATATATCATTTTATATAGGATCATATCTTACGCCTAAGGAATCATATATAGCTACGCTAGTCACATGGTTTCAGGATAATATTTAATGTACTTTAAACATACAGTCCAAACAGTGACATCACCATCTATCGGTACTTTTGACAACATCCACTTTTATAAATTAAATGGTAGAGATGTACAGATGGCCTCACTCGGCTGAACTATGATCATAGTTATTAACTTTTATATTTTGAAAGAATACGAGTGGCTTGCCACTTAGATAATGTACTCACATCTTGTTAGGAGAAAACAGTATACTAAACCATTAGATAAACACAAATATAACAGGGGCCGTCCATAAATGACGTCACGCGATTTTTGCCGATTTTTGACCCCCTCCCCCCCCCTTCGTCACGCGTCGCCACAAAATCTTAGACCCCCCCCCTCTAAAAATACGTCACAAATCTTTGACCCCCCCCCTCTTAAAAAAAAACAAAAACAAAAACAAAAAAAAACACTTTATTTTCTATTTGAAAATAAGTATGTTTCAAATCACTTTTATTGTCATTTAAGTATTTATTATTTATTTAGTGAAGATTTACATTGTAATATCGTAACCCGCGTGGAGCATTTTTTTAAAACGTTTTACCGGCCTTCCGAAAACGAACTGCGTTAACATCCTTAGATTATATTTTATTTTAATGCATACAAATTAAACATTGACTATTAATCATCAAAGTTAACGTCTTTGTTTAGAAAAAAAAATAATTTAAAAACAACATTTTTAAAATGTATTTGTAAAAAAAATCCCTCAATTGACTGACAGGCATCCCGTAAGAAAGAGGTCGGCGAACAGAGGTAAATAACCTCATCTGGGGTCAAAAAGGGAATTCTTGGGGGCAATGAAGACTCATTTTGGACATATAACATCCACTACAATCCACTAGATATATTAAAATACGTCATGTCTACGTGTACGCTTGGAACATATGCCCATTATTGAACCGGTTCATTCCATAAAATGCATTTTTTTTTAAATTTGACAACTATGTAGATTTCTTACCTACGTACTATACGAAGACACCAAAATCTACCCTACTTTCATTTATATTGACACGAGTGTCAATAATCTTAATCCACATGACTTGTCTGTATCACGTATCCTTTCTATGATATTTAAAATTAATGCCTTAAAAACTGAGCTAAGAGGAAAAGTTGTTTTGTGCTCCTCTCGAATTTCGATGTCAAGAATTTAATGCATTCAATAAAGTTAATGAATACTTGACTAATTTTAAATGGGCTCATTTACCATTACTATGTATATCTAGAACAGTGCTTCTCAAACTTTTTAGTATGGCGGACCGGCTGGAATTTTTGCCATTGCACCAAAGACCGGTGCACTATTTTCCCTGCACTGACAATTTTTGTTGTCCTTTTTTTAGAACATCTGCGGACCGGCAGCGGATGGCCCGCGGACCACCACTTTGAGAAGCACTGATCTAGAAGAATAGAATGGCCAGGGGCGTTTGACCAAAAACCAATCGAACAAAAAACAATTATATCAAACTTAAAATGTTTTTAATTCTATCAAATTGATCCCCCCCCCTCTCCTTTTAAAGAAAAAGGATATTCCATGTCGTTTTGACTTAAAATATCTACACAATCCTATTCAGATCATTTTTAGACACTTGTCATGCTTTTAAAACTCACTAGTAGCATTTTCGGGTGCTAACGATGCTCCCCCAAATCCCCGAGTCATGTGAGCAGGACCTAGAGTCTGGGGATTGGGGGGGGGGTAACGCACACATAAATAAACTTGTCTATTTTGGGGTAACGGGCAAAAAAGTCCATGAGATAACCAAACGGAGCTGCGGTTACATCACAAATGCTTTGATGTCAACATCAAACGACGCAGTGTAACAATTTCATGTTATCTTGTGGATTCTCAAACTTAAGGATTATAATGAGATTTAATTTTCGTGTCTTGATAGCTTACGCCAACCAGCGTCTGATGGCCTACCGACTGGCACAATGAGAAGCACTGATTTAAAAAAATATAAAAAAATAAAATAAAAAAAAGTCATTAAATAAATTGTAAAGGACCAAATGTTTCAGTGGAAGTTTTATTTAAATTTACCCTTTTGATGTGACGTCATACTTCTTCAACCCCCCTCCCTCCCCCTCGTCACGCAACGTAGCAAAAGTGTGACCCCCTCCCCCCCCTAGGTGCGTGACGTCATTTATGGACGGCCCCTAAGCCATTCATCCGATCGCCATGAAACTTTTGGAGACTTTTGAGTACGCTCCCGGGATGGAAATAGGCTAAATTGTTTTCAAAATTTAACACTCATGGGGCGCCGGGGGCCCATAATGAGAATGTGTTATTATATGAGCTATATACAAATTAGTTTAAGTCTAAGCTGCTTGGAAAATGAATGGATCTTGACCAAACTATTTAATGAATCTCTTTAAAATCCTCATCTATATTATACGACTTAAATTTGTGTTTTAAAAACTATGTTATGGTAGTAAATGGCGTTATTTTTCAATCAGTCCCTATAATTTAATGGCAGTTAAACTAAGCACGAGTATTCTCTGGTCAGATAGTTTACATTTTGTGTAAGCACGAGTAGCCTGTGGTCGAAGAAAAAGTGCAGTGTAAAACACTTCAGCTGGTCCTAAATAGTATTGAAATAAGTAAGAGAAGATGTTTAGAGGCACATATAAGTAAGAGAAGATGTTTTATGTTATGAAGTTTAACAAAACCTCACACAGAAATCGTCTCAAAGATAAAGACTTGCTATCAATCATGAGAATCTCATATTACTACCAACATAAACGAGCGTGTAGCTCTATCAATCCAACATAAACGAGCGTGTAGCTCTATCAAACCAACATAAACGAGCGTGTAGCTCTATCAAACCAACATAAACTAATTTTAGAAATGTTACTGCACCAAAAATAACACTTTTCGAACGTTCCTCATAAAATTGTTCAATATGATAATAAATTAATCAAATAAAAATAAATAAAATAAACGAAAGTTCTGTAGTACGTTATTTTTTAATTTGATGTGTATTTATTTTGAAAACTTCCGTAATTTAACTTCCGTTATTTTTGACGGGTGATACAACACTAGTATAAAATACAATAGCACAAGTCACTCACTCACTATATGTCAAACGCTTTAATGGCATTGATTGATCTTTAATATTAATACAATGTGTGCATCGGAGGCGCGCAAAAAAGTATGCAAAATATTTATTAATTAAAGACGCACTGTAAAAAAAATATTATATGACGTCATTGTTTCAGCTTATATTTTAATTTTGAAAAGGGAACGATGTAAAAATAGGATTTGAGGACTTATAATTACAAAATACTTTGTGTACATTTCAGCAAGTTTAATATTTCGTATTTATCAAACAAGGATAAGTTACTTGGGCTTTTCACAAAAAAAGGTCTACTACCACAATTATAAAATACTTTGTGTACATTTGAGTTAGAGAGTGACTTGGGCTATTATATTTATTTATTTATCAAAGAAGGATAAGTTAGTTAGGCTTTTCAAAAAAGTGGGTGCCTTAGGTGCCCTAAAATCACTGGGCACCGTAGGCGCTACGGCGCAACCTAGTTCTTTATAAAAACATAAAATAAAAGACGGAATAAAAAACCTAATAGCTAAATGACTAAATTTTATTATAGACATATTAAAGGTATTTAAAAACAAATAAAGAGAGTCAAGTATTTTCATTCATTGTTAAAACGTCATTGTATTCTACTCCTTATTGCCTTTATATTGTATAAATGACTTGTCCGATTATTTTCTGTTTAATATATGTTGATATTCTAAATTCCTGGAAATTTTATCAGTTTCTAAACTTCTGTTTTACTTAATTTCTTGAAGTCTTCTTTTTGACACGATCGTTCATCAGTTGTGTGTTTCTTCAGACTAGCTCGTACCTCTACATACAAGTCATTAGCCATGGGAGACAATTTCTATGATGTCCTGGGTTCAGCTAGAAAAGGGGTGTGTCGCAAGTAATTTGATTTACAGCATCTATTTTCTGGTGGTTGTGGTCAAGATATTGTCATTGTTAACTATTTAATTTTTGAGTAACTTACGTCTGTAAATTTCTTGGAATGTTATTAATTCCATTATTGCTTAAATGTTATTAAAACTATGTAACACCAGCAACCACAAAATGCTAGAGAGTAGATTTAATAAATGAAAGACGCGTGTTTCTTGTTGCGTGTGTCCCGTAAGTGTAAATCACTTATTTGCCCCGTCGACTCATTCACAATAACGTGTTATTAATGATAAGATCGTGGTTACATCAACAAACGTAAGATATTAAAAATATATTGATATTTAATCACGTTAACATTTTATTTATTACATATATCATAAGGTCTGTTTTATTTGAATTATTTCGAAACAAAAATAATAATTTCGTTCTAAATAAAAAGTAAACTTTTTAAAAAATGATTAAAGCAAAATTTATTACTGTTACAAAATAGCCAAAGTTCTAGGTGTGGTTAGAAGTGGTAAACTATATAAATATATATAGACACTAATTTGGATTTCTGCAATCGTTTTAGCTTTTGAAGCCTTTTCAAATTTATCTGAATTTGTGTATGTGTGTCTATTTATAATCATTAGATGTTGTCCATGAAATAAGCAGTAATCGATAAATGACAGCTTTGCATAATTGCAGTATTATTATCCAAACATACATAAACAATACAAATAATCTATCAACTATTTGGATGAAAAAGCACCATCTTTTGCATATCGGCTGTGTATTAACATTATATATCCCATCAGCGCTGCACCACAAAGCACCAGTTCTTATTATTTAGTATCGCGCTTTTCTTGAAAAAAAAACTTTCGTGCCAAGATGAGTTTTTAAATAATTTTATTCAACTCCTTTTAAAAATTAATTTACAATTATATGAGACAAATAATTATATGAGACAAAGAATTATATATTTGTGTCACTTCAAACTTTATTTATAGTACATTAGACTAATGTTTACAAATATTTATTTGGTTTGACAAATATATTTTAAAATGGTATATGTTTGAAATTAAGGAAACTATCAAAGACATACGATACGTGTTTTTAATACATTATATCTGTAATAGTTTCAAACATCGATGACTTCCTATTTTAATGTTGAACTCTTATATATCCAAGTGGCACGCCACTTGACCACTTAACCTCGATCCCTATATTTAGGGACACAATGTCAATAACTGCAATAATTTCCCTACCAAGTGGTGAACACTGATATAACGTCTTTATTTCATGTATTAAACGTATAACTGAAGATATAATGGATTAAGCAATATATATATACACTAGGGTATTGCCCGTCAAAAATGACGGGAGTTTTCAAAATGGATATATTTCAGTTTTTGTAATTGTCTCTTTTGTCTGAAAGCCGCATAGTAAATAATCAGAAAATGTAGAGACCAAGAGAGAAAATTAAATCTCTTTTCCAAATTGAACAATTTTATGCGGACGTTTGAAAATAGTGGGGTTTTTTTGGGGTGTTTTTGTTTTTGCAATATATTTTCCAAGGTTATTTCTTTAGCGGTGGGCTTTCTAAAATCTAGCGTTACGAACGGACATAGCAGAGTATATATTTTGATTATATATACGAATATATGTGTTATGAGAAAACCTCCAAGCGTTATATAAGTTTGCATGAATAATAATGATATAATCATGATAATAGTAAATGCATAGTGAATTACACACAGCATAAAGTGATACTGCGGCAAAGAAGTTTGAAGTTCGACGTATTAACAAATATTGCTGAGGAGTCAGCCGGACATTGACTTGCGGCATTGAATAGTGCGCACCAATTATGCGTGCACCAATAATACAGCACAGTGCGTTAAAAATAAATTATGTGACTGTAATGTCATCCACATCACGCATATCTGTGATTTGAAGCCGTTTTAGCTTCCTCGATGATTATGACTTGTCAGTTTATTCGCCCATTTTTCCATACATTATTACCACAACATTTTCAAAACATGTAAAAAATAAACTGTAATTTTACACATGTTAATAACTATTTATTTTGCATGAAACGGTGTTAGCAAAGTTTGTCAAAGGATAACAGAAAAGAATAACTCATCAACTGTTAATCATATTTACAATTTAATATCCACGTGTTAGTAATTCACATAAACGTTTTTATTGTAGTCAAGTCAGCACCTTTTCAAGATCTGTTATGACTTGTCAGTTTATGCGCCCATTGGTCCATACATTATTACCTTTACATTATCAAAAACATGTAAATAAAAAATTGTAACTATTTACAAATATGAATAACAACGAACTATTTATTTTGCATGAAACATTTGAAGTAAAGTCAATGACTGGATAAAAGAAAATATTAAGGTATCAACTTTAATATACACGTTTTAGGAATTCTAATAAACTTTTTCATTATTGTCAAGTCAGCATCCATTCCAGTTCTATTTTAAAAGCAAAGACTTTTTATTCAAAATTAGTCTAAGACACATTGAAATATTACATGTAAATAACAATTTAAAAAAAAATTATTGTGGGGAGGAGTCCGATTTTTTTTTAACATACGACAACCAATTGTAAATTTCATAAACCGAAAAACGAATGTTTTATATTAATATAGAAAATTAAATTTATAATTATGTACGTAATATTGACTTGGACACATACACAAAAACGGACATTTAATACAAAAAAATAATAATAATATTAATCACATCAAATAAAACATTGCTCTTTTTACTTCGTTCCCTTCACACATTAATAAAAGCTCAAATAATGACGTCACGTCACAATATTTTATGGTAGGCAACACATTTTGTTATAATCTCGAAAGCAACTTTTATTTTTGTTACCTCGCATAGCGTAGGACTGACTGACAGACACTACTGACTTGCGTGACAATTGCAAATTATATAGTTTTATATATATATATATATATATATATATATATATATATATATATATATATATATATATATATATATATACACACATATATATATATATATATATATATATATATATATCTATACTAATAAAAGGCAAAGCCCTCACTCACTGATTCATCACTAATTCTCCAACTTCCCGTGTAGGTAGAAGCCTGAAACTTTGGGAAGTTGTCGAGTAGCCTCTCGCGACGAAAATTGGAGTAAAAGAATTTTAAAAATAACACTCATGGGGGCCGGGGGCCCAAAAACGTTTTTTTTCCTTATATGGCCTATATAAAATTTGAAAATCACAAATTCTCCTATTTCCCGAGTAGGCAGAAGCATGAAACTTTGGGAAGTTGTTGAGTACAAACCAGCGATGGTAACGGGAGAAAAAATATTTAAATTATCAGTTCCTGGGGGCCGGGGGCCCAAATGAAGTTTTTTCCTTATATGAGCTATATAAAAACTAAAAATCACCAATTCTCCTATTTCCCGTGTAGGTAGAAGCATGAAATACTGGGTGGTTGATAAGCACACTTCCACAATGGTAACAAGCGAAAAAAATATTTAAAATAACACTTCATGGGGTCCGGGGGCCCAAATGTAGTTTTTTCTTAAATAAAAAGCTGACTTTTAACTAATTCTCCAACTTTCCGTGTAGGTATTAGCATGAAACTTTAAGAACTTGCTGAGTACACTCTCTCGACGATAATTGTCGAATAGGAATTTTAAAATTCACACTTTTGGGGGCCCGGGGCCCAAAAACGCTTTTTTTTCTTATATGGACTATGTAAAATATGAAATCACTAATTTTCTCATTTCTCGAGTAGGCAAAAGCACGAAACTTTGGGAAGTTAACGAGTACAAACCAGCGATAGCAACGGGATAAAAAAAATTAAACTTCACTTCCTGGGGGCCGGGGGCCCAAATGAAGTTTTTCCTTAAATGAGCTATATAAAAATTAAAAATCACAAATTCTCCTATTTCCCGTGTAGGTAGAAGCATGAAATACTGGGTGGTTGATAAGCACACTTCCACAATGGTAACAAGCGAAAAAAATATTTAAAATAACACTTCATGGGGTCCGGGGGCCCAAATGTAGTTTTTTTCTTAAATAAAAAGCTGACTTTTAACTAATTCTCCAACTTTCCGTGTAGGTATTAGCATGAAACTTTAAGAACTTGCTGAGTACACTCTCTCGACGATAATTGTCGAATAGGAATTTTAAAATTCACACTTTTGGGGGCCCGGGGCCCAAAAACGCTTTTTTTTCTTATATGGACTATGTAAAATATGAAATCACTAATTTTCTCATTTCTCGAGTAGGCAAAAGCACGAAACTTTGGGAAGTTGTTGAGTACAAACCAGCGATAGCAACGGGATAAAAAAAATTAAATTATCACTTCCTGGGGGCCGGGGGCCCAAATGAAGTTTTTCCTTAAATGAGCTATATAAAAATTAAAAATCACAAATTCTCCTATTTCCCGTGTAGGTAGAAGCATGAAACTTTGGGAAATTGTTGAGTACAACCCCGCGATGGTAACGGGAGAAAAAATATTTTAATTATCACTTCCTGGGGGCCGGGGTCCCAAATGAAGTTTTTTTCTTATATGAGCTATATAAAAACTAAAAATCACTATTTCTCCTATTTCCCGTATAGGTGGAAGCATGAAACTTGGGGTAGTTGTTAAGTACACTTCCACGATGGTAACAGGTAAAAACAATATTTAAATTATCACTTAATGGGGGCCGGGGGCCCAAATGTTTTTCTCAGATAAAAAAAACTGACTCATCACTAATTCTCCAACTTTCCGTGTAGGTAGAATCATGAAACTTTGGGAAGTTGTTGAGTAGCCTCTCGTGACGAAAATTGGCGTAAAAGAGTTCGACAATTTACACTCATGGGGGGCCGGGGGCCCAAAAAAGTTATTTTTCCTTATATGGCCTTTATAAAATTTGAAACTCACAAATTTCCCGAGTAGGCAGAAGCATGAAACTTTGGGAAGTTGTTGAGTACAAACCCGCAATGGTAACAGGCGAAAAAATAAATAAATTATCACTTCCTAGGGACCAGGGGCGCAAATGAAGTTTTGTCATTATATGAGCTATATAAAAACTGAAAATCACAAATTCTCATATTTCCCATGTAGGTAGAACCATGAAACACTGGGGGGTTGATAAGTACACTTCCGCGATGTTAACAGGCGAAAAACATATTTAAATTATCAGTTAATGGGGGTCGGGGGCCCAAATGTAGTTTTTTTAAATATTAAAAACTTCTTCTTCTTCTTTGTTCTCAATTTTGAGTTGAGTTTTGCGTGCCGACGAGTTTTGCGCCAATTGGCCCGTGGTCTCCGACTTCAGCCTGCTGTTTTATCTGGATGTGCTTCCATAGCCTTTGGTCAGCCAAGACCATCTGCAAGGCAACAGTTGATTTCGGCAAGTGATGCAGCGTTCACAGGCCACGGCTATAAGGGTTCCACGCATTACCCAGCCGCCTTTTATTTCCCTAACTAGTGTTAGGTACCCACTCGAAGCTGGGTGGACTCGGGGACGCCCTAGGCCCTGGGAACACATCCTTGGCTTGCCATGGATTCGAACCCGTGACCATCGGTACGCCAGTCGAGCGCGCTGCCACTTCGACCACCGTATCCCCCCTATTAAAAACTGACTCATCACTAATTCTCCAACTTTCCGTGTAGGTAGAAGAAGCATGAAACCTTTGGGAATTTAAGTAGCTTCTCGCGACGAAAATTGGCATTAAATAATTTTTAAATTCACACTCATTGGGGCCGGGGGCCCAAAACCATTGTTTTCCTTATATGGGCAATATTAAAAGTAAAATCACTAATTCTCCTATTTTGTGAGTAGATAGAAGAATGAAACTTTGGGAAGATGTTGAGTACACTTCGGTGATATCAACAGGCAAAATAAATATTTAAATTTTCAAATACTGGGGTCCGGGGGCCCAAATAAAGTTTTTTTCTTTATGGGAGCTATATAAAAACTGCAAATCACAAATTCTTATGTTTCCCGTGTATGTAGAAGCAAGAAACTCTGAGTAGTGGTAACAAACTAAAACAATATTTAAATTATTACATAGTGGGGGCCGGGGGCCTAATTGTAGTATTTTCCTCATATGAGCTATATAAAAACTAAAAATCACTAATTCTTCTATTTTCCGTAAAGGTGGAAGCATGAAACTTTGGGCAGTTGTTAAGTAACATTCCGCAATGGTAACAGGTAAAAAAAAGTATATAAATTATCACTTACTGGGGACCGGGGGCCCAAATTTATTTTGTTCTAATATTAAAATCTGACTCAACACTAATTCTACAACTTGCAGTGAATGTAGAAGCTAAAACTTTGGGAACTTGATTAGTACACTCTTATGACGATAAATGACGAAAAGAAAATTTTAAAATTTCACTCATGGGTGGCCGGGGCCCCAAAACCGTTTTTTTTTCTTATATGGGCTATATAAAACTGAATGAACACTAATTCCTCATCTTCCCGTGTAAGTAGAAGCATGAAACTTTGGAAAGTTGTTGAGTACCCTCCCGCGATGATAACAATCACAACCAAATATAAAATTATTATTCACTAGGGGGCCGGGGGCCCAAATGTAGTTTTTTTCTTATATGAGCTACATATAACAGACTCATCATTAAATATCTAACTTCCCGTGTAGTTAGGAGCACGAAACTTTGGGAAGTTGTTGAGTACCCTCCCGCAATGGTAGCAGACGAAAAATAAATTAAATTATCAGCTCGATAGGATCACGGGAAGTGTGTCATTTTTTACTATTCGTTTTTGTTTTTCTGCGGGACTACGACAGACAGACAGACAAGACGGTGAAGTTAATATATGTATTATATTCATCATGATCAAGATTGAAATCAATTGGTGTTTTGAATTTGTGTTACGCGGATTCTCAACGGTAACTGAGATCCTATTTCCCGCAGCTTAGCGCGGGTATTTTGCTAGTATATATATATATATATATATAATTATATTTATCATGGGATAGCAATGGAAATAAAGATTTTAAAATGTATCGTGGATGTAAGACTGTCTACTTTAGTTTGCGTAACTTATCAAAGCAGAGTATATGCGTGTTTACGTGCACATCTTTTTAGAATCGTTGGAAATGTACACTTGAATAAGCAGTATTTGACGAATAATGCCAATATTTTTTAAATGGGCATTATTTTTTTCTGTAAAGAACTGTTAAATCTCTTCTATTTAAAGAAATGTATATTGCAAAATTGTTTATTTATTAAATTAAATTTCTGCCATCCCCGCACCAAAAAGCACCGGTACAGTTTTATTTAAAATGACATTGTATTGGAGAAAACTTAGCTGGCAATATAAATGATTCGACTGTGGGATTCTTTAAAATTGTTTATCAAAATTTAATATAACATTCTATGAGATATGGTGTTATTAACTTGTATTACTTCAATGACTTTTAAAGTACATCTCCTAATATTATTAATAGAAATTTAACATAGTAGTAGTAATAAAATAGATTTTAAGAACAACGTGTATTCAACATTACTTTAACCATAAATGTATGTAATTTCCTGTCTTTTACGTCTTGTCTAATTTTTTAAACAACGGAAATACCCATTAATTGATCGTACTCAAATATGTAAGTGGCATGCCACTTACCTTCGATCAGTATAATTAAAGATATCATGTCTATCAAATGCAAGAATTCTCCTAACGCGATATATAACGCGAAATACTCCATTGTAATCATTGTAAATTCTATATTTTATTATATTTTACGACTTCAGAGGTATCATAAAACAAGGAACATACGATGTGAAATAATATTCAGTTTTATTTAACATTGTATTTGTAATCTCGCTCACGTGACTCCCTAAGTATCTATCACTTTATAATACAGACGGACCTCGCTAAGTCGAGCTTCCTTAAGTAGAAAACATGCCTATATCGAATAAATTGTAGATCATAGCCCAATTCCATAAGTCTAATGTATTTTAATTCTCCTTAACTCGAAGATTTTTTTCTTCCAACCTGCCTTAGTCGAATTGTCCAAGGCGTTTGGGTAACTATTCTGGGCTGACATTTCAGATCACGTGTTCCGTAGAGCCACGTTAACGTCTATTTTGAGACCAAATAAAACAACCCCGTAAAAACAAAGTTTTTGACTATAAATCCCTTATATATGAGACATAACTAAAAGGATTGATTATGTTCAAAAGTGACAAACATTTACAGACTGAAACCAAAATAATCTCCCCTGGCTTTAAAACTGGGGGAAGGGGGAGGGGGTGTGGACATGGACGGGTGGCGTCAACACGTTAACTCAACTCCAGGTGGTTTACCTGGTTTAAACACGAGATGTGTTCACCGGTGGCTGGCCTGCAGTCAAGTGACCCGTAAAATGTAAACATTAGCGACCGCTACCTATAGTTTATATAGATAAACTAAAAATGCATTTATTTAATAAATGTACGTTCGATCGATTTGAATTGTTGATACGATGCATTGTTAGGTGACACGGCTCCGTGTGCCAAATTTCAGCTCGATGGCATGACGGGAAATGGGTCAATTTTGACTTCTAATTTTCCACGTTGACCAAGACAGAGACGGTGGTGAAGTTAATATAAGGGATTTAAAAATGACCAACACAAGAAAAAGAAGTCCCTTCGCTGCACGCTGTAATAAAACAAACCCGTAAAAACAAAGTTTTTGACTATAAATCCCTTATATATGAGACATAACTAACAGTATTGATTATTTTCAAACATTTACAGACTGAATCTGTCTTAACTCAACTTTGCATCATAACCCTAGTGGGGAGGAGGGGTGGGTGGGGGGAGGGGTGGGGGGGAGGGGTGGGTGGGGATGAGAGGGGAAAAGTCTGGTAACCGATTCGCTTGACCGAGCTCAGAGTGACACGCAAAATGTAAACAAAAGCGCCCGTCGCTTCGTTGGGTCGCCTCAATGCGTCAGCTCAAAATTTCACGTGTGCAAAAAAAACAATAAACAAACCGTGAATTTAAATTACATACCTCATATATGGATAAACTAAAAATGCATTAATATAATTACGGTACGTTCGATCGATCTGAAATTTTGATACGATGCATTGTTACGTTAGACGGGTCCGTGTGCCAAATTTCAGTTCGATCGGATCATGGGAAGTGGGTCATTTTTGACTTCTGTTTTTCCGCCCGCCGAGCCCAAGACAGAGACGGCCGCGAAGTTAATATAAGGGATTTAATAAGAAAAACCCGTAAATAAAACAAACCCGTAAAAACAAAGTTTTTGACTATAAATCCCTTATATATGAGACATAACTAACAGTATTGATTATTTTCAAACATTTACAGACTGAATCTGTCTTAACACAAGTTTGCTTCATAACCCTAGGGGGGAGGGGTGGGTGGGAGGGGGAGAGGGGAAAAGTCTGGTCACCGATTCGCTTGACCGAGCTCAGAGTGACACGTAAAATGTAAACAAAAGCGCACCGTCGTTTCGTTGGGTCGCCTCAATGCTCAAACTTTCACGTGGCAAAAAAAACAATAACAAATCGTGAATTTAAATTACATACCTCATATAAGGATAAACTAAAAATGCATTAATTTAATTACGGTACGTTCGATCGATCTGAAATTTTGATACGATGCATTGTTAGGTAAGACGGGTCCGTGTGCCAATTTTCAGTTCGATCGGATCATTGGAAGTGGGTCATTTTCGACTTTTGTTTTTCCGCCCGCCGAGCCCATGAGATGATGACAGACAGAGAGAGAGAGAGAGAGAGAGAGACGCCGGTGAAGTTAATATAAGGGATTTAAAAACCAAGTTTTTGACTATAAATCCTTTATGTACGAGAAGTAATTAAAAGAATGTTCATTATAATACGCAGCGCCAGACCATCCAGAAATACAAAATTGCACTTGTGTCGTAAAACATGTTTAATATAATGCGCACCGATCAGGAATATGTTTATAAAAAGAGCTGTCAATAAAATACGCACCTTATTGCGCGACAGAAAGGTTGTTCAATATAATACGCACCGCGACGCTCTATCTCAAAAAATAGCATGATACATAGGAATAAATAAAATAATCTAAAAAATCAATAATTTAATTACGGTACATGCGATCGATCTGTAAATTTGATACATTGTTTTTATCATCGGTACGAAACTGCCTGCAAAATTTCAGCTCGCTATCTTGCGAGCAAGTGTGTTAAAAATCGATCAAAAGTTTTGGCGACAAGCAAGCAAGCAAGGTCGGTCGGCCGCAGACACCACGAGTTAATATAAAGGATTTAAAAAGAAAAGTCTTACCCCACTCCTCTGTGTAGGGAAAAATTAGGCTTTTTTAAATACTGGGTAATCCTGCCCTGACAAGAGCTTCAGTGTTTGAAATGTTTAAATACTGGGTAGTCATGCCCTAACACGTACTTCAGTGTTTGTAATGTTTAAATACTTGTTAGTCCTGCCCTGACAAGTACTTCAGTGTTTGTAATGTTTAGAAAATGGGTAGTCCTGCCCTGACAAGTACCTCAGTGTTTGTAATGTTTAAATACTTGTTAGTCCTGCCCTGTCAAGTACTTCAGTGTTTGTAATGTTTAAATACTGGGTAGTCCTGCCCTGACTAGTACTTCAGTGTTTGTAATGTTTAAATACTTGTTAGTCCTGCCCTGACTAGTACTTCAGTGTTTGTAATGTTTACATACTTGTTAGTCCTGCCCTGACAAGTATTTCAGTGTTTGTAATGTTTAAATACCGGCTAGTCCTGCCCTGTCAAGTACTTCAGTGTTTGTATTGTTTAAATACTGGGTAGTCCTGCCCTGACAAGTACTTCAGTGTTTGTAATGTTTAGAAAACTGAGTAGTCCTGCCCTGACAAGTACCTCAGTGTTTGTAATGTTTAAATACTTGTTAGTCCTGCCCTGTCAAGTACTTCAGTGTTTGTAATGTTTAAATTACTGGGTAGTCCTGCCCTGACAAGTACTTCAGTGTTTGTAATGTTTAAATACTGGGTAGTCCTGCCCTGACAAGTACTTCAATGTTTGTAATGTTTAAATACTTGGTAGTCCTTCCCTGACTAGTACTTCAGTGTTTGTAATGTTTAAATACTGGGTAGTCCTGCCCTGACTAGTACTTCAGTGTTTGTAATGTTTAAATACTGGGTAGTCCTGCCCTGACTAGTACTTCAGTGTTTGTAATGTTTAAATACTTGTTAGTCCTGCCCTGACTAGTACTTCAGTGTTTGTAATGTTTACATACTTGTTAGTCCTGCCCTGACAAGTATTTCAGTGTTTGTAATGTTTAAATACCGGCTAGTCCTGCCCTGTCAAGTACTTCAGTGTTTGTATTGTTTAAATACTGGGTAGTCCTGCACTGACAAGTACTTTAGTGTTTGTAATGTTTAAATACTGGGTAGTCCTGCCCTGACAAGTACTTCTGTGTTTTTAAGTTTTCCCTGTCACTTTATGTTGGTAATTTTCCTCAGGCTTTTGTTGTGAAAGTGATTCAACAACCTGTCATTGCATTTGTACACGGTTCATGTTTCGCATGAGTGTAAGAAAGTAGTGAGCAATACAGATCTCTATACATTTAGTTTGGGTTGGGTTTTAATTCCTCTTCTGTTCCAGATACATTCTGTCAAATTTGTGCTCTGGCTTTCGAGATACGCACGTCCACCTCACAAAGTCAGCACTATGAGACAATGTGATACAAAGGTTGGAAAAGCGGCTCACTGCATTGATTTAGTTGCAACTGATGATTATTTATTTGCTTAGAGAATGATCTGCCTGGTGCCGGCTGGTACGTTACTTTTGTCTTATTTGTACTGTTAGTTTGTCCGTAGTTTGAGCAAGAACTGTTTAATGTATTTACTCTACATTTGAGCTGTGTTTCTGAGGCAACGCTGAGTAAAATGTACACAAGAAGCGTCTGTCACAGAGAATATAATTAAAGTAGTTCCAGGAGAGTGTCACACTTTATCTTTGTTATATTGGCTTAATAAAAGTAGCACATGTTTTATTCGTCTGAAACGTGGTATAATATATAATGTTGAGGAATAGTTGGGAATTAATATTATGATTTATGTGAGGAAAAAAAACTGCAACTATATATACAACTATTAGCATTTATTAAACTATCGTTAATACTTCGGGTATTTCATTTCCTTATTCCTCTGTACCGTTTCTACGTATTCTGTCAAATGTTGTTACTGGAGCTTATTCGAATGTTATTTTTGTTATTGTTCTTAGAACACACCATAATTAAATATTATAAGTTTTCGATGGATAAATTTTAGCACTATTGATAAAAATTACATAAATATATATACAATGCAATGCAAAATATCCATTAAATATACAATCAATTTAATAAAATTATATTTGACGTGATTTTAAATTGTATCCCATCAGTGGCGCACCACAAAGCACCGAGTATGATGTATTTAATATGACATTGTGTTAAGAAACCTGAGCATCTTTGCTTAAAACAAAATTAATTGAGTTTTAATTAATTAATTAATGTCTACGACACATAATACCAATCACTTGTGTATTAGAAATATTTTATTGAATGTAAATTAGAATTAATTCATGCAAAAATAAAATTCAAAGAAATTGTGGATTTTTAAAATGATAATTATTTCAAGATATTAAAAATATTAAATTTATTTGAATAGTCTGAGTAATATGGATGTCTCAAATTTGAGCACGCGGTGGTCTAAATAGTTGTGGAAAAGTCTATAGAACAACTTCTATTTTAATTAAGTGGTATGCCACTTCACTTCGATCCCTAAAATTAGGGATACAATGTCTAAAATCTGCTAACACTCACCTACCCCGTGTGTGCACCAATGCTGCCAGCGCTAGGCCGTTCAACCTAGATCTAGGTTTTTTCGACCTTGTCTAAGTTTCTAGGTTTTTTATTTAAAAATAGCCATAATCTAGATTTTTCTTTTAAAAAGTAAATAAACGAGCATAAGGGCCCATGCGAATATGTTGTAGGGTTTCGGAAAACCTGTATAAAAGTTAGTATTATTTTATAAAAATATCATAATTTTGTGTTTAAATGCGAACGGGCCTTTTAAGTTTATCAATCACTTCCAACCTTGGACGAAGTGAAAACTCTTTAACGCGCCGGGTTTAAAAATGTAGGCCCCGTGAGCATGCGCACAATTCAGTATAGCTATGTGGGAATATTGTTACACTATGTGTTGGTTACAATTAAATTTTCTTAGAGAGAACAAAATTCCACTATCAAACTGCCGCGGCCAATCAATACAATAATGCGTCAAATATGTCTGGACGATACAATGGATTGCAGGCACGTATTCATGAACTCAATGAGTTTACCATGTATGTCCCCTGTGCAGGACACAGACTGAATTTGGTGGGAGTAAAATCTGCACACTGCACAGTGTTGTCTACAGTCTATAAAATTCTTTCACTTTGTTCACCACCTGTTTACACTTGTTGCTGGTTCTACTCATCGCTGGAATGTATTGACATCATATTTTGAAAAAAAGATGTTGGGGTCAAGCGTCTGTCTGACACACGTTGGTTAATATATTTTGAAGCTGTTCATGCTTTGTATAAGGGTTTCGACAAAATAAAACATGCACTGGATTCTATATCAGGTGACAATGAACAGCAAGTGACAACAAAGCATGAGGCGGAAGTTTGAGCAAAAAAATGGAACACCTTGAAATATCTTTTTACAATTATTTGAAGTAATGGGGGTGAGACTGCAATCAGGCTTTTAAAAAGGTAAAAGCATAAAATAAAAACAGGGTATTAGTAGGCCTGACAGGACGTAACACAACAGCGAACGTTTCGGCAAAGAGCCTTCTTCAACGGACAAATAGTACACAAATGAAACGAATAAAACGAAATAATAGAAAAAAACACTTAGCTGCGGTGAAATCCAAGTAGTCCAGTAGAGATGGACTGGACTACTTGGATTTCACCGCAGCTAAGTGTTTTTTTCTATTATTTCGTTTTATTCGTTTCATTTGTGTACGATTTGTCCGTTGAAGAAGGCTCTTTGCCGAAACGTTCGCTGTTGTGTTACGTCCTGTCAGGCCTACTAATACCCTGTTTTTATTTTATGCATTTACAATTATTTGGAAGGACATTCTAGAAAGGATGAATGCAACAAGAAAAGTTTATAATCAAAGGATGTAAACATCCTAGTTGCCACAAATCTTCTTGAGTCGCTGAAAAGCTATCTTCAGGAAACTAAAGAATAAATCACAGAATATGAATTAAAAGCCTGGAGTATGTTTCCATATGCCGATTACTATGATTATGATGAAAGAAAAGGAAACGAACCAGAATTGTGCGTTTTATTAGGTATGATAGAGCAGGAGAAGAGTTACTTCTAAATTTAAGTCCGAAAACTTCAAGGTAGAAACTTTCCTTCCTATTCTGGACACTTTAATCGTTTAAATAACAAGACGTGCAGAGGCGTATTCACAAATGAGAAATCTGTTTTCATTCTTGAGTGAATTAAAAACCATTACTTCTGATGCACAAAAGAAAAAATGGGAACATCTTGTCACAACGACTTGAGTTATGACGACCTTTTGAATGAATGTGAGCATCTCAAGCATTACGTGGCTCTTGATGAAAATTGCGAGACTCTCCCTGCACTGTACAGAAAAATAATTTCGGACAATATAAAATCTATTTTTCCGAACATTGAAATTGCACTCAGAGTGTTCATGTGCATGATGGTGAGCAACTGTACAGGAGAACGTTCTTTTTCAATACTTAAACTTATAAAAAATCAGCTTCGTAGTCCAATGGGAATGCATTGTTTGAACTGGCTTTCACTGTCCAATGGGACAGCATCGTTTGAACTGGCTTTCACTGTCCGATGGGAATGCATTGTTTGAACTGGCTTTCATTCATGAGCATAAATAATGATATCCTGAAGACCATTGACTTCAAGCCACTAATAAAACAATTTTCTGAAAAGAAATTGCGCAAAAACGCTTGTTATAATAAAGTTCCGTCCTGAATTTTTTCTAATCTAAGTATTTTTTTTTCCATTACGAAATGTAATACCTTTGTTTGACCTTGTGTAATAGATGTAATATATTATGGTGCTGATTATTAAAAAAAAACATATGTAAATATCTGTTTTTGTGTGTAATTTTTTGTTGTTGTAAATATCATAAGTAATATTAGAAAACATATAAATAATATATATTTTCTCCGTTTTTCATCTTTAATGTTGATTATAATAGTTGCAGCTGTACAGCATGTTTTAACAACAATTTTGTTGAAATTAGTATAGTGACAATAAAATAAAAAATACATTATTTTTCATATTCTCAACCATTTATTTTTTTATTCCTGCGGGGAGCGCAGCACTCTTTTTTTGCCCAGGGGCGCAACACTATTACTTTGCCTGGGGGGCTAAAATTGTGTAAAGACGGCTCTGAATAGAGTGACTAAGTTCATTCATTGGTTCATACAAGTATATCTATGTAATGAAAGGGGTACATTCTGAGTTTTTGTAGGGGGGTGTTTTAATAAGGCCAGTTTAACCCTAGAGTATATTCTGAGCTTTGGAGAAGGGGGGATATTGTTTTCTTAGACCCGTTAACCATTTTGGTATATTCTCCCATCTGTCGGGAAATATCGTTGAACTTAAGTCAGTTTAACCACGGGTTATATTCTTACATCTGTCGGGAACTATCGTTTGACTTAAGTCAGTTTAACCACGGGTTATATTCTCACATCTGTCGGGAACTATCGTTTGACTTAAGTCAGTTTAACCAGCGGTTATATTCTCACATCTGTCGGGAACTATCGTTTGACTTAAGTCAGTTTAACCACAGGTTATATTCTGGACAGGGATTAAGTCTGGTCAGTTCCACCGGTATCTTATCAAACATGCAGTGGCGTCTCTTTGCGGTGCCAGGGGTGAGGACCGCACCGGTTGACACCATTACAATGGATGACACCAACACGTAAAATCATGTATTTTTCCGTTATTTGGCACTGGAAGACTCGGAGAAGATATATGGGATAAGTTGTATGTGGGTGACACATTGAGCTACCGCATATGGTGAAACCAACCCTAGTGACGTCACTGATTGCAGGGATGTAGATCAACATCTAGTGACGTCACTGATGGGAGGGAAGTAGATCAACATCTAGTGATGTCACTGATGGGAGGGGTGTAGATCAACATCTAGTGACGTCACTGATGGGAGGGGTGTAGATCAACTTCTAGTGACGTCACTGATGGGAGGGGTGTAGATCAACATCTAGTGACGTCACTGATGGGAGGGGTGTAGATCAACATCTAGTGAAGTCACTGATGGGAGGGGTGTAGATCAACATCTAGTGAAGTCACTGATGGGAGGGGTGTAGATCAACATCTAGTGACGTCACTGATGGGAGTGATGTAGATCAACATCTAGTGACGTCACTGATGGGAGGGGTGTAGATCAACTTCTAGTGACGTCACTGATGGGAGGGGTGTAGATCAACATCTAGTGACGTCACTGATGGGAGGGGTGTAGATCAACATCTAGTGACGTCTTTTTTAATTATGACACTGGCTGACATCAGTCTTGTGGAATCAAAGTTTTCTGTGTTCAAAGTAACCTCAATCACTTCCATCCAGAGGCGACACTAGGGTTGGTGTCAAGTAACCTCCATCACTTCCATCCAGAGGCGACACTAGGGTTGCTGTCAAGTAACCTCCATCACTTTCATCCAGGGGCGACACTAGGGTTGGTGTCACCCAGTGCGGTAGCTCATGTTTTCTGTGTTCACAGTAACCTCCATCATTTCTATCCAGAGGCGACACTAGGGTTGGTGTCACCCAGTGCGGTAGCTCATGTTTTCTGTGTTCACAGTAACTCCCCATCACTTCCATCCAGAGGCGACACTAGGGTTGGTGTCACCCAGTGCGGTAGCTCATGTTTTCTGTGTTCACAGTAACCTCCATCACTTCCATCCAGAGGCGACACTAGGGTTGGTGTCACCCAATGCGGTAGCTCATGGTTGTTACCCCTCACGACTTACCCCATAGACCTCCTCCGAGTCTGCCAGTACCTAATAACTGTAACATACGCCATAGACCTCCTCCGAGTCTGCCATTGCCTAATAATTGGAACATACCCCATAGACCTCCTCCGAGTCTGCCAGTGCCTTATAATTGGAACATACCCCATAGACCTCCTCCGAGTCTGCCAGTGCCTAATATTTGGAAAATACATACTTTTACATCTTGGTGTCAACCCCTGTGATTGTGTCCGCATCCCAACCCCCCCCTCCAGTCACGCCTCTGCCTACAGCTCTCCAGCATTTGCCGGATCGTTTGCTCTTATTTTTAAGTGTTCATCTGACATTTACACCAGTACACATTTTTACCTCGGAGCCATGACAATAAAACTAACGTGTGCTTAAAAGTACAGAGGCCAATTGATTTCAAACCAAAATATTTATGTTTATAAAATTATATATAAAATTAAAAATTGTGGATTTTAATGTCTGTTGACTCCACCCATTCATTCTCGCCAACTTGAAAACCTTTTTTTAAACCCGCGTCCCTTATTTTATCTACATTTAAATAAATAGAATGAACATAGGATTCAACATTTAATTTAGTAAATACGGTCGTTTATTTCTTTCGCTTACACAAAACATAGATTTATAAATAGTGGTTTAAGACACCGGTTGAAACATTATTTTATGCATCACTGCAGCTACACCTATCACGTGTATTGGCGTTACTAGAGGGTTGCGGACAGCACTGGGTAATATCATAACAAAAGGTGACACCAAAAACTAAAAAAAAATTTGTTCGCATTATCTGGTACTGAAAGTCTCGGAGGAGGTCTCTGGGGTAAGTCGTGTGAGGGTGACACAAGCCCTTGGGACGCCTGTGCAAACATGATTAAATAACTATAATATAAACGCCATTTTTAAACCGACTAAAAAAATGTTGACGAGAATATATTGTGTTTTTGAGTAATTTAAATGTGAATATATTGTGTTTTTGAGTAATTTAAATGTGAAGAATAATTCAATTTTTTTTTCTTTTAACATTACAGAGAGTGTCATTGTCAATTTGATTATCATGTATATGGAATGAGTAATTTCTCTATAATTGCCTATAAAACTTTAAGAAAGAGGCCCCATGCCAAGTTTCAAGTAAAGGTAGTAACATAATTAAAAAGAAGCTAAAGTGAAGTTGTTTTTTTAGTTGACCTATGTATCATGTTATTTCTAATTGTCACATGTAGGTTACTGGAAGAAGTAAAAAATAACATTTAAATTATGAAATATATCAAATGTTATCGTATGACATCCTACAACATGTATAAGTGATGTTCACATGGTACTAAACACCATGTAATGATGTTTTTCTTGTGTGTTTTGAAAGAAAAAAAATGACCACTTTAATTAGATTAGAGAAAGTCGGACACAATAAAATACATTACATATGCTATACAGGAATGAAGGAGGAAAGTTTGTTGTCTTCCGTCTGACTATAAATAATGACATAGTCAACGGGTTTGAATCCACGTACAAACGTGTTAATTTCTCACACATTAATATCAAGTAAAACCCATCTTATTAAGGTATTTTCTCTCATTGGATATTTATGTGTTCTTTGATGTCGAGTCTCTTTTTGGAAACAATTAAATAAAAAGGTAATGACAGAAAACTTTATTTATACACTTACAAAATATAACACATTTTCCAGAGTAACAATTAGTAAATGTACTCTAGAGACAAATTTGAATGTTAATTTTAAAAATGCATAAATATTTAAAATAAATAGTTTCCAATTAAGTTTTAGATCACTTCACAAATAAACCTACATGTAGAAGACAATCAGTAGCCCCGAGCCAAGTGCTCTTTGTGGGTCTTCCCGGAATACCCTCTCAGCTATCTGGCCCCCAAAGGGACGTAACAGCTGAGAAACCCCACGGCAAGCGGTCGGTTCTGAAGCGGCCACCTGGGCATCCAGAAAGTCGAAAATGCCTCCCACAAAATGACCTCACAATGAGGGGTGGAACTCCCTACATCGACCCGCTACCACTTTGGCGCCACCTCGGCAAAGCACACGAGTCTCAATGGTTAGGGCTGCCGCAGTGCAGGGGATCGTCCATGACCTACCTAGGGTGTGACCCCCACTGGAGGGTTTCCTCAGAGCTGGCGACCGCTGTGTTCTTCGTGGTTCCCTTTGCTAATCCGTACTGGCTCTCTTGGCCATAAACCGGCAACGCTCAATTACGTTGCTAGTAAAAATGAGGGTGGGACGAAACGGTCGCTTCGGATTTACCCGACCCTAAACGGGTACTTTGGTTTTCATCATCGACAATGCATTTAAGATGCTTTGTCTAAGATCCGTACGGCGATTGTAATCATATGTGACTAGCACCTAACACCTAACATATCGGACTTTGGCATTGCCTGCCGGGAGTTGTTGGTTTCAGGTCGCCGAGTCGCGGTCAGGTCCGTGCCCCACGACCTTACTCATCCGCCGAGCCCCGTAGAGGCCACCCCCTTTCGACGGCGTATCCGACTGACTATATGTATTTACTAAAGTATCCGACTGACTCTATGTATTTACTAAAGTATCCGACTGACTCTATGTATTTACTAAAGTATCCGACTGACTCTATGTATTTACTAAAGTATCCGACTGACTCTATGTATTTACTAAAGTTTCACCAAAAACAACGGGAGTATATTGCTAGTATATTTGTAATGTATGATTTCTACTTTTGTTAGTGTACATTAATGGATATGTTATTTTTGTTAGAATTGTTATCAAATGAAATCACGTAATATTAGAAGTATACCATTAATACAATTTGGCATTATTAAAAGTATTAAACATAAATATGCACATGTATAAGAAGTATATTTTATAACACGTGTATATATATATATAATTATATATGTATACGTATATAATTATAATTTTTATAACTGTGTGTTTATTATATATAAAACACAATAACTCCAATTATAATTATTATCATAACTGAAGTGCAGTAAAATTATATATCGCACCAATGAAGCAGAAAAAGCACCGATTCGGATTTATTTAATGAAACATCGTGTTGTGATATAAAGTAAGTTAAATAACAAGTTTTATTTATTTTATTAATACGTAATTTAAATTCTATAAGACTTAGTATTCATAAATTGTGTTTCTTAAATGTTGCATTGCATGCAATTTAATAAATTGTATATAAATATAAACTTAAATCGGGCATTTGCTTTTTTAAAATGTAATAATTATTTTTATTTGCACACTATAAAAAGACTTTATTTAGTGTAGATTATTTTGTATTGTTAACTTCCTTTCGCGTTATTGCTTGCTGTTCGATTTTGCCTGATTTTATAAAAGTGGCACACCACTTTACTTCGGTCCCTACATATAGGGATACAATGACAATAATTTGCTAAGTCTCTTACTCTTGGACTACACTGAGCCATCTAGGAACTCGTTACCCTAGTTCAGGTTATTTATAGATTAATAATTAAACCTTATTCACTCAGTATGATAAGAAAGTGTGCAAATCAATATGTTCCTTGTGCACATTGTTTCTGTTAGTATAAGCATTCTCTAGTGTTACGGAAATGTTTATCGTGGTATTTGATGCTTGACAACAATTTTATGACAGAAATCCCTCACTATGTCACGGTTTATTTTTCGCAAATTCACCGCTTCGTTGGTTTTAAATACAGTTGTAATATTAGAAGAGCTGCCCCAGGAAATGGTATACCGCCGTCTGAGTAGACATAGTATACAGTCACAGGCCATGTAGTAAAAGTCACTTTCACCCTCATTGTCATCTTCTTTACTGCACATAATAATTCATCATAATCATGGCACATATAGGATCGTTTACCACACTATAAAGTTACTTGAAACTAATGATGTATTGATTTACAGTTGCGGTCCCAATTTCGCGGGTTTTCACCAATGGCGGTGGTCCTCGGTTCACATTAACCACGTTAAACGAAGGGTCACTGTATGAGTTTATAAACTTTGTTACTGCAATTATATTGATCAAACCTATGAAATACTTGTTCATACATTTTATTTTCTAATATGCAATTTAAAAAACTTTATTTTAGTTATACATATTATTTTTGTGGTTCATAATATCGAATTTCAACCGTATACATTGTTTAATATGCTTGTATGTTTTAGACTAGTTGAATGATTCATTTGTTAATGTGGCTAAATAATGTCTCCCTGGCTTTTTTAAAATTTTGTTTTCATGTTTTTAAAAATACGTAAACACATTCAGAAATAGTGGTTAAAACTTTTTCGTGTACACAGCAAATGAAGAAATATCCTACACACATGTCAAATTTTGTTTTAAAATAAATATTTTTTTGTCAAGATTGAAAAAAAATAAAATGTTGTTACATGGCACTAAGTGTGCTGCATGGTGAAAGGAAGAAGTCATGACGATTTGTATTGTTATTCTCTTAATATTTACCATTGTATGTATATATATATATATATATATATATATATATATATATATATATTATATATATATATATATGTTTATAATATATGATAAAATGGTGTGTTCATTATTATATTTTTAAATTAAATACCTACAAATAATTGAAGAAAACAAACAAACAGCCAAACACAATCTGGAGTTTTATTGTGCTTCTTTGTTGTTTCCTGAATTTATCTTAACTTATGTTATCTTTGTTATGGTAGACTATTGACTGATCACTGGGTAAAGCCAGTGAGTCGTCTTTTTATGGTAGACTATTGACTGATCCCTGGGTAAAGCCGGTGGGTCGTCTTTGTTATGGTCGACTATTGACTGATCCCTGGGTAAAGCCGGTGAGTCGTCGTTGTTATGGTAGACGATTGACTGATCCCTGGGTAAAGCCGGTGGGTCATCTTTGTTATGGTCTTCTATTTATTTTGTATATTTAAAATCCCTTTGGTCAAACAAAGCCGACGTGAAATTATTCGTTAGCTGACTATATACTACTATATAGCCACACACCAGTATAATTATTCGTTAGCTGACTATATACTACTATATAGCCACACACCAGTTAAATTATTCGTTAGCTGACTATATACTACTATATAGCCACACACCAGTTAAATTATTCGTTAGCTGACTATATACTACTATATAGCCACACACCAGTTAAATTATTCGTTAGCTGACTATATACTACTATATAGCCACACACCAGTTAAATTATTCGTTAGCTGACTATATACTACTATATAGCCACACACCAGTTAAATTATTCGTTAGCTGACTATATACTACTATATAGCCACACACCAGTTAAATTATTCGTTAGCTGACTATATACTACTATATAGCCACACACCAGTTAAATTATTCGTTAGCTGACTATATACTACTATATAGCCACACACCAGTTAAATTATTCGTTAGCTGACTATATACTACTATATAGCCACACACCAGTTAAATTATTCGTTAGCTGAATATATACTACTATATAGCCACACACCAGTTAAATTATTCGTTAGCTGACTATATACTAATATATAGCCACACACCAGTTAAATTATTCGTTAGCTGACTATATACTACTATATAGCCACACACCAGTTAAATTATTCGTTAGCTGACTATATACTACTATATAGCCACACACCAGTTAAATTATTCGTTAGCTGTCTATATACTACTATATAGCCACACACCAGTTAAATTATTCGTTAGCTGACTATATACTACTATATAGCCACACACCAGTTAAATTATTCGTTAGCTGTCTATATACTACTATATAGCCACACACCAGTTAAATTATTCGTTAGCTGACTATATACTACTATATAGCCACACACCAGTTAAATTATTCGTTAGCTGACTATATACTACTATATAGCCACACACTAGTTAAATTATTCGATAGCTGACTATATACTACTATATAGCCACACACCAGTTAAATTATTCGTTAGCTGACTATATACTACTATATAGCCACACACCAGTTAAATTATTCGTTACCTGACTATATACTACTATATAGCCACACACCAGTTAAATTATTCGTTAGCTGACTATATACTACTATATAGCCACACACCAGTTAAATTATTCGTTAGCTGACTATATACTACTATATAGCCACACACCAGTTAAATTATTCGTTAGCTGTCTATATACTACTATATAGCCACACACCAGTTAAATTATTCGTTAGCTGACTATATACTACTATATAGCCACACACCAGTTAAATTATTCGTTAGCTGACTATATACTACTATATAGCCACACACCAGTTAAATTATTCGTTAGCTGACTATATACTACTATATAGCCACACACCAGTTAAATTATTCGTTAGCTGTCTATATACTACTATATAGCCACACACCAGTTAAATTATTCGTTAGCTGACTATATACTACTATATAGCCACACACCAGGTAAATTATTCGTTAGCTGACTATATACTACTATATAGCCACACACCAGTTAAATTATTCGTTAGCTGAATATATACTACTATATAGCCACACACCAGTTAAATTATTCGTTAGCTGACTATATACTACTATATAGCCACACACCAGTTAAATTATTCGTTAGCTGACTATATACTACTATATAGCCACACACCAGTTAAATTATTCGTTAGCTGACTATATACTACTATATAGCCACACACCAGTTAAATTATTCGTTAGCTGACTATATACTACTATATAGCCACACACCAGTTAAATTATTCGTTAGCTGACTATATACTACTATATAGCCACACACCAGTTAAATTATTCGTTAGCTGACTATATACTACTATATAGCCACACACCAGTTAAATTATTCGTTAGCTGACTATATACTACTATATAGCCACACACCAGTTAAATTATTCGTTAGCTGACTATATACTACTATATAGCCACACACCAGTTAAATTATTCGTTAGCTGACTATATACTACTATATAGCCACACACCAGTTAAATTATTCGTTAGCTGACTATATACTACTATATAGCCACACACCAGTTAAATTATTCGTTAGCTGACTATATACTACTATATAGCCACACACCAGTTAAATTATTCGTTAGCTGACTATATACTACTATATAGCCACACACCAGTTAAATTATTCGTTAGCTGACTATATACTACTATATAGCCACACACCAGTTAAATTATTCGTTAGCTGACTATATACTACTATATAGCCACACACCAGTTAAATTATTCGTTAGCTGACTATATACTACTATATAGCCACACACCAGTTAAATTATTCGTTAGCTGACTATATACTACTATATAGCCACACACCAGTTAAATTATTCGTTAGCTGACTATATACTACTATATAGCCACACACCAGTTAAATTATTCGTTAGCTGACTATATACTACTATATAGCCACACACCAGTTAAATTATTCGTTAGCTGTCTATATACTACTATATAGCCACACACCAGTTAAATTATTCGTTAGCTGACTATATACTACTATATAGCCACACACCAGTTAAATTATTCGTTAGCTGACTATATACTACTATATAGCCACACACCAGTTAAATTATTCGTTAGCTGAATATATACTACTATATAGCCACACACCAGTTAAATTATTCGTTAGCTGACTATATACTACTATATAGCCACACACCAGTTAAATTATTCGTTAGCTGACTATATACTACTATATAGCCACACACCAGTTAAATTATTCGTTAGCTGACTATATACTACTATATAGCCACACACCAGTTAAATTATTCGTTAGCTGACTATATACTACTATATAGCCACACACCAGTTAAATTATTCGTTAGCTGACTATATACTACTATATAGCCACACACCAGTTAAATTATTCGTTAGCTGACTATATACTACTATATAGCCACACACCAGTTAAATTATTCGTTAGCTGACTATATACTACTATATAGCCACACACCAGTTAAATTATTCGTTAGCTGACTATATACTACTATATAGCCACACACCAGTTAAATTATTCGTTAGCTGAATATATACTACTATATAGCCACACACCAGTTAAATTATTCGTTAGCTGACTATATACTACTATATAGCCACACACCAGTTAAATTATTCGTTAGCTGACTATATACTACTATATAGCCACACACCAGTTAAATTATTCGTTAGATGACTATATACTACTATATAGCCACACACCAGTTAAATTATTCGTTAGCTGACTATATACTACTATATAGCCACACACCAGTTAAATTATTCGTTAGCTGACTATATACTACTATATAGCCACACACCAGTTAAATTATTCGTTAGCTGTCTATATACTACTATATAGCCACACACCAGTTAAATTATTCGTTAGCTGACTATATACTACAATATAGCCACACAACAGTTAAATTATTCGTTAGCTGAATATATACTACTATATAGCCACACACCAGTTAAATTATTCGTTAGCTGACTATATACTACTATATAGCCACACACCAGTTAAATTATTCGTTAGCTGACTATATACTACTATATAGCCACACACCAGTTAAATTATTCGTTAGCTGACTATATACTACTATATAGCCACACACCAGTTAAATTATTCGTTAGCTGACTATATACTACTATATAGCCACACACCAGTTAAATTATTCGTTAGCTGACTATATACTACTATATAGCCACACACCAGTTAAATTATTCGTTAGCTGACTATATACTACTATATAGCCACACACCAGTTAAATTATTCGTTAGCTGTCTATATACTACTATATAGCCACACACCAGTTAAATTATTCGTTAGCTGACTATATACTACTATATAGCCACACACCAGTTAAATTATTCGTTAGCTGTCTATATACTACTATATAGCCACACACCAGTTAAATTATTCGTTAGCTGACTATATACTACTATATAGCCACACACTAGTTAAATTATTCGTTAGCTGACTATATACTACTATATAGCCACACACCAGTTAAATTATTCGTTAGCTGACTATATACTACTATATAGCCACACACCAGTTAAATTATTCGTTAGCTGTCTATATACTACTATATAGCCACACACCAGTTAAATTATTCGTTAGCTGACTATATACTACTATATAGCCACACACCAGTTAAATTATTCGTTAGCTGACTATATACTACTATATAGCCACACACCAGTTAAATTATTCGTTAGCTGACTATATACTACTATATAGCCACACACCAGTTAAATTATTCGTTAGCTGACTATATACTACTATATAGCCACACACCAGTTAAATTATTCGTTAGCTGTCTATATACTACTATATAGCCACACACCAGTTAAATTATTCGTTAGCTGACTATATACTACTATATAGCCACACACCAGTTAAATTATTCGTTAGCTGACTATATACTACTATATAGCCACACACCAGTTAAATTATTCGTTAGCTGACTATATACTACTATATAGCCACACACCAGTTAAATTATTCGTTAGCTGACTATATACTACTATATAGCCACACACCAGTTAAATTATTCGTTAGCTGACTATATACTACTATATAGCCACACACCAGTTAAATTATTCGTTAGCTGACTATATACTACTATATAGCCACACACCAGTTAAATTATTCGTTAGCTGACTATATACTACTATATAGCCACACACCAGTTAAATTATTCGTTAGCTGACTATATACTACTATATAGCCACACACCAGTTAAATTATTCGTTAGCTGACTATATACTACTATATAGCCACACACCAGTTAAATTATTCGTTAGCTGACTATATACTACTATATAGCCACACACCAGTTAAATTATTCGTTAGCTGACTATATACTACTATACAGCCACACACCAGTTAAATTATTCGTTAGCTGACTATATACTACTATATAGCCACACACCAGTTAAATTATTCGTTAGCTGACTATATACTACTATATAGCCACACACCAGTTAAATTATTCGTTAGCTGACTATATACTACTATATAGCCACACACCATTTAAATTATTCGTTAGCTGACTATATACTACTATATAGCCACACACCAGTTAAATTATTCGTTAGCTGTCTATATACTACTATATAGCCACACACCAGTTAAATTATTCGTTATCTGACTATATACTACTATATAGCCACACACCAGTTAAATTATTCGTTAGCTGACTATATACTACTATATAGCCACACACCAGTTAAATTATTCGTTAGCTGACTATATACTACTATATAGCCACACACCAGTTAAATTATTCGTTAGCTGACTATATACTACTATATAGCCACACACCAGTTAAATTATTCGTTAGCTGACTATATACTACTATATAGCCACACACCAGTTAAATAATTCGTTAGCTGACTATATACTACTATATAGCCACACACCAGTTAAATTATTCGTTAGCTGACTATATACTACTATATAGCCACACACCAGTTAAATTATTCGTTAGCTGACTATATACTACTATATAGCCACACACCAGTTAAATTATTCGTTAGCTGACTATATACTACTATATAGCCACACACCAGTTAAATTATTCGTTAGCTGACTATATACTACTATATAGCCACACACCAGTTAAATTATTCGTTAGCTGACTATATACTACTATATAGCCACACACCAGTTAAATTATTCGTTAGCTGACTATATACTACTATATAGCCACACACCAGTTAAATTATTCGTTAGCTGACTATATACTACTATATAGCCACACACCAGTTAAATTATTCGTTAGCTGACTATATACTACTATATAGCCACACACCAGTTAAATTATTCGTTAGCTGACTATATACTACTATATAGCCACACACCAGTTAAATTATTCGTTAGCTGACTATATACTACTATATAGCCACACACCAGAGAAACGTGTTCTTGATAAAATATTATCAAGATGTAATAAAAATCAAATTACCAAAGCCTCCAATATCTTCGCTGATCTTAACGAATTTATTGTATATGGTTTCATTTTTTAAAAAGTGATATGCGATCATTGCAAGCCTATTATTGTACATGCATTGATTGCTAACTATTATTGTTCTGGTTGTATATTGTATGATTATCTCTATTGACACCATGAATGTGTCACCAAGTATGTTACCACAGAACGATATCTAACAATTAATGTAGTTTAATTTACTATGTTTTTTTCGTTATAAATCAATTGAAAATATATCTAATATTATTATCATCGAATCTTTCTAAATGTCCGTGAGATTCATCAATACATTTGTATACACTGAAAGAATAGCATGCAACGTTTATAAGTCATAAATATGTTTGATTGTATGTTATTGTTTGTTCAGAAAAAATCTTTGAAGTGATATGTTTTAGTGAAGTCTTGAAGACTTTAGTAGTAGGAGTCCTAAAAATTTGTAATGGTAGAAAATCCAAATGTTTGGTGGCATAAAAGCATAAAGACATTTCGACAAGTGTTTTAGTGCAGTGCTTCTTAAACATTTTAGTATGGTGGACCGGCAGGATTTTTTTCCATTGCGCCAGGGACCGGTGCACTATTTTCCCTGCACCGAAAATTTTGTATGTACTTTTTAAAAAAACTTATGTGGACCGGCGACGGATGGAATGCGGACCGGCACCGGTCCGTGGACCACCACTTTGAGAAGCACTGTTTTAGTGCATGTCTCTATGAACAGAAGTAATCCATGTTTAACAGAAGAGATGTAGGGGTCTAGTCTAAGAACAGAAGTAATCCGTGAGTAAGTAGAAGAGATGTAGGGGTCCAGTCTAAGAACAGAAGTAATCGATGTGTAAACAGAAGAGATGTAGTGGTCTAGTCTAAAACAGAAGTAATTCATGTGTAGGTAGAAGATCTGTAGGGTTCCAGTGATCAAACTTTGAACAGTGACGTTTCAAGGATGAGCTCTTATGATCTGGTAGCTAGAAACCAGGCTCAGCAATAACCTCTAGTTTAAAACGAGGCGTTTAAAGGATGAGGACTGAGCATATATCATTTTATATAGGATCATATCTTACGCCTAAGGAATCATATATAGCTACGCTAGGCACATGGTTTCAGGATAATATTTAATGTAATTTAAACATACAGTCCGAACAGTGACATCACCATCTATCGGTACTTTTGATAACATCCACTTTTATAAATTAAATGGTAGAGATGTACAGATGGCCTCACTCGGCAGAACTCTGATCATAGTTATTAACTTTTATAAATTAAATGGTAGAGATGTACAGATAGCCTCACTCGGCAGAACTCTGATCATAGTTATTAACTTTTATAAATTAAATGGTAGAGATGTACAGATAGCCTCACTCGGCAGAACTCTGATCATAGTTATTAACTTTTATAAATTAAATGGTAGAGATGTACAGATAGCCTCACTCGGCAGAACTCTGATCATAGTTATTAACTTTTATAAATTAAATGGTATAGATGTACAGATAGCCTCACTCGGCAGAACTCTGATCATAGTTATTAACTTTTATACATTAAATGGTAGAGATGTACAGATAGCCTCACTCGGCAGAACTCTGATCATAGTTATTAACTTTTATAAATTAAATGGTAGAGATGTACAGATAGCCTCACTCGGCTGAACTATGATCATAGTTATTAACTTTTATATTTTGATAAAATACAAGTGGCTCGCCACTTAGATAATGCACTCACATATTGTGAGGAGAAAATAATACAGTAAGTCATTAGCTAAACACAAATATAACAGATAGTAAAATAATTGTATTTTCTCTATAGTTTTTAAAAAAATGATCTTTAAATATATATTTCATTTTAATTTTATATTTTTATGTTCTACACTAAACAAGTGGTTTAACTAATACACGTGATAAGTCTCATGTTTATTGAAATTGCCTTGCGTTCCGCTTTCACACAGTGCAAAGATAAATGACCCAACGATATCGAAAGTCAAGTGTTTATTTCCCTGTACACAACTGGCCGTTCTTCATAAACCAGGCAAATATATCTTTATACAAATACTGTTTTAACAGTCACTCAACAATCATTTTATCTATCACAGGTCCAGTATAACGATTCATGTTCTCTTCACACTTTCGATCATAAGTCCAGTATAACAATTCACGTTCTCTACACAACTGTCTATCACAGGTCCCGTATAACGATTCACGTTCTCTACACACTATCTATCACATGTCACGTATAACGATTCACGTTCTCTACACACTGTCTATAACAAGTCCTGTATAACAATTTACGTTCTCTACACACTGTCTTGTACAAGTCAACATTATATTCTATTTCAGATTTTAATAGCTCCTCGGTCCAAATCGACCATCTTGGGCTCAGCTCAAAACTCGTATCTTACAGATTGTTGTCACAACTGTCTCCATTGACCTCTCGTATGCCCTCTGACCACACACTCCCATGATCATAGATCACTAACTAAAAATCATTCCACGTGCACTCGTGTTCACTCATGTCAACATGCATTCAATTACAGTGATTCTCATAACTGACAATAATGTTTGAGATTGAATAATAAAAGGGATTTGATATTTTGATTTATGTGAGAGAAAACATGTCGGGGGTCATCCGACTTTTTGTATTTATTAAACATTCTTTTGTTAATTCCTGTATATCGCTTACAAATATGCTGTCTACTTTTGTTATTGTATATTATGAAGATGTCATTTTGTTGGAATTTCTTTTCAATTATAATCAAGAAATATTAGAATCAGTTGATGAATATAATTTATAATTATTGAAACAATTATATAGAATTATACACATGCAATACAAATATAGTATCAATATACATAATTCTCTTTGTCTGTATATATGGATGTAACTAGGTGGCGCTGCGAAATTTGTAATGCTGTTAGGTGGCGCTGCGATCAACATAATAAAATAAAATTACTGCACCAAAAATAACACTTTTCGAATCGTTCCGCATAAAATTTTTCAATATGTTAATAAATTAATCAAATAAAAATAAATAAAAGTTCTGTATTAAATTATTTATTATTCTGATGTGTATTTTATCAAAATTAATAGATTTCAGCTGAAATGTATTCATTTTGAAAACTTCCCTCATTTATGATGAGTTGCACTAGTATAAATATAATTACTATATATAACTATAACATTGAAGGAACGTGCTTATTTTTTTAGAGAAAACACAAAACAAAATTAATAAATATTATCTATATATATAATTCTCTTCGTGGTCGGACCCTGCGAGGCAACAAGAAGCTGCATGTGCAACAGATACTAATTTTAGAAAGCAGCGCACCAAATTACTGCACCAATGCATCAAAAGGTGTGCAAATTAAATATGCGCTGTAAAAAAAAAGTTATATGACGTCATTGTTTTAGCTGATATTTTAATTTTGTAAAAAGGGAACAATGTAAAAAGAGAATTTGATGATGGTTAATTATAACATCAAAAAAACATAGGCGCCCTACCACCCCTATTGTAAAATACTTTGTGTAATTTTCAGAAAGTTTAATATTTCGTATTGATCAAACAAGGACAAGTTAGTTGGGCTTTTGAAAAAGTTCGGCGCCGTAGGCGCCCTAAAAAGTGCATTAAAGGGGTAAAAGAACTCTCCATGAGCAAGTCTGCGGCGAATGCTACGCCGCGGGGCGTCTAGTAGTATTTATTATGCGTGCAATAAAATAATGTCACTCCAATGACGCACCAGAAGGCACCAATTCTGTTGAATTTTATTGGAATCGTGTTTTGAAAATAAGTAAGATAAATAAACAGAACACAGTTTAAAAATAATAATTTGATGACTATGAAACTTACTATTAATAAATTGTGTTTTCTAAATGTTGCATATCACGTTCTTTAATTAATTTTTAGAAAATAAAATTGTAAGACACAATTCGTTTTTAAACTTGTAATTATGTACAACATGGAAACTGTAAAATGTGTTTAGTGCGTGTAAAACATATGTATGCCAATTTTTCAGCTATCGCTGTCCATTTCTACACACCTTGATGACATTGTTTTATTTAAAGTGACAGGCCACTTGACTTCGATCCCTAAATTAAGGGATACAATGTCAATAAGTTGATATCATTCTTCTACTCATGGTTTACATTAAGTCCTTTAAGAAACTCATGACCCTAGTTTAGGCGATGTATAGATGAATTTGGCTCTTAAACTTTGTTCATTCGGATTGATAAAAAAATGTGCATTTTAGCCTTCTATTAAGATAAATAAAATATTTAAAACATCTTTTTTTTTAAAGTACTCGCTTTTATTTAAATATAGAAAGTGCGCCAAAAAGAAGAAAATAAATGATCTCTGATAACAGGTAAAATAGGTGATCCTATCCACTGCAGATAAAAGCGTGGGGTGCTCATCACAACTCTCTATCATGTACAAGGCTGCGAAACATATAGACAAATTTGTATGAATATTAATAAGCATTAAAAGTTTCACAACTATGATCATATACATGCTACTATCACATTAGATAGTGATAGTCAAATTAGAAATATTTATCTATATGTCAAAAATAGTTGCAAAGAGAAATGATTTGTGATGGGCGCTTCACGCTTTTATGTGCTGTGGATAGGTTCACCTATTTTAATCACGTTTTATTAACTCGCTTTCGTTCCTGTTTGTTTGTTGTTTTGTCCAAGATTTGTTCAAATCTGCCAACGTAAAATTGAACCACTTCTGATGGTCCTAGAGATCTGAAAACTTTACCACAAATAGATCTTGGATGACAATGCATTGTATCAAAATTTTAGATTGATCGAATATATTCTTATTAAAGTATTGAACTTTTTAGTTTATCTAAAGTCTATATATAAGCATCTTGTCTGCTTTTGTTGACATCCATGAGTTCACCCCGTGACCACATCACAATGTTTTTAAAACGTTGGGTGGGCGCTTGAGAGGTGTTTGGTAAAATAAATAGAGGCAAAAAAATATTTTTAAAAACCAGGTTGTTATTAGTGGACTAAAAAAAAATAAATAAATAGAAGTAAAAAAAGATTTTTAAAAACCACGTTTTTATAAGCAGACTAAAAAAAGAAGAAAATAATTTAAAACTTATAAGTTCAAGTACTTTCATTTAATATGACTAAAAACGTGGGGCATGTGTTTGGTATAAAAATTAAAGATTTCTAATTTAGAAGGCAAAAGAGAGATCTATAAGTGAGAGTATGAGTGAGCTGTATATGTGAAACCTCATAAGCGCCAAATCCACGTTTTAGTCATATCAGATGGAAGTCCTTCAACTTATAAGTTTTAAATTATTTTCTTCCTTTTAGTCCGCTTATAAAAACGTGGTTTTTAAAACAATTTTTTTACTTCTATTTATTACCTGTTATCATAGAACATTTATTTTCTTCTTTATAAAAATATCACACACATGTAACAATTTGTCTGAAAATGAAAAATTTTCCTGAAAAAAGTTAATATAGTAAAATGTAGCATGGGATAAAGTGTGCTGGGTGGAGAAAGAGAGAGCAATTTATAAATAAACTTTTATTATTATATCGGATTTTCATTGAAAGTTCAATTCCCTTAACCACATCACTAAACACTGAACTGAAATATTTAAAACAAAACTTTAATTGATATAACGTAGCAATATAATTGGCACAATTTTTATAAGCAAGCAAATCAATTAAACTTTCGAAAATAACGTATAAATGAAAATAAAATGTATTAATCATATATATAGTTATAATAAATATGTATATATAATTATATTTATTATGGGATAGAACTGGACATAAAGATTTTAAAATATATCTTGGATGTATGCCTGTCTACTTTAGTTTGCGTAACTTAACAAAACAGAGCATATGTGTGTTTACGTGCGCGCCTTATTAGAATCGTTAGAAATGTGCACTGGAATAATCAGTATTTGACAAATAATACCAATTATTAAATGTGCATTATTTTTTTCTGTAAAGAACAGTTAAATCTCTTCTAATTAAAGAAATTTATTTTACAAAATCGTTCATGTATGAAAATGTATTTCCTAAGATACCCGAACCAAAAAGCACCGGTACAGTTTTATTTAAAATCCCATTGTTTTGGACAAAGCTTATCTGGCAGTATAAATGATTCGATTGTGGGATTCTTGAAAATTGTTTATCAATATTTAGTATACTATTCTATGAGACATGGTGTTAATAACTTGTGTTACTTCAATGATTTTGAAAGTACTGCTCCTAAAATTATTAAAAGAAATTTAACATAGTATTTGTAATAAAATAGATGTTAAATGCATGGTGTTGCAGAAATGCAACAAAGTAATTAATCGCGATCAATAATTTGCTAAAATTAATTTGGAACCAACGCATAGTGTTACAGTATTGCTACATAGCTATATTGTATAGTGCGCATGCTCACGGCATTTTCAAGAGGGAAAGAAATGTTGTTAATTTCCATCACATATGGACAAGTATTGCAACGTTGACGGTTGCAACCTTTTGTTCCAATATATGCTTTCATTGTGGGAAGGTGTACATTTTAACAGTGTTGACCATAACGGCATATCAGATATTGCAGTAACTGGTATTTTATATGCAAGCAATACCCATGATAGAGTCCACATGGAAAATAGACTCATAAAAAGATTTGGTACGTTGGCTCCATATGGAATTAACCAAATTCATAATTTTACTTAACTGCATAATCTTGTTCCCGTTGTGGTTTTTACTGTAACTTTGGATTCTTCCCCCTTTTTGCTATATCCTGTGTCCATGTTTGTTTTTGTTTTTCCTTTCTTTTTATTTAACATAAATATTTTAAAATACAATATTTTTTAAGAATGTTATTATTACTTATGTAAGTATTGTAAGAATGTATTTTATGTTGTACTGATGAAGGCATTAGCCGAAACGTTTACTGTCGTATCAGTCTAAAAATAAAGCTCAAATTTATTGTTTTCATTGCACAATTTGTTTGTGTATTTTGTATTTTATTTAAAAGCTTTATTGCAGTCCCATTCTATATGATGTATTAATCTTAGAGAGCTTTTACTTCGTCGAATCACAGTTTGTTGACATTACTTTTTTCGCTGCACTTCAAGTGATCTTCTAAGTGTTTAAAACGCTCTTCAACATACAAAAAAAAATATTTTTGTGTTCCTAAAGGTTAGTATTGAACATAGAACTACTTATTTGTTATCATTTGCGTGTTTCTATTTAGCAAATTTTAAAAAATCGTATGTTGCAGCACTGCAACATCATGCATCCTGGCCATAAATATAATGTTGTGAGTACTAGTAAAAATAGTACTATCATTAGTATTATTAGAAGTGTCATGTTTGATCTATTCTGTGCGTTGCAAATGAATAATTGTTTGCAAAATGTTAATGATATTTATTTGTTTATAAACAAAACACATTTTATTACATCAATTTGTTTGTATTACCATGAACATTGCTAAAATTAGTAATTAGTAAAATAATTAGTGGCTAATCTATTCTATACTATACTGATAATACTGATAGTGTTATACTAATAAAATAAATAATAATTTGCTTGTCTATATATTTTTCAGCTACAGCTATGTCAAACAGAGGTGAACAGAAGATGCTCACTGAGGGGGATTTACAATATTTTATTGATTATTCAAGTGAAATTGGTGAAGATGAGGACTGATGATGTTTTGGATGTGGATTCCCTTGTAGACCCTGATTCAGTGGCATCATTATGGCTGGTGGCACCAAGTGCGGTAGCTCATGGTGTCACCCCTCACGACTTACCCCATAGACCTCCTCCGAGTCTGCCAGTGCCAAATAACTGACACATTCAGAGTTTTACACTTCGGTGTCACCTTTTGTGATGGTGTCACCCGGTGTGGTCTGCACCACCCGCACCCCCCTAGTGACGCCTGTGCCCTAATTATTTACCTAATCACCGCGATAAAGACTTACACATTTTGAATGAATAAGTCATTCATTATAATGCTGAGGTTGAACCTATTGATGAAAAGCCATGTACTTCACATGCAACATCCAATTCAACATCTCAAAAAAAAAGGGCGGAGATAGTGTGGAACATAAAATTTAGTCTTGACAGAGGCGGAACTTAGATTTCAGGGGGCGAAAAACTTCCAATTGAATTTCAAAACATGAGCTCGCCCTATGAATGTTATCACCACTTTTTTCAGATGATTTACTACAAAGGATTATAAGTCAATGAATCAAATTTATAGTTATACTCCAGTCAGATGTAAACAAGCCACTCAATCTCAACCTAGAAGAACTGAGACAATATATCGGCATTTTTAATTGCAAGTCCATTGTACGCTTACTCAATGTTCGATTCTATTGGCCTGTTGATTTGGAACTGAGTTCTGCCATAAACTGTATGACAGTGAATCAATTTGAAAGAAATTGACAATTAATTTATTTCAATTACAACACCAAACATTTGCCTCCCTTTTCACAATAAAATCAGACTTTACTGCATGATGTTGCAGATATGCAACATGTTGTTTTTGTACAAAATACATATTTTAATTTTCGAAAATAATTTTAAGATTTATTATAATGAATAAAGAAATAATCAAGCATATCTTAATATTTTTTTCAATGATTTTTAAAAAATTCATGCATTTAAGGGCTAAGAACAACGTGTATTCAAAATTACGTTAACCATAAATTTAAGTAATTTCGTGTCATTTATGTCTTGTCTAATTTTGTAATCGGTGTGTGAAGTCTCAGAGAAGCTCTTCTTATATATTTAAGTGGCATGCCACTTACCTTCGATCAATATATTTAGGGATGCCATGTCTATCAAATTCAAGGATTCTCCTACCGCGATCTATAACGCGAAATATTCTAATTCAAATGTAAACATTGTTTAACTAGGTTGTGCTGCGGCGCCAACTTTTTTTTCAAAAGCACAACTAACGTGTCCTTGTATGATAAATACGTAATATTAAACCTCCTTATATTTACACAAAGTATTTTATAATAGGGGTTGTAAGGCTCCTACGGCGCCCACCTTTTGGGGGGGGGGTCAAAAGCCCAAATAACGTATTCTTATATGATAAATCGAAATATTTCTTAAAGGTACTAAGTATTTATACATTTTTTTACAGGGCTAATCACAAAACGATTTTTAAACTAATTTTAGAAAGCAGCGCACCAAATTACTGCACCAAAAAATAACTCTTTGAGTCAGTCAGCACTGTTTACAACACAAATGCTGACGTCAAATGTTCGTGCGTTGTTTGGTTAATGTTAATCTGAAAACCAAAGTGATTATGATTTTTAAGTATATAATTTCAATTTTTTAAAAAAAAAGAGTGATGTCCCTTGAGGCCGTCCATAAATGACGTCACGCGATTTTGGCCGATTTTTTACCCCCTCCCCCCTCGTCACGGGTCGTCTCAAAAAGGTAGACCCCCCTCTAAAAATACGTCACAAAGGTAGACTCCCCCTTTTCCAAAAAACAACAAAAAAAAACAGCTTATTTTCGATTTGAAAAGAAATATGTTTCAAATCAATTTTATCGTCATTTAAGTATTTATTATTTATTTAGTGAAGGTCTACATTGTAATATCGTAACCAGTTTGAAGAACTTTTTTCAAAACGTTTAACCGGCCTTCAAAAAACGAACTGTGTTAACATCCTTAGGTTATATTTTATTTTAATGAATACAAATTAAACAATGACTATTAATCATCACCGTTAACGTCATTGTTTAGAAAAACATTTTTTTAAATAATATTTTTATAATGTATTTTTAAAAAATCCCTCAATTGACTGACGGGCATCCCGTAATAAATAGAAGTAAATAAATATTTTTAAAAACCACGTTTTTAAAAGCGGACTAATAAAACAAACCTGTAAAAACAAAGTTTTTGACTATAAATCCCTTATATATGAGACATAACTAACAGATTTGATTATTTTCAAACATTTACAGACTGAATCTGTCTTAACTCAACTTTGCATCATAACCCTAGTGGGGGGGGAGGGGGGTGGGGGGAGGGGTTGGGGGGGAGTGTGGGGGAGGGGTGGGTGGGGGAGGGGTGGGTGGGTGGGGAGAGGGGAAAAGTCTGGTCACCGATTCGCTTGACCGAGCTCAGAGTGACACGTAAAATGTAAACAAAAGCGCCCGTCGCTTCGTTGGGTCGCCTCAATGCGTCAGCTCAAAATTTCACGTGGCAAAAAAACAATAACAAATCGTGAATTTAAATTACATACCTCATATAAGGATAAACTAAAAATGCATTAATTTAATTACGGTACGTTCGATCGATCTGAAATTTTGATACGATGCATTGTTAGGTCTGACGGGTCCGTGTGCCAAATTTCAGTTTGATCGGATCATGGGAAGTGGGTCATTTTTGACTTCTGTTTTTCCGCCCGCCCGCCGAGCCCAAGACAGAGAGAGAGACAGACAGAGACGGCCGCGAAGTTAATATAAGGGGTTTAAAAAGAGAAAAATAATTTACAACTTATTAGTTCAAGTACTTCCATTTCATATAACTAAAAACGTATGGAGGGGGCGCTTATGAGGTTTAACATATGCGGTTCACTCATTCTCTCAATTATAGATCTCTCTTTTGCCTTCTAAATTAGAAATCTTTAATTTTTATACCAAACACCGACCCCACGTTTTTAGTCATATTAAATCGAAGTACTTGAACTAATAGGTTTTAAATTATTTTCTTCTTTTTAGTCCGCATATAAAAACGTGGTTTTTAAAAATCTTTTTTTTACTTCTATTTATTTTATTCTTTTTAGTCCACTTATAACAACCTGTTTTTTAAAAATATTTTTTTACCTCTATTTATTTTACCAAACACCTCACAAGCGCCCGCCCAAAGTTTTAAAAACATTTTGATGTGGTCACGGGGCGAACTCCCAGATGTCAACAAAAGCCGACGGTACAGATGCTTTTATATAGACTATAGATAAACTTAAAAGTTCAATAATTTAATAACGGTACATTTGATCGATCTGAAATTTTGATACAATGCATTGTCATCCAAGATCTATCTGTGGTAAACTTTTCAGATCTCTAGGTCTTTCCGAAGTGGTTCAATTTTACGTTGGCAGATTTGAAAAAATCTTGGACAATTCCCAACGAAAGGGAGATAATAAAAACGTGGTAATAAAGAGGTCGGCGAATAGGGGTAAATAACCTCATCTGGGGTCAAAAGGGAATTCCTGGGGGGTAATTCAGACTCATTTGGGATATATAACATCCACTACAATCCACTAGATATATTAAAATAGGTCATGTGTACGTGAAGCTTTGAACATATTCCCATTAATGAACCGGTTCCTTCCAGAAATAGCATTTATTGACAACTATGTAGATTTCTTACCTACGTACTATACGAAGACATCTAAATCCACCCTACTTTCATTTATACTGACACGAGTGACAATAATTTTAATCCACATGCCTTGACTGTATCAAGTAACCTTTCTGTGATATTTAGAATTAATGCCTTAAAAACTGAGCTAAGAAGAAAAGTTGTTTTGTGCTCCTCTTGAATTGCTATGTCAAAAATTTGATGTATTAAATAAAGTTAATGAATACTTGAGAACTTTTAAATGGGCTCATTTATCATTATATCTAGAATGGCCAGGGGCGTTTGACCAAAAAACAAACGAACAATTATATCAAACTTAAAACGTTTATAATTATATCAAATAGATTCCTGGCACTTTTTTAAAGAAAAAGTATATTCCGTGTCGTTTTGACTTAAAATATCTACACATAATCCTATTCAAATCATTTTTAGACACTTGTCATGCTTGTAAAACTCACCATTAGCATTTTTTTGGAGGGGGTCAGGGCTAACAACGATCCCCAAATCCCGATTCATGTGAGTCTGGGGGTTGGGTAACGCACACATAAATGTGTATATTTTGGGGTAACGGGCAAAAAAGTTCGACGACTTGAGAGAACCAAACGGAGCTGAGGTTACATCATAAATGCTTCGATGTGAACATCAAACGACGCAGTGTAACAATTTCATATGTTATTTTGTGAGTTCTCAAACGTAAGGATTATAATTAGATTTAATTTTCGTCTCTTGATAGCTTATGCCAACAAGCGTCTGATGGCCTATCGACCGGCACATTGAGAAGCCCTGATTTTAAAAAAAATTGAAAAATAAGTAAAATGTAAAAAAATATTTTTTAAAAAAGGACACGCTTTTATTTACAAACATTTACATACTGAAAGGCGCTGATTTCCCCTGCCCTTGATGTAAACACGGGAATTTACGAGGGCTAGCGGCTAGAGTGAAACCAGTGAGCCGTGGAGGTCAACTTTAGCAGACGACTATACATTCGAAATAGTGATAAATAGAGATAAAACTAAAAATTGATTAATTTCATTACGGTACATCCGATCGATCTGAAATTTTTATACAATGCATTGTCATCCAAGATCTATCTGTGGTAAAATTTTGAGATCTCTAGGTCCATCAGAAGTGGTTTAAATTTTACGTTTCAAGATTTGAAGGAAGGATGGATACAACATACAAACATTGTGACTTAAATAAAAGCGTGTAAAAAAAAGAAAGTCATTAAATAAATTGTAAGCCACCAAATATTTCTGTGGAAGTTTTTTAAAAAATTACACTTTTGATGTGACGTCACATTTCTTCAACCCCTCTCCCTCCCCCTCATCACGCATCGTCAAAAAAGTGTGACCCCCTCCCCCCTAGGAGCGTGACGTCATTTATGGACGGCCCTTAACACAACATAACAAAACATAATAATATGGACGTTATCATTGGGCTATCACACTTAATCTTTAACTTTACTTTTATTTAGATCAATTCCGATGTGGAATGGGTTGTTTGAGGAAATAAGGTAAAACAAAATTCTATCAACTTTGAAAACCCTATTAAAAATGCAAAGCCAGACGCCAACCGTAAATACGCGTAGTACGCAATAGTTTTCTGTATATAAAAATATCGTCTGTATCAGATAATGGAGTGTATACGTTCAAAGTTAAGTTCATAAAAATCTAAAGAAATGGTCTCTAAATTGTTTATAACGCGTTAATCAATGCAAATAAGAATGATATATGACGTCATTAACTCTGCAGTACACAACAAGTTTGTGTAGTTGTGATGTATTTATTGTGACGCTGTACTTCCTTACTTAGTGATCTTCTGTCTGTCTTTCCCAATCTCGTCAGTTACAATCAACTACACATATTCCTTCTGTCACTAAGATACGCACTAAAATAGTCGTTCAACTGTGCTCGTTCTTTGTTCTCATTCATATAACAGACTAAACAGACATGAAATGTAAGAGGCGATAAGTTTAATCAATAACAAATTGTCCTGCAAAGATCAATAACTCCCCTAAAAACCACTCCAGAATTAGGGATCATAGTTACTGTCAATATCGTTTCCTATCAAAATTGATTAGCGTCAAAGAGGCATCATGTGCATTAAAAAAAATATAAATAAATAAAAACTAAAGTTTTTTTGTTTTTTTTAAAGTAATGTTATCTTTATCTCCTTAGAGAAACAACTTGAGGTCTGTTTACATGAAATTTTACATTTTAATTTGAATAAGAATTAATTTCTTCTAGATTTCACCTTTTCTATTGTAAATATAAGAGTTCAAGTTATTGAATCACCCGTGGAACAAGTTGGTAAAGTAATGTCAAGGTTATATATGATCATGTCAAGGGTATATAACTAAACCAGTGGTTCCCAAAGTGGTCCGTACGGACCCCCAGGGGTCCGCGGTACCCTTCAGGGGGTCCGTGGAAAATTAAAATTGATTTGGGGGTCCCTGAACAACGTCAGGGGGTCCTCGCAAGGTTTAACATCAAATAATACAATCTGATACATTTTTATTATTATTGAAATTAAAATAAATAATAATAAAATAGTATGTGAATGCCTGTTCTACTAATTAAATACCATCTTAGGTGCTAACCTTCATGGATACAATTTTGTTTTACTTGGAAAAAGTAGTAGAACTACTGTAATTCCACATCTATAGCCAATCAAAATACTTGGTTTGTTGAAAGGTCAAGTTTGATGCAGAAGAAATGCCGAATTACTATAACTATAAGTATAAAAATGCAATTTTTAACTTGAATCTTCGAGGGTTGCAAGGTTGTGTATTTTTTGATGTGTCGGGAAGTTATATTTATCTAAATTGTATCCTATCATCAAATAATGTTTTCAATAGGGCTTTACTGTAGCATTCCATTGAAAACGTTAATAATTCTTAACAGTGGTCTGTTACAACAGATAAGAGAATGAGTGAGCCCAAGGCTGGACAGACTTGATGGGGTACTAAGCTATTTAAGTAAGGCCCTTTTGAAGTCTAGATATTCTATATCAGTGACAAATATGAAAACAAATTCCGGGGGCCCCCAAGAAGATAGGGGCCTTAAGTTATAGCTTGTTTAGAATATTTGAAGTGTGGCTAAATGTTTGGGAACAGATACGAAAGGTGAAACGTAATTAACTGAATTTTAAAAAAATGTTTGAAGTTAAAGCAATACTCTTGAATTTTGTGGCATACTTAAAACATTCTGTACCAAATGTATTTTCAGTAAATTGAGGAATTCATTGACATCAAAAAATTTAAAAAAAAATCTTAGTGAAAGTTTGCATGGATCACTACATTATGTCATTAGAGCAGTTAATAAAATCAAAAGGAATGACTTGATGAGAGATTATTTGCTCACTATGGTTTGGAAAATGAAGAAGACTATATATAATGGATTATTTATTCACACAGAAGTAAGCTGGTTATCATCACGTACATATTCAAGTAGATTTTATGCTCTCTTTGATTCAGTGTCCGAATTCCTGGAAAGCAAAGACAATGATCAGCAACACAATTAACTTTAAAAAATGACATATCCTTTATGAATGAATTATTTACCCAACTTTAACAAAACTAATTTGAAACTACAACTACTACAAGGTAGCCAATTAAATTTAATCAAAACTAAAAGCGTTATGTCTGAGTTTGTTGAAAATCTTTTTCTGTGCAAACAAAACTTAGGAACAGGAGAATGTTCTCAGTTTTCAAATCTTTTGAAATTGCAAAATAGAGATAAGGATTTGCTTGCTTACTGTCAAAACTTAACGGCTCTTCATGCAGACCTCAGACCTGAACCAAAGATTTGTAGGCATTCGTCACTTTTGATATTTCCGAATGGCAGTTGGATTCTTTAGCGCATGGACAATCTCAGATCCAAAACAAAGATGAATACATACTAATACAGGAGCAGCTTATTGAAATATCCACAAATAAGGAACTAAAATCAATGTTTGGACTAGGATAGCATAAATTCTGGTTACAAAGTAAGATCCCAATTTTATATCATGCATTATCGGTTATTGTGCAGAATTATTTGACTGTTTCCCTGCCTTCCTATTTAATAGAACAAAGATTCAGTGGCGTTATGAACCTCATCATAAAAGAACAACAAAAATAAAACAAATAACGGACTAGAAATAGGTGCTCGTGAGGATTTGCGGTTCCTACACACACACATTGAGTCGGTCATAAATCCTATATATTAAAAGGCTATGTTCCGTGCGGTCATCGATAGCGATTGGTCCCTCAAACACATATGACTCCTACTCCTACAGCCAATCATATTGATCACGTTTACGCGGACGTTCAAAACGAGTTATTTTTGGTGCAGTATTTCTTCCAAGACTTTATTTTGAGTTATGCGCTTTGGGATTTATAGTCAAAATTTATGTTTTTACGAGTTATTTATTTTAACTAACACTAGTAATGAATAGTATTTTTGACGTAAAGCACATGTATGCCAGTCGAGATGGCTGTTGGAGGGGAGTTACAACATGCCACTGAATGGTGGCGGAACGTCCATGAACGGGCGTTGTTGCTCGTACACTCATAAAATCTCATCAGGTTAATCCAAGTTATTAATTGTTTTCAATTTATTCTTAAACAAAAGTGATAATTTTTATAAATACCGTACTTTTCATCAAAATGTTGCTTTTGTAATTTTTGTAGTATGCATTTATAAAGTTTTTTTCACTTGGGGGTCCGTGGCGAAGTTTTGAGTATAAAAGGGGTCCGTGGGTCAACAAAGTTTGGGAACCACTGAACTAAACAATCGAACATAGTTATCAATTCCTATAAAAAAAGTTATACATGTATACTAAAGAAAATAATTTTCCAAGCACTAAAATATTTTGTGGTCCTCTAAAGAATATATCATCAAATGACAGAGCTTAACAAAAAATTTAAAAAAACTAATTTCTTTTACAATTATTAACGTTTTGTAGATAACGTACACATGTATATTTAAAAGATTGGACAAATCGCTTACTTATTCCAATCGCTTGTCAAATAAACTAACGTCTTAATTGATAGAATACTGAAATCTAACAGTTATGTCTATATTGTTTGTCCTTAAGCATGGGGCACGCAGTACGTCTTCCTGCTTGTGTATGGGTCACGTGACGCCCCTGATATGTAGACGTTGACCTCCAATCTGTACAGCCTCTTGGTAAACTCATCTAAGTCCACGTGTGAAAGCCGTTAAGCTTCCTCGTACATGAGAGCTCTGAACTGAGCAGAGTGTACGGAAACAAGTGGTATTTTTTAAATAAAGTTTAAAAAAGGATTTTTAAAAACCACATTTTTATAAGTGGACTAAAAGGAAGAAAATAAGTTAAAACTTATACGTTCAAAGTTGCACAATTTATTTAATTATTATTTACTTATTATGTACACTGATACATATCACGGCACCCACGTCTACGGGGTTACTTGTTATTAATTATATGAAATGTTAGCTTACAATAAATACTAGATGGTGACTGAGATTGTTCCTTGTTATTAATTATATGCAATGTTAGCTTACAATAAATACTAGATGGCTCCTGATATTGTCAATTGTTATTAATTATATGCAGTGTTAGCTTACAATAAATACTAGATGGTGACTGACATTGTTACTTGTTATTAAGTATATGCAATGTTAGCTTACAATAAATACTAGATGGCTCCTGAGATTGCTTACAAACCATTTTTAAATAGAGCGTCAAAATATAAACTTTACTGTATGTTACTTTGGTCCGTAGTGCAGATATTTTAAAACATTACTTTAGTGATCTTTGAGAAATTGTAAAATCAAGTGCACCTTAGAATTATTTGAAAACATCTAACCACCATTACAGCTACAGAAACTTCACTAAACTCATTGAGTCCAATATAAAACTAATTCATGGCCAATGTTTACGTGACTGTGCGGTGGAGGGGTTTAAAAGTTTTGTTGTGTAGAATTAACGACATTGAATTTGTTTAAAGTCTTAAAAAATGTATCTCAATTCAACTAACTTGTCAAAGGTAATACTTAATAAATAATGATTACTATTATTGCATTATCTATAGTAACACAATAATAAGTTTTAAAAAATAAATATTTGTTTTCATTTTTATATACAGTATTCTTTCTTTTTTTGTGTGTGTGCACACTTATCCCCTTTGTTAAAATTTAAATTACTTGCTAAATTAATGTAATTCTATTTAAATAGCGCCTTATGTAACATAGTAGAGAACAATGTAATTAAAACTACCACGGAAATATATTATTGCTGGACTTAACTTACCTCTGCCAATGCGTAACAGTGCTATTTCACTAGATATCAAGGAGAAAAAAGTTTAAAAAAGAAACTTTCCCCTAGTGAATCTATTTAACGACTACAACGAAAGAAGTCAAACTTCCTTAAGTCCAAAACCTCCCTATATCGAACTAATTGTTAGGTCCAGGCCAAATTTCATAAGACTGATGTATTTTAGATCTCTTTAACTTGAAGATTTTTTGCTTCCAACCTCCATAAGTCGAATTGGCCAAGGTGTCTGGGTAAAAGGAAAAAATCTTACTCCACTCACCCCACTGTGGAGGGAGTCAAGTGTGGGCGAGGCGGCGAGGGCCGTTTTAAGCGATGTAGGTATTGCAAAGCTAAATCGGCTTCCTTTTACATGAAACATCAGACACCGCCTCTCCTTCCTTTTACGACATTTTCTCTAACTCGAAATCTCCGTAGTCAATTTTTTTCGGGTCCCTTTAAGTTCAACTTAGAGAAGTCCGACTGTATTAATTAAATTAAATATGACATACAAAATTGAAAACATGATCTAGATAGGTGCAGTAAAAAAAAATTAAAAGATCATATCAACATTGTCACGTTTCAGCATTCATAATAAATAGTTCATTAAAACTAGAGAATCCTAAAATTAGCAGAAATCGTGTAACTATGTGAGAAAACAACAAGTCAATTTAGTGCATATTGACTTTGTGTTTTTACTGTGAATGGACGAGTTTTGTAAATAAATTAGGATCTATAAATAGCCTGAACTATGAACACGAGCGTGTTCTCAACAGTCTCAGTGTATACACAGGGTAGGTGAATGTTACCAGTTTTTTTAGAAATTGTATCCCTAATATAGGGATCGAAGTCAAGTGGCGTACCACTTGGATAAAATAGAAGCCATTATATGGTCCACACTCACATATATAAGAGAACGTACACTCATTAATGAGACATCCATATGACTCAGACTATTTAAATAAATTGTATTGTTTTCATATCTTGAAATAATTATCATTTTAAAAATCCACAATTTCTTTGAATTTTATTTTTACATAAATTAATTCTAATTTACACACAATAACAAATTTCTAATACAGAAGTGGTTAATAGTATGTGTCGTAGAACTTAAACTCTGTTTCAAAGACTTTTGTTTTAAGCAAAGATTTTCTTATGTAAAGATGCTCAGTTTTCTTAACACATTGTCATATTAAATACATCACACTCGGTGCTTTGTGGTGCGCCACCGATGGAATACAATTTAAATGCACGTCAAATAAAATTTTACTAAATTGATCGTATATTTAAAGGATATTTTTCATTGCATATGTGTACATATTTATATAATTTTTTCAATAGCGCTACAATGTATCCATCGTAAGCTTCTAATATTAAATGGTGGTGTTTTCTAAGAACAATTACAAAAATAACATTCGAATAAGCTGGAATAACAATATTTGATAACATACGTAGTTTTGATACATTGAAATAAAGTAGTGAAATAACCAAACTATTAAGGATAATTTAGTAAATACTTACAGTGGTATATACTATATCAGTTTTTTTTCTCACATAAAAATTACAATTTATTCCCAATTATTCCTCAACATTATATATTATACAACGTTTCAGACAATTAAAACATGTGCTACTTTTATTAAGCCAAAATAAACAAAGATCAAGTGTGACACTCTCCTGGACCTACTTTAATTATATTCTATGTGACAGATGCTTCTTGTGTACATTTTACTCTGCGTTGCCTCAGAAACACACCTGGAATGTAGAGTAGATACATTATCAAGTTCTTGCTAAAATTATGGACAAACTAACAGTGCAAATAAAAAAAAACCTTTAAAAAACAAGTTTTTGACTATAAATCTTTTATGTACGAGACTTACCTAAAATAATGTTCATTGTAATACGCAGCGCAAGACCAGACAAAAATACAAAATTGCAGTTGTGTCGTAAAATATGTTTAATATTATGCGCACCGATCAGGAATATGTTTATAAAAAGAGTTGTCAATAAAATACGCACCTTATTGCGCGACAGAAAGCTTGTTCAATATAATACGCACCGCGACGCTCTATCTCAAAAAATAGCATGATACATAGGAATAAATAAAATAATCTAAAAAATCAATATTTTAATTACGGTACATGCGATCGATCTGAAATGTTGATACATTGTTTTTATCATTTGTACGAAACTGCCTGCAAAATTTCAGCTCGCTAGCGTACGAGAAAGTGGGTTAAAGATTGATCCAAAGTTTTGGCGACAATGGTGCAAGGATTCAAGGGTGCAAGCAAGCAGACACCACCAGTTAATATAAAGGATTTCAAAAGACAAAAGTTATGTACCAGACGGCACCAGGCGAATCATACACTAAGCAAAAAATAATCATCAGTTGAAACAAAATCAATGCAGTAAGAAGCTTTTCCAACCTTTACAGCACATTGTCTCATAGTGCCGACATTGTGAGGTGGACGTGCGTATCTCGAGGCCAGAGCATAAATTTGGCAGAATGTATCTGGAACAGAATAGGATATAGAACCCAACCCAAACTAAAAGTATACAGATCTGTATTGCTAACTACTTTCTTATCATCAAGCGAACATAAACCGTGTACAAACGCAATGAGAGGTTGCTGAATAACTTTCACAACAAAAGTCTGAGCAAACTTCTCAACATAAAATAACAGAGACAGTTTAAAAAAAATGTAGTACTTGTCAGAGCAGGAATGAATACCCAGGATTTAAACATTACAAACAATGAAGTACTTGTCAGAGCAGGAATGAAAACACAGGATTTAAACATTACAAACACTGAAGATTTTGTCAGGACAGTACTACCCAGTATTTAAACATTACAAACAATGAAGTACTTGTCAGAGCAGGAATGAATACCCAGGATTTAAACATTACAAACACTGAAGATTTTGTCAGGACAGTACTACCCAGTATTTAAACATTACAAACAATGAAGTACTTGTCAGAGCAGGAATGAAAACCCAGGATTTAAACATTACAAACACTGAAGATTTTGTCAGGACAGTACTACCCAGTACTTAAACATTACAAACAATGAAGTACTTGTCAGAGCAGGAATGAATACCCAGGATTTAAACATTACAAACACTGAAGATTTTGTCAGGACAGTACTACCCAGTACTTAATTATTACAAACAATGAAGTACTTGTCAGGGCAGGACTACCCAGTATTTAATCATTAAAAAACACTGAAGTACTTGTCAGAGCAGGACTACCCAGTATTTAAACATTACAAACACTGAAGTACTTTTCAGGGCAGGAATGAATACCCAGTATTTAAACATTACAAACACTGAAAGTACTTGTCAGGGCAGGAATGAATACCCAGTATTTAAAATTTACAAACACTGAATCACTTGTCAGGGCAGGACTACCCAGTATTTAAACATTACAAACACTGAAGTACTTGTCAGGGCAGGAATGAATACCCAGTATTTAAACATTACAAACACTGAAGTACTTGTCAGGGCAGGAATGAATACCCAGTATTTAAACATTACAAACACTGAAGTACTTGTCAGTGCAGGACTACCCAGTATTTAAACATTACAAACACTGAAGTACTTGTCAGGGCAGGACTACCCAGTATTTAAACATTACAAACAGTGAAGTACTTGTCAGGGCAAGACCGGGATGCCTGGAGAACCTTTGTTCGTGGCCTATGCCCCAGATGGGACGAAGGTCGCTTATGATGATGAATGTTGTGCCAACTTTTCTCCATGTGGCACGGCTTGCAGATGCCAGACCATTGGCTCCCAAATGATGAGTTTGCTAATGGACAAATAGCCCATGAGGGTCCTTTTAGAGCTACCAACAAATCCTTCAGACCGCAATAAATGGACCTACAGTCCAACACACATTACGTCAAGAATAAGGCTAATAGGCCACCAAAGTAACAAAAGGCTCTTAAAGCAATTGACTTTTATGCTGAGAATGGTCCTAGGCGATGATGACGGACAAACAACACACACACACACACTAACGCACACACTCATACACCCACACAGACATCTATATATATATATATATATATATATATATCTAATATATAAAGCTCAGTTGGTGTATGTATGTACGTATGTACGTATGTACGTATGTACGTATGTACGTAGGTACGTATGTACGTAGGTACGTAGGTACGTATGTACGTATGTACGTATGTACGTATGTACGTATGTACGTATGTACGTATGTATGTATGTATGTACGTATGTACGTATGTACGTATGTACGTATGTACGTATGTACGTATGTACGTATGTACGTATGTACGTATGTACGTTTGTATGTATGTATGTACGTATGTATGTATGTATGTATGTATGTATCTATGTACGTTTGTTTGTCGCCGCTCTTTGTCCCGCTCTCATTTAAAAACCAAATAACGAACACGGAACAATTTTGGTAGGACGGTTCCTTTTAACCTGCAGATGGTTTTGGTATAGGTTTTGTAACTGTCGCTTTTGCCCGAAAGCAGTAAAAAAAAACGGAAAATATAGAGACCAAAAGAAAAATAAATTATATCTAACACCCATATTGAACAGCTTCCTGCGGACATTCGAAACGAGTTCATTTTGGTGCACTATTTTTTTCCAATACTTTATATTCAGCGGTGCGCTTTCTAAAATCTTGTATTGCCTGATGGCGCTTTCATAAATCTTTATTTATGTTGTGCACTTTTTCGTGTACGCGTTTTAAATTGAGCTAAGTCATTTTATTATTATACGTTACAATATTAACATCTACTTTTGTTTTACAATTACGTAACAATGTAAAATCTACGGATGCACTTGGCCGAGTCTACACTGTTCACCCATCAAATGCTGAGTGCTTCTTTTTGCGAATGTTACTTTACATTGTCAAGTGTCCAACGTCATTTCTATACCTAAAGATAGTCAATAATGAACTTTGTGAAACCTATCGTAAGGCATGTGAAAAAAGAGGTTTATTAGAAAATGATGACCACTGGGATCTAACGCTGTTTGAAGCATGTGCCACCAAATCACCATTTCCCTCAAGGCATCTGTTTAGCATTTTGCTAACTACATGTCATGTTTGAAATCCTCTTCAGTTGTTGGAGAAATACAAAGAAAATCGTTGTGAAGATATTCGTTTGAAAGTTAGATGTGAAAATCCAACCTTACCAATCTGTTTTAGTGAAATGTGTGAAACTATGAATTTAATTTATTGGAAAAAATAATCTATATTACGAGTTAAATGAAAGCCGACTTTAATAATATTGATACTTTTTCAGATAGACTGTTGCTTTCGTAGAAAATATGCTAACGCATCTATTGCCAGTCTGAGTGACAACCTTTCAAAAAGGCAATCGGTGATACTTTACTGGCGTAAATTATATTTTCTTTGTGTTTGGCTTAATTTCTTAAACCTCAATTTAAAAAGAAGATTACTGATCAAAAAGAAGTACTGCTATTTATTTTGTATGTCATTTTTTTCTGTGTTTAATTGGAACCTATCAATTTATTGTACGCTCAGGCTAACAATGACTATAATTGCATACTTAATATTGTTTATTGACTCATTGAAAATTTAAAGAGAAAAATTACATGTTAAAACTTTCAAAGTAAACGCGGTTATTGAATCTATACCTTCACTAAAACATTTGGCAAACGTCTCTTTCTCTCTCTCCATTCTCTCTCTCTCTCCCTCTCTCACTCTCTCCTCTCTCTCTCTCTCTCTCTCTCTCTCTTTTGTGCTAAAAATGGAATTCTTTATTATGCACATTTGTAGTAATCCCATTAACTATTAATCCTACTTAAAGCTTGCCAGACTGCATTGTTTTAAAACACATTTTTTAAAACGTTTAATTTTACAATTAAAAAAACATCAAATATTTCTTCAACTGATCAATTTAGCTTATTTGCACACTCATGATAATATATTTTTGTTCAATTTAAATATGAATATATTTATTTAAAGCACGTATACATATTTGTGTTTATTTTGCTATGTAAATTTTTGTAAAGCGTGTTGAGCCAAGTTGCTAGCTGGGTTAACGCGCTGTATAAATTCTCCAATTATAATCATTTCAATTATTATAATACTGCCACGCGACTTTAGATGTGAAGGTTTAAAGAAATCGTGTCAGAAAAAAATGTGTGATTAATTAAACAAATTAATGTTAATTTTTTTCCTCAATAGAATACACGCACCATTTTAAGAAGTTTATTGAAAGGCCAACTTCTGCTTTAAAATTACTTTAAATGAATTTACAAATCATGTCATAAATGTCTTTCATAACTGCATAAATACCTACAGGATACCACGCATTATGTTTAAATACACATTTATTACTGTGTTAGTACAGAGAATAGCATTGATCGATAAGAAGGGTACATTTTGAAATCTTTAATGAAAATATTCTTGAAATCCTTAAAACTCAACAACCTTAAAATTATTATTTAATTGGCGCATATCAAATGAGATTATTGCAAGGTGTATTATTGTATATTTTAATTTCAATTTCAAAATGTATTAAATTTGTTTTTAAACAGTTGCTCAGTCATATATCGATATTAAATTGGAAAGTTAAGTTCAGCTTGAAAAAAATGTACATTAAAAAAAATATTGGCATTTTATATATATATATATATTACATATCTTGATTTATTAACCTCATTTCTTTTTGCATTTGTTACTTAAAAGATTTGTTGTTAATTTCGATTGCTCTGATTGAATGTGTAATATAATGAATCGAAAAATAAACAAAATTGTCATTAGCTTGATAATTAAAATGTATGTATTTGTTATTAAAGTTGTCTTAATTGTTCTCAATCTACTAAAGAAAAAACATTAACTTGAACAAATAGGAATATATCCTTATTTACACTGCAAGATGAACATATATTTAATAAGCATCATCTACTTCTTTTCGTTTGGTATTAAATTTAATGTTTTAAAAAGTCTATTCAATCTAAATTTGTTTCATATAATGATATTTTATAATCCGATAAGCAAGTTATTGAGGAAAAAAAGGATAAAAGAATGTCAAAATGATCAACATATTATTTTTTTTTCCTTTTCGTTTTCCCCACACGAAACCCTAGACACGCCGGATATTTGGTTAGTATATATATATATATATATATATATATATATATATATATATATAAGGGCTGTTATCGATAAATTAAAAATTAATCGTACATTTTTTGAAAAAAAGTAACGATTAATTAATCGTTAATTTCGGTTAAAGCAAAAGCTTAAATGTGTATCGTCATAAGTAACATTTATTAAACGTATTTGTTGAAAATCGAAATAACACTGGAATGTTTTCTTTATATGACATCTTTTAACCAACAACGCAAACAGACAAGTGTATTGACATTATTTGGTTCAGAGCGGGTCTCATTGACAATATAACCAACCGAGCTGAAAAATCATTTACATAGTGTTAGAACCATGGTAGCAATTGCCCCTTTAAGCAGCGCCGATGCGCAGGTGTTTTACCGACGCCATGCAGGAGTTTAGAATCACCGCGAAGAAAATGTTGTAAATTTTTGCACAAAAAATGGACGTTGTGCAACTTTGCACACGAGTTCTTTTAAAACTTTGCACACGAAACAACGAGCTTAGACTTAGAGGGAACATTGCATGGTAGACACATGATTTCTCTCAATGGAAAAAAACTTTATCAACATTTTGAACAATCACCCAAGTGAATAGTTTCAACAAAAATGTTCGTGTAATCGTCCGGAAATTAGTTCATATTTATTTGCCGATCTATTATACTTTTTGACTTCCAATACATTTATAAGTGGCGGGTCGATTTATCGTTAAAAAAAATTAATCGTTAAACTTTTAATTGTTAAAAATTTTTAACGATTCATCGATAAATTAGTCGTTAATTTCCGCAGCCCTAATATATATATAACTTTCTAGAACAAGCACAAGACGTGTGCAAAAAAGCATGAGGAATTATGCTCGCTGTGTTTGAACAATCACATTTTATGTTTGGTAAGATAGGGTGGTGTAGGGGTTGGGGAAGGACGAGTAATAACAACCGCATTGTGCATGTCACTAAACCAACAATGTGTTGGCGGTAAACTCCACCCCCCCCCCACAGACGTTCACTCGGATTGTTGTCATTTCCTCGTGCTGCTGTTTGTCTCCGTTCTTTCCCACCTTTTTTAAATCCCTTATATTAACTTACAATGTAAGTTTAGGAAATCGGACTATCCGAACCAACTATTTGTTTTTAATTCGTTCACGTGCCAGTTCAGTTCACGCGTTGACGTTGACCGTCGATGTTCACAACCCCTACCGTCCTTGCGCCCGGTTTTAAAACCAGGGGAGATAATTATGTTTCAGTATGTAAATGTCGCGATCAAACATAATCACTACTTTTAGTTATGTCTCATATATAAGGGATTTATAGTCAAAAACTTTGTTTTTACATCTATTTATTTGCACTATCTAAGATCAAGTCTGCGTCGTATGCTATGCCACGGGTCGTATATCGTTAGAATAACGTCTATAAATAAAACACTATCATAAAGCAACTGAACAGGTGCATGTTTAATTTTATAATCATAATATTATCTTAACTAATGGTAATTTATATGTTTAGTACCCGATGTAATTAATAATAACGATATACCATGAGTTAAGAAATGTAGACTTAAATGAACAATAAATAACGATATACGAGGAGTTAAGAAATGTAGACTTAAATGAACAATAAATAACGATATACCAGGAGTTAAGAAATGTAGACTTAAATGAACAATAAATAACGATATACCAGGAGTTAAGAAATGTAGACTTTAATGAACAATAAATAACGATATACCAGGAGTTAAGAAATGTAGACTTAAATGAACAATAAATAACGATATACCAGGAGTTAAGAAATGTAGACTTTAATGAACAATAAATTAAAAACCAGCTGTCTAGTTTTCCATTGACACATTACATGTTGTTGTCTATAATATTAATGTCATAAGATATTCAATGTTTTGTAAATACGGAAGTATAAAATGCAGTAATTTCTATGTTTCTTCCCTCTAAACATTTACAAAATAAACTGTATAACAGACAAAAGCTTTCAGTTATATTGAGTTTAACTGCTGATGTAATGAAATTTTTTAATAAATTCAATTAAAGTTACTTGAAAATATGTTTAAAAATGTAATAAACTTCTTAAACGTGGCATAAAGAGTAAGAGTTTAAAGAATGAATATTTAAAATTATGATTTTTGTTAGAAAAAAAAACAACCTTTCTTTAGGCGTTTACGAAACTGTCATAAAAACCTCGAGTATATCGCTAGTCTACTTGTAATTTATGCTGTCCGTTATTGTTAGTGTGGATTAGGAAATAGGAACCAGAATCGGCAAGGCCGCATCATTAATGGCTAGGCTGAATCAAAGAGTGTGGAACAATGCGCAGCTCACAGACGAAAATCACTGTGTACCAGGCCTGCGTGCTTAGCAGGAGTTCCAAGAATGCTAACAATTTATTGATATTGTTTCCCTAATTGTATGGATCGAAGTCAAGTGGCATGCCACTTGGTTAAAATAGAAGAAGTTATGTATTCCTACTTACATGAGTTATACACCACACTGTTCGAAATGTACACATTCACATTAACCAGATTAAATAAATTAATTTGAGTGTTTTCATGTTTTTAAAAATAATTATGATTTTAAAAACCGACAATTTCTTTTAATTTTATTGTTCTATTCAATAATTTTTATTTACCGACATTGAAACATTTATAATACAAACGTTATTAATATTATGTGTTATAGAATTTAAATACAATTTCACTTGATTATGTTTTACATTACAATTTTCTTATTTAACTTGCTCATTTTTCTAAGCACTATGTCATATTAAATACATCAAACTCGGTGCTTTGTGGTGCGTCATTGATGGGAAATGAATTCATAAAGAGATATAAAACAATGTCCCGCTTGTTAAAATGTTACAACACAAATAAAAACAAATCATGGAAACAAAAGGAAATTAACCACACGGCTTGTAAACAAAATTATAAAATATTGAACTTATTATTTATTATGTGATTTAAAACTAATTGGAAACTTTTTATTTTATCTCTTTTCAATGTTTTTTAAAATACATTTTATTAGCGAAATATGTCACTAGCATACGATTAAACAATTGCACAATAGTTAATTTTTAAAATTTGTAATATTTTGTATGTGTATAAAAAGTTATTGTTTTCTCTTCAAAACCTATATTCAATTAAATAAATTCAAACTATAGCCATCTTCTCATTAATCTTGCCTGATAAGTTTTCTCAAAGACATATTTAAAACAGCCTGTACCGGGGCTTTTTGGCGCGGTGGATAATTGAGATACAATTTAACACAACTTAGTTTTTACAATAAAATTTACTTTAAGAGGAAATATTTTGAGTGTTTTTACCGAAAATATAGGGACAATTAGATCAATGAAATCATTCTTAATTTATTATTATTGAAACAGTGTTACTATGCAAATATTTTATTTCTCTAATACTGCTTATTTCATGGTACATTTCTAACGATTCTAAAAAACACGCGCAGAGAAACAAAAGATACACATATTTGATAAGCTAAGTAAATTCAAATGGACAGTCATGGATCCACAATATATCATCTATGATATCTCTATGTTTCTTTTTTTCTGATACGCAGGACAACTAATTTATTCCTCACCAGTGATTAGCCCTAACTCTTTCAGCCACAATTCCTGAGCTAAGTTTTCCCAGTTTACCATGACAATCTCTAAGACTTATGCGGTTCTAGAGAGTTTCTTTACTGAGATAAAAAAAAACATTTCCATACGACATACGATAATCAATGAGTCGTCGTAGCACATGTAATATTTTGATGTTTTTATCATTAGACATTATTTATCATATGATTGATGTTTTGTTGATGACAAGCAATAGCAAATAAAACAAACTCAAAGTTAATATAAGCATTCCTCCATTGTTGAACTTTTCATCTATAATCATTGGCATTCAGTTATTAAGAAGCTGAATGATTTAATTGACTAATAAACAAGTATTATCCCATTTAAGGTATAAACAAATGTGGTGATATACAAGAGTTATGCTATTACAACATGCAATATATCATTCAAGTAATAATTTTTTACATTGGGCACATTTAAATTATAGTAAATAATAAGTTTAACATTTAAAATGTCATAAATCTTAACTTTTAAACTATATAATACATACACAAACGTCTGGTGGTTAGAGTTGGTAAACTATATAATACATACACAAACGTCTTGTGGTTAGAGTTGGGTTATCCATATAAATACATACAGAAACGTATTTTGATTTCAAAAGTCTTTTTTAGTTTTTGAAGCCTTTTCAGATTTACCTGAATTTGTGAATGTGTGTCTATTTATAATCGTTAGAGGTTGTCATAGAAAAAAGCAGTAATCGATAAATGACAGCTTTAAGAGATTGCAGTATTATTATCCAAACATACATACACAATACAAATAATCTTTCAAATATTTGGATGAAAAAAGCACAATCTTTGGCATATCTGCTATGTATTATAATTTTATCTCCCATCAGCGCTGCGCCACATATCACCATTACTTATTTAGTATTACGTTTTCCTTGACAAAATGTTTACGCCAAGATGAGTTTTTAAATAATTTTATTCAAATTCTTTTAAAATCTAATTATATGAGACAAAGAATTAGATATTTGTGTCACTTCAAACTTTAATTATAGTACAACAGAGTAATGCTTACAAATATTTATTTGGTTTGACAGATAGATTTTAAAATTGTATATGTTTGAAATAAAGGAAACTATTAACTACATATGATAAGTGATGTTTGTACATGTCTCTAATTTTTTTCAAATTCATGTACGTTGGTATTCTCTTTCTGAACTCTTATTATACCCAAGTGGCACGCCACTTGACCTCGATCCCTATATTTAGGGACACAATGTCAATAATTGCAACAATTACCCTGCCAAGTGGTTAACACTGAATCCAATAACCACAAACTAACGTCTTTATTTCATGCTATATTTCTGATATTTATAAGATTAATAAATTGAAAGTAGAAAAATAAAAGTCAACACAATTAGCTTCATGTCCTCACAATTATATACTGATAATATTAAGATATGTAAAACTATAAGTAATTTCCGAAGTATTACTTTTTTATAATAACTGTGTTATAATCGGAGCTTGGAGGAGACAGAACACATTTTATAACAACTGTGTTAATAACAGGTAGTTTGGAGGAGACTGTATACATTTTATAACAACTGTTTTAATAACAAGTAGTTTGGAGGAGACTGTAGACATTTTATAACAACTGTGTTAATAACAAGGAGCTTGGAGGAGACTGTAGACATTTTATAACAATTGTGTTAATAACAAGGAGTTTGGAGGAGACTACAGACATTTTATAACAACTGTGTTAACAACATGGAGTATTGGAGAATGTAAACATTTCATGAAAACTTTAATTGTTAGATATCGTGTTATTAAATGTATTAGTGTGTTAGAGTATTTGATGTTTTTGTAAATATGAAATAATTACAACAATATTTTCATTATTTAATTATAATGCGTTGTGGGCTTACGGCTCAGTCGCATATGATTAGAGAGGAACTGTAAATGTAACATGTTAAATAAGGAATTGTTTGATAGCAGTTAAAATAACGTACTTTAAAGAATAAATAGGTCAGTTAATATGAGCTCACAAAAAACGATTTCAAAGTATGGGATAACTAAGAGGAACTCTGTAAGTTTTAGAGGTGATAAGCATACGATCTAAAGAATGGAAAACTATTAACATTATGCTTGAAGTGTTTTTGTAATTGTGTTTGCTATATACTGAAAGAAGATTTATAGATCTATACCACTTTAAGCATTTACTAAATAATCGTTAATAATTTAGGTATTTCACTAGTATGTTTGTATGTATTAAGACTACGTATGCTGTCAAATTTTGTTATTCCAGCTTATTCGAATGTTATTTTTGTTTTTGTTCTTAGACAACATCCTCATTAAATATTAGAAGCTTACGATGGATACATTATAGCGCTATTGAACAAATTAAATAAAATAAATATGTATGCATATGCAATGAAAAATAACCTTTAAATATAGACTCATTTTTTAAAGTTATATTTGACGTGCATTTAAATTGTATCCTATCAGCGGCGTACCACAAAGCACCCAGTGAGATGTATTTAATATGACATTGTGTTCAGAAAACTGAGCATCTTTACATAAGAAAATATTTGCTTAACAACAAAATTAATTGAGTTTTAATTAATCAATTAAGGTCTACGACACATAATACCAATCACTTGTGTATTAGAAATGTTTCATTGCATGTAAATTATAATTCATTCGTGTAAAAATTTAATTGAAATAAATTGTAGATTTTAAAATGACTATTATTTCAAGATATAAAAACGATTAGATTTATTTATATAGTCTGAGTAATATGGAGGTCTCATTTTTAAGTACGACCATTTACATGTACGGTAGCGTAGGTAAAGAACTACTTTTTTAATCAAGTGGTACGCCACTTGACTTCGATCCCTAAAATTAGGGCTACAATGTCTAAAAACTGCTAAAATTCACCTACCACGTGTATGCACTGAGCCTGTTGAGAACACGCTCGTGTCAATAGCTTAGGCTTTTTATAGATATGTGTATTTAAAAAAACTCATCTATTCAGAGTAAAACACAAAGTGCAAATTGGCTTGGTGTTTTGTCAATTAACAACATGAGTTCTGCAAATTTTAGGATTCTCTAGTTTTAATGAACTATTTAGTATGGTAGTTTCTACGTTTAGACATTCGTGGTTATATCAACTATGAAAGTTGTTGATACAATTGACGCTAAAATGTCCCAGAATTTGTTCTTGTCATTGTTATACTGTGACGGAACCTATAGGAAATACATAATGGAGGTAGAGAGAGTGACGATAATTTAGTTAGCTTTAGTGGGAGGCACTTTCGACTTTATTGGATGCCCAGGCAATAGGTTCAGAAGCGACCCTTGTGGGGGGGGGAGTCTCTCAGCTGTTAGGTCCCTTAGGGTGCGAGGGAGCTGAGGGGTGTATCCTGGAAGACCCATGACGAGCACCAGGCTCAGGTTTACTGATTTTCTTCCATATGTGGGATCATATAACTGCATATACGTCCAGGGATCTTCGTTTGCAAGTAAGATTCAGATCTGGATTGATGCCATTAAATAGAAGAAAGTGTCCCACAGTGTTGGCTGTGGTAGGTGTGGGGAATAGTGGTTAGAAATAAGACATCAAACTATAATATCAACAAAATATCAACTTTCCGTCACTCAAGTCTATCAAAATATAAATAAATTCAAGTAGAGCACTTGAGGGAAGTAACCCAACTAATAAATACTTCCAGCAATAGTAAAAACGTAAGTGTGTTAAATTGTATTTCAGATCCTCATCGCACCAAATAGCACCACTACATGTTTAGTTCATACGACGTTGTACTTGGAAAATTGAGCTGGAAAGATTAATGAGAAGATTGTAGTAGTCTTACTTTTTTTTTAAACTAAAATTTAATTTAACATTCTACGAGAAATTGTATTATTAACTTGTAATACTAATAGAAAAATAATAATAGAAAATAGAAATATTTGATTTCAGTGAAATATATGTTTTTAAAAATATGTGTATTTAGAAGTCTTGCAGCTTTCAAATTAAGGTATTTATTGTTATTTATGTGCATGTCTAATTAAATGTTTAAACGATGTCCCTCTGACTCCACTGTTTCGTCAATTTTACAAAGTGGCACGCCACTTTACTTCGATCACTACATTTAGGGATACCATTTCTATGAATTGCAAGGATTCTTCTCATGTTATTTTACAATTTTATATAGTTCATTAAATACGGAACATGATAGTAGAAAAAAAAACCTTAGTTAATATTGTATGAATGTGCTGCTTAAGGCTTAGATGACTAAACACATATTTCTGATTTTTTTGGAGTAAAAGCAGTAATTATCTCGACTTATTAGGTCAATACTTGATGAAATGCCGATAATTATTTTTTGATTATTTTCTATCATTATATATATTTTTTACTTCATAATAATGATTCTTTCTTGAAACATTACCTTAAAAGAATATTTTTGAAAAGAAATACTTCTACTGATCTGTTGTTTCCTTCTATAACAATAATTCGTTTCCATGGGTTAACAATAAAGTACACGGATTCTTTCATTAAGAATATATTATGTCATGTCATTGTTTCAACATGTCTATCAACACATTTTTTAAAACATTTTTAAAAAAGTCCATCTATATTTGTATACAGTGTAACTTAGAAAAAAAAATTTAACGTCCTATCAGGCATCGAAATATAAAGTATTTGATTATTTTTATTTAATTGTAAATAAATCATCGTTTGTCATTGAGAAAAAAGTATAACTTTTCTGCCAAAGTTAAAACACCAATAGAGTTCCTAAGTTCATTCATTGGTTCATAAAAGTATATCCCATGTAATTAAAAGGATATATTCTGACTTTTGGCTGAAAAAAGGGGGGGGGTATCGTTTTCTTAGGCGAGTTTCGTTTGACTTAATTCAGTTTAACCACGGGTTATCTTCTCACATCTGTCAGGAGGTATCGTTTGACTTAAGCCAGTTTAACCACGGGTTATCTTCTCACATCTGTCGGAGCTATCGTTTGACTTAAGTCCGTTTAACCACAAGTTTTATTCTCCCATCTGTCGGTAGGTATAGTTTGACTTAAGTCAGCTTAACCACGGGTTATCTTCTCACATCTGTCGGAGCTATCGTTTGACTTAAGTCCGTTTAACCACATGTTTTATTATCCCATCTGTCGGGAGGTATAGTTTGACTTAAGCCAGTTTAACCACAGGTTATATTCTCCCATCTCCGAAACTATCGTTTGACTTAAGTCGGTTTAACCATCTTGGTATATTCTCCCATCTGTAGGGAGGTATAGTTTGACTTAAGTCAGTTTAACTACGGGTTATTTTCTCCCATCTGTCGGGAACTATCGTTTGACTTAAGTCAGTTTAACCACATGTTATATCTGGACAGAGATTTAGTCTGGCCAGTTCCACAGGTATCTTATCAAACATGCAGTGGCGTCACTGGGGGGTGCCAGGAGTGTTGACCGCACCGGTTGACACCATTACAAGGGGTGACACCAACATGTAAAATCATTTAATTTTCCGTTATTTTGCAGTGGAAGACTCAAAGAAGATATATGGGATAAGTTGTGTGAGGGTGACACATTGAGCTACCGCATTGGGTAAGACCTACCCCAGTGACGTCACTGATAGGACGCGTGTAGATCAACATCTAGTGAGTCTTTTATAATTATGGCGCCAGCTGAAATCTGTCTTGTGGAATCAAAGTTTTCTTTGTTTACAGTAACCTCTATCACTTCCATCCAGAGGCGACACTAGGGTTGGTGTCATCCAGTGCGGTATCTCATGATTGTTACCCCTCACGACTTACCTTAGACATCCTCCGATTTTGCCAGTTCCTAGTAATTGGAACATACCCCATAGACTTCCTCCATGTCTGCCAGTGCCTAATAATTGGAACACACCCCATATACCTCCTCCGAGTCTGCCAGTACCTAATAACGAGAACATACCCCATAGACCTGCTCCGAGTCTGACAGTACCTAATAACGAGAACATACACCATAGACCTGCTCCAAGTCTGCCAGTACCTAATAACGGGAACATACACCATAGACCTGCTCCAAGTCTGCCAGTACCTAATAACGAGAACATACACCATAGACCTCCTCCAAGTCTGCCAGATCCTAATAAACGGGAACACACACCATATACCTCCTCCGAGTCTGCCAGTACCTAATAACGGGAACATACACCATAGACCTGCTCCAAGTCTGCCAGTACCTAATAACGGGAACATACCCCATAGACCTGCTCCAAGTCTGCCAGTACCTAATAACGGGAACATACACCATAGACCTGCTCCAAGTCTGCCAGTACCTAATAACGAGAACATACACCATAGACCTCCTCCGAGTCTGCCAGTACCTAATAACGGGAACATACCCCATAGACCTGCTCCGAGTCTGCCAGTACCTAATAACGGGAACATACACCATAGACCTGCTCCAAGTCTGCCAGTACCTAATAACGGGAACATACACCATAGACCTCCTCCGAGTCTGCCAGTGCCTAATAATTGGAACATACATAATTTTACATCTTGGTGTCAACCCCTGTGATTGTGTCCCCCCGTTCGGTCCGCGTCCCACGACCGCCCCAGCCCCTAGTTACGCCTCTGCCTACAGCTCTCCAGCATTTGCCGGATCTTTTGCTCTTATTTTTAAGTGTTCATCTGACGTTTACACATGTACACATTTTTAACTCGGAGCCATGACAATTAAAATTAAAGTGTGGTTAAAAGTACAGAGACCAATTGATGATTTCAAACCAAGATATTTATGTTTAAAAAATTATATATAAAATTAAAAAATTGTGGATGTTAATGTCTGTTGACTCCACCCATTCGCCAACTTGAAAACCTTTTTTAAACCCGCGTCCCTTATTTTCTACATATAAATAAATAGAATTAACATAGGATGCAACATTTATTTCAGTAAATACGGTCGTTTATTTCTTTCGCTTACACAAAACATAGATATATAAATAGTGGTTTAAGACACCGGTTGGAAGATTATTTTATGCATCACTGCAGCTACACCTATCACGTGTAGTGGCGTTACTAGAGGGTTGCGGACAGCACTGGGTAATATCATAACAAAAGGTGACACCAAAAAATAAATTTATTTTTGTTCCCGTTATCTGGTACTGGGAGTCTCGGAGGAGGTCTGTGGGGTAAGTCGTGAGAGGGTGACACCAGCCCTAGGGACGCCTCTGCAAACAGGATTATATTAACTGTAATATAAACGCCACTTTTAAAACGACTTAAAAATGTTGACGAGAATATATTGTGATTTTCATTAATTTAAATGTGAATATATTGTGCTTTTCAGCAATTTAATTGTGAAGAATAATTCAATTCTTTTCTTTTAAAATTACTGAGAGTGTCATTGTCAATATGATTATCATGTATATGGAATGAGTTATTTCTCTATAATTGACAATAAAACTTTAAGAAAGGGTCCCCACACCAAGTTTCAAGTAAAGGTGATAACATAATTACAATGAAGCTAAAGTGAAGTTTTTTTTAGTTTACCTATATATCATGTTATTTCTAATTGTCACAGATAGGTTACTGGAATAAGAAAAAAATAACATTTAAATTATGAAATCTATCAAATTTTATTTGTATGACATACTACAACATGTATAAGTGATGATCACATGGTACTAAACACCATGTAATGATGTTTTCATGTGTGTTGGGAAAGAACAAAAAATGTCCACTTTAATTAGATTAGAGAATGTCGGACACAAAAAAATACATTACATATGCTATTCAGGAATGAAGGAGGAAAGTTTGTTGTCTTCCGCCTGACTATAAATAATGACATAGTCAAAGGGTTTGAATCCACGTACAAACGTGTTCATTTCTCATACATTAATATCAAGTAAAAACCATCTTATTAAGGTATTTTCTTTCATTGTATATTTATGTGTTTATTGAGGTCGAGTCTCTTTTTGGAGACAATTAAATAAAAAGGTAATGACGGAAAACTTTATTTATACACTTACAAAATATAACACATTTTCTAAAGTAGGTAATCTCCGAAAACTCTATTTATACACTTACAAAATAAAACACATTTTCTAAAGTAACAATTAGTAAATGTACTCTAGTGCCATATTTTGTTAATAATTTTAAAAATTCATAAATATTTAAAATAAAAGGTTTCCAATTCAGTTTTAGATCACTTCACAAATAAACCTACATGTAAAAGAGAATCAGTAGACCCGAGCCAAGTGCTCTTTGTGGGTCTTTCCGAAATACCCTCTCAGCTATGTGGCCCCCAAGGTGACGTAACAGCTGAGAAACCCCACCGCAAGCGGTCGCTTCTGAAGCGGCCACCTGGGTGTCAGGGTATGAGAATCACTGCGAATGATTGTTGTGAGATTGTTGTGAGATTGTTGTGAGCCAGTGTTGGAGTCGGGTCAAGGCGTTGTTGACGGGTATGAACTCCTATCACGGGAATAATGTCTAGTGATGGCTGAGTGAACTTCTGGTCACACGGGATATGTCAGGGACGACCAGAGGACACGCCAGGGGTCAGTTGAGACCAGTTGGGGGGGTATATAAGAGAGTAGTCGAGACGAGTGCGGGGTGGCAGAAAGCTGTGTAGTTCGGACAGTGTTGTGCGGTCAGACCGGTCAGGATAGACCGGGGAGCTGCAGGGTTGCAGTAACACAGAGAGTTGAGTTTAACGTCGCCCAGAAGCGGTCGGGTCGGACCGAGGGCATGCTTGAGCATACAGCCGTTATATGTAGATGTATTTTATGTCAAGGCAAGACAGCCAGTTGTACAGTCGTTTATAGTAAATAAACATTGCATCGTTACACAGACTTGTGTCATCTCTTGTGTATGTTGTGTGTAGCGGAGAGCAAGGTACAATCCACCTAAACATAGAGACTTAACATGGGGGCCCGTATTGTCTCTGGATTGCCTAGCACCGCCAAACACTACGAGAGATGGGACGGAACCACATCAGCACAGCGGTATGTGCGCCTGTACTTTTCAGTACAGCGCTTCTGATACAGACTACTGTATCCATCGTAGGGCATACGTCTTACAACAGCACAACAACGATCAACGTATCAGCGGATTTTCTGATAGACGAGGCCTAGCAAGTCCCAGTACGGAACATTACCAGCCAGAAGACCAACTACAAGAGATACCTCGAACCAGAACCAGCGAAACAACGACGTCGGAACCAGACGATGACAAACTGTACCGGGAGGTCAAGTTGCAGAACCAACCATCTCGCCCCAGCTACAGTGGGACCCTGAGGAGCCGAGACGACCCACAGCACCACAGTTCAAATCGGGACAAGTTCGAGAAGATATTCAAGGTGGAGAAAAACATTACAATTAAGTGACAATAGGAATAGATATATCCTTACGTTGGTAGATATGGCTACTCGTTGGCCTGAGGCTATTGCGCTAAAAAATATAACAACACAAGACGTTTATGAGGCCCTATTAACAATATTCTCTAGAATGGGATTCCCGGAAGAGATCTTGTCAGATAACGGGCCCCAGTTCTCCTCCGATATGTACAAACAGGTGTGTGAATTGTTTAACATAAAATCCAGTCACTCTTCTATTTACCACCCACAGTCTAACGGGATGGTGGAAAGATTAAATGGCACCCTAAAAAGCATGTTAAGAAAAGTGGCAGATGAGGAACCCAACAATTGGGATAGATTTTTGCCGGCAATTTTGTTTGCATATCGGGAAGTTCCGAACGAGACAACGGCAATGTCTCCTTATGAACTCCTCTTCGGGCGGAAAGTGAGAGGACCAATGTCAATTTTAAGGAAAATACTAACAAATGAAAATACGACAGAGGAAGGTAAAAACACATATGAATATATAATCGACCTCAAAAACAGAATAAAATCAGGGTTATATAAAACAGAGGCAATCACGAAAGGAAAGGCAAATAAATATAAACAATATTATGATCAAAGGGCTAGAGAGAAAGATATACAAATTGGGGACAAAGTGCTCGTGTTGAAACCTAAAAAAGGAAATAAACTCGCTCTGTATTCAGAAGGTCCATTCACCGTCACGAGGAAATTATCGAAATTTAATGTAGAGATTGCGAAGGGACATAAGCGTATAGTTTATCACCTCAACAGATTAACAAAATTTGTCGAAAATAACATGGATAACACAGATGCGAACTTATCGGCAGTAGAGAAAAATGAAAAGACAATTAGTGGTGCCAGTGCCACAGTGATAGCCGAAGAAGAAGAGGAAGATGTAAATAGTGAAGACATTAAGCAAATTCCGTTAATCAACGTCAAGGTTAATTCAGGCATTGACATCAATAAGGAACTAACGGAGACACAGAAAAGACAAGTTGACGACATGGTGCATGAGTACAAGGAAATTATTTCAGATATCCCAGGGAAAACATCGGCGGGTACGCACAAAATAGAATTATTAGACTCTAAGCCCATTAACGTAAAACCGTACGCAATACCTATACATATGATTCAAAGTCTAAAAGAAGAGATTAGTATGATGTTAGAACTAGGTATAATCGAGGAATCACAGTCACCATATTACTCTCCCTTAGTTTTAATTAAGAAAAAAGATGGATCGATTCGGACTTGCGTGGATTATAGAAAATTGAACGCAATTACAAAAAAAGTAGCAGAAGTTATACCTAACCAGGATAAACTTCTAGAACACATGAATAAAGCCAAATACTTTACGAAACTAGACTTAACAAAGGGATATTGGCAAATACCTCTTGAGGAGAAAAGCAAAGAATACACAGCTTTTCAAGGCCCAGACGGGGCATATCAATATAACTTTATGCCATTCGGATTGGCAACCGCACCGGCAACGTTCAATAAAATTGTTAAGAAATTATTCAAAGGAGTAAAAGAGGTAGTTACTTATTTTGACGATATCTGTGTATACACAGACGACTGGGAGTCACATATACGAGTTACTCGAGAGGTTTTAGAGATTTTGAAAAAGGCAGGGTTCACCATTAAACCATCTAAGTTAGAAATAGGTAAAGAATCAATCGAATTTCTGGGACATAGAATTGGAGCAGGCATCTTAAAACCGGACATGAACAATATAAACAAAGTGTTGGAAATAGAACGACCCAAAAATAAGAGACAAGTAAGGGGACTAGTTGGCCTAATAGCGTATTACAATAAATTTATACCTAATTTTTCAACGATAACAGCCCCATTGACGGACCTTACAAAGAAAGGTAAACCTAATAATATATGTTGGACTAAGGAATGCCAACAAGCATTGGATACAATCCAAAACTATTTAACAAATAACCCCATTTTGGTTCTGCCCGACATTAAGGAACCTTTTATAGTTCGTACAGATGCGTCAACGAAGGGATTGGGGGCATGTTTGATGCAGAAAAGAGACAATATGCTCCACCCGGTTAAATATATTAGTCGTAAACTGGTTGACAGGGAAACAAGATACTCAACAATAGAGAGGGAATGCTTGGCAATAATATGGGGAATTCAGAAATTATCCTACTATTTAATGGGGGCAAGATTTACGCTCCAGTGTGACCACCAAGCGTTAAAATATTTGAACACGACTAAATTTGAAAATTCAAGAGTTTCCCGGTGGTCTTTGATGTTACAGGAATACGATTTCAACGTGGAATACATTAAAGGTGAAGATAACATTATTGCAGATTTTTTATCGCGACAATAAGCAGATATAATGTCCCACTGAGACTGGTAGGATCATGACAGATCTGGTAATGTAATCATAATTAATGAGCAGAAATCAAACCATGACCGACAAGGACTCGCAGGACAGGTTATGACAAACAAGTAGAGTTGCTTGTTCATGGGGACTAATTTTGGTAGAAATTGAGGTCTGGGTCACCTCGGGCCAGTATTATTATTATATGAACATGATTGTGAGGGTTCATAGCGATTATGTATTTATGTTAGTTAGTACTTATGGATGGTTGTAAATAAATATGAGATGGTTGTATTTTCGTGCTGATGTTGTCTATGATAATTTTTGGCTCCGGGTGACCTCAGGACAATTTTTCATTATAGGTATTATATATATATATATATATATTTATGTAATGATGATGATATAGGGTGATAATGATATTGTTCATGATTATGATTATTATGATGAATTATGTAATTACGACTATTACATGCACATGATTGATGATTGTTATATAATTGATTGTAATGGGTTAAATACAATCAGGCTGAAATGTCTATAGTTTGGATAAGTAGTTATCCCTATAACATTATCTCATGCTGGAGGTAATCCTGGAATAAATATCTTAAGGAATTTATATGAGGAACCAGTAGAGTCAGTTGGTAAATAGAAAACAATCTAGCGTAAAAATGGTCAATTGTTGGATACTAATATGTGAGGTGTTATGACCAGTAGTAGGTCGAAGGTTGGTTCTTTGAGATTAAAGATAATGATAACGTACGAGTTGCGGGTTAGTGAAGTCGTATAAAGGTACGACCAAGTGGATTTATGCTCTGTGTTGTATATACTAGTGTTTTCCATGCAATGTTGTGTATAAAATTATTTTGAAAGATATTATTTCATTATGTATTATATTATTGTAATTGTAATGTGCAGTGATTCCATGCCCTGACTTTGTTGTATTGTGAGATTCTACCCGTAAGTAGAATCTAACGGAAGAGGGGGGATATGTCAGGGTATGAGAATCACTGCGAATGATTGTTGTGAGATTGTTGTGAGATTGTTGTGAGATTGTTGTGAGCCAGTGTTGGAGTCGGGTCAAGGCGTTGTTGACGGGTATGAACTCCTATCACGGGAATAATGTCTAGTGATGGCTGAGTGAACTTCTGGTCACACGGGATATGTCAGGGACGACCAGAGGACACGCCAGGGGTCAGTTGAGACCAGTTGGGGGGGTATATAAGAGAGTAGTCGAGACGAGTGCGGGGTGGCAGAAAGCTGTGTAGTTCGGACAGTGTTGTGCGGTCAGACCGGTCAGGATAGACCGGGGAGCTGCAGGGTTGCAGTAACACAGAGAGTTGAGTTTAACGTCGCCCAGAAGCGGTCGGGTCGGACCGAGGGCATGCTTGAGCATACAGCCGTTATATGTAGATGTATTTTATGTCAAGGCAAGACAGCCAGTTGTACAGTCGTTTATAGTAAATAAACATTGCATCGTTACACAGACTTGTGTCATCTCTTGTGTATGTTGTGTGTAGCGGAGAGCAAGGTACAATCCACCTAAACATAGAGACTTAACACTGGGCATCCAGAAAGTCGAAAATGCCTCCCACAAAATGACCTCACAAGGAGGGGTGGAATTCCATACATCGACACGCTACCACTTTGGCGCCATCCCGGCAAAGCACAAGAATCGCAATGGTTAGGACCGCCGCAGTGCGGGGGATCATCCATGACCGAACAAGGGTGTGAGCCCCCATTGGAAGGTTTCCTCAGAGCTGGCGTCCGCTGCGTTCTTCGCTGTTCCCCTTGCTAATCCGTACTGGCGCTCCTGGCCCTAATCCGGCACCGCTCAATTGCGTTGCTAGTAAAAAGCTTAATCTTTTATAAAGTAATCTACATGCCGTGTCGTTAATTTTTCTTTTGTGTTTTTGTTGACTCATTTCTATTTGAGTTTTAAATAACAATTTAACAAGCAGGTACATTTTTTTTATATCTTTCTATGAATTAAACGCGTCTAACAAAAATAATTGTATTTAAGCTCCCACTCCATTTGTATAAGATATTTTAAAAGTTGGATGAGTTCAATTAAAAAATGTATAATATTTTACAATGGATTCCTTATCTTTTTAATACATGTGTCTTTCATTTCATTTTGGATATTAAATTTGTGTTCTTCATATCTGCTTGTTCCTGACTATTTAAACACATAACTAGAAAATCGAGTGAGGTGGGACAGGGTAAACACTATTAATATTGGATGCAAGGCATCTCCTTCCATACGTTAGTCTACTGGACACTCATTGTGTAGTGGAAAGTACACGCTTAGCAGCATCTCCCGACAAGGGTTAAGTGACGTCATGGAATGCAGATTATGGATGAAGTATCAAAGGAACTGGTCATCATATTAACTGTACCGCAGCCCGAAATCCCGAAAACATTTTGAGGGTCTATTAAATTAAATGATGTTACATAGTCTATCATTTGTTCGGTGGTCATACACTTCGACCCCGGAGGATTCGACCATGGACGGTTCGACCCTGCCAGTTCGACCACAGGATGTTTCGACCCCAGGATGTTTCGACCCCGGTCGAATGTAATAAATAATATAAAAGCCCAAGTCAAAGGTTGGATGTGGAACGCTGAGGAACGATGTACAACAGTCAATAGCAGTTAACAAAACGTGTGGTGATTAGCACTATAAAAATATTTAATATGACGTCATTGTTTGATCTTATATTTAATAAAAGGTGTGCATCAAAGGTGTGCAAATTAATTACAAATTAAAGACGCGCTGTAAAAAATATATTATATTATATGGCGTCATTGTTTTAGCTTATATCATAATTTAGGAAAAGGGAACGATGTAAAAATAGGATTTCAGGATTTATAATTATAAAATACTTTGTGTACATTTCAGGAAGTTTAATATTTCGTATTTATTTATTACTAGCAGACCCGTCGTGCGTTGCAACGATCTCAGTAAAAAGGAATACATATAGATAAAAAAGAAATTACTTTAAGATCACCGGGCCCATCAGTTTAACATATGACGTTCGAAGATCTGTTCATTTTCATTACAAATATATAAATATATCTATCTATTTTGCTCAATATCGTGAAAAAATGAATGGGGAATACAATGTACTAAAAAATTTAGTAAAAACAAATTTAGGGCCCCCAGTCAAGAGGAAATGGACATTAGGAGTTCAGTGCCCTTTAGTAATTTAATATAGACTCTTAAGTTTTTTTATACCATGTTTGGTCAAAATCCAGTTATTTTCTCATTATCTAACAATTAAACTAATTTTTATTTAGCTAATATAAGGAAAAAAATACATTAAGGGGCCCTCAGGCCCATTCCGTTCAAGATGTACATTTGGAAAACCTGTTCATTTAAATTCAGTTTCATCATGGATATATTTCTCAAGATCGGTGAAAATAGAATCACAAATAAAATCTCAAACATATTAGAAAAAAAAGACATTTGGGGCTCCAAGCCCTGAACAATTGGATATTAGACGTGCAATGCCCTTTTTTATTTTAATATGGGCTACCAAGTTTTTATATACAAAGTTTGGTTAAGATCCATTCATTTACTCAGTAGCTATCACATAAACTAATTTTTATATAGCTCATATAAACAAAAAACGACATTAAGGGCCCCATGGCCCAAATAGTGCAAGATGTCAAGTTGAAAACACCTGTTTATTTCAATCAATTTCATAGCGGTTATATTTCTCTATATTTATCTGGATCTTTAATAATTGAATGGGAAATAAAATCTTAAATGTTTATGAAAAAAAAACATTTTATGCCCCCAGCCCCAAACAAATGAACAAATGAACAATTAGAAAAAATACTATTATGGGCCCCCCGCGCCCCATGAGTGGTAAATTTTGCAACAAAATTGCCTATTATCATCCCAGGAGCGTACTCAAAAGTCTCCTAAAGTTTCATGACGATCGGATGAATGGTTTAGTCAGCTATAAAGGACATACATACATACATACACACTTTAATTTATATATATATATAAGATTAGCAAAAACAACATTAAGGGCCCCCGGGCCCAATCGGTGCAAGAAATTAACTTTAAAATACCTGTTCATTTCAATCTGGATCATGATAGATATATTAGTCAATGCTTTTCAAGATCGTGTAAATCATAACGGGAATAAAGTATTTAACGCTTACAAAAAAAGGTTTTGGGCCCCCGGCCCCGAAGGAACGGACATTAGGAGTTCAATGCCATATAATACTTTAATATAGACTATCAAGTTGTTATGTACCAAGTTTGGTCAAGATCCATTCATTTTCCAAGCAGCTAAGCCCTAAACTAATTTTTATAAAGCTCATATAAGAAAAAATTCTCATTATGGGCCCCCGGCGCCCTATGAGTGTTAAATTTTGAAAAAAAAGTAGCCTATTTCCATCCCAGGAGCGTACTCAAAAGTCTCCAAAAGTTTCATGGCGATCGGATGAATGGTTTAGTCAGCTATAACAGACATGCATACATACATACATACATACATACATACATACATTGATTTTTATATATATAGATGATGATAAATTTAGAAAAAAAAGTTGCCAGTTACCATTCCAGGTGTGTACTCAACAGTCTCCAAAAGTTTCATGGCGATCGGATGAATGGTTTAGTCAGCTATAACAGACATGCATACATACATACATACATACATACATTTATTTTTATATATATAGATGATGATAAATTTAGAAAAAAAAAGTTGCCAGTTACCATTCCAGGTGTGTACTCAACAGTCTCCAAAAGTTTCATGATGATCGGATGAATGGTTTAGTCAGCTATAAAGGACATGCACACAGACATACATTCATTTTTATATATATAGATTAGCAAAAACAACATTAAGGACCCCCGGGCCCAATCGGTGCAAGAAATTAACTTTAAAATGCCTGTTCATTTCAATCTGGATCATGATAGATATATTAGTCAATGCTTTTCAAGATCGTGTAAATCATAACGGGAATAAAGTATATAACGCTTACAAAAAAAAAGATTTTGGGCCCCGGCCCCGAAGGAACGGACATTAGGAGTTCAATGCCATATATTACTTTAATATAGACTATCAAGTTGTTATGTACCAAGTTTGGTCAAGATCCATTCATTTTCCAAGCAGCTAAGCCCTAAACTAATTTTTTATATAGCTCATATAAGAAAAAAATTCTCATTATGGGCCCCCGGCGCCCTATGAGTGTTAAATTTTGAAAAAAAAGTAGCCTATTTCCATCCCAGGAGCGTACTCAAAAGTCTCCAAAAGTTTCATGGCAATCGGATGAATGGTTTAGTCAGCTATAACAGACATGTATACATACATACATTGATTTTTATATATATAGATAAGTTACTTGGGGTTTTGACAAAAAAAGTGGGTGCCGTAGGCACCCTAAAGTTAACGTGGATGCCGCAGGCGACCTACAACCCCTAGTCTTGTAATATTAGAAGTATATCTAAATAATTGTATACATTGTTAAAGGTATTAAACATAAATATGCACATGTAGTAGAAGTATATTTTATTACATGTTTATATATATTATATAATTATAATTCTTATAACTATAAATATAAAGAAATGTATTTATTATATACAAAACACAATAAATTCAACTATAATTATTATCATAACTGAAGTGCAGTAAATTATATCGCACCAATTGATGTACAAAAAGGCACCGATTCGGATGTATTTAATGGAACATTGTGTTGTGATATGAAGTAAGATAAATAACAAGTTTTTATTTTTTTTATTAATGTGTAATTTAAATTCTATCAGACTTAGTATTAACAAATCGTGTTTCCTAAATGTTACATTGCATACAATTTAATAAATTGTATATAAATATAAACTTAAATCAGGCATTTACTTTTTTAAAATGTAATAATTTTTTTTATTTGTACACTATAAAAAGACTTTATTTAGTGTAAATTATTTGTATTTCAAACTGCCTACTGTATGGACTCTGTGTTACTCTCTCGTACTGATTGTACTAAAGTGGCACGCCACTTTACTTCGGTCCCTAGTCCCTACATTTAGGGATGCAATGTCAATAATTTGCTAACATTCTCTTACGCTTGGAATACACTGAGCCATCTAGGAACTCGTTACCCTAGTTCAGGCTATTTATAGATCAATAAAGTTCTAAACCTTATTCACGCAGTATGATAATAAAATGTGCAAATCAATATGTTTCATGTGTACATTGTTTCTGTTAGTATTAGCATTCTCTAGTATTACTGAAATGTTTATCATGGTATTCGATGCTTGTCAACAATTTTATTACAGAAATCCCTCTCTATTTCACGTTTTTTTTTCTCAAATTCATCGGTTCGTTGGTTTTAAATACAGTCCTAATATTAAAAGAGCTGCCCCAGGACATTGCACAGCCGTCTGAGGAGACATATAATACAGTCACCGGCAGCGTAGTAAAAGTCATTTTCACACTCATTGTCATCTTCTTTACTGCACAGAATAATTCATCATAATCAAGTCGAATATAGCTTCGTGTACCACACAATAAAGTTACTTGAAACTTATGTTGTATTGCTTTACAGTTGCGGTCCCTATTTCGCGTGTTTTCACCAATTGCGGGGTCCCTGTTACGCATTAACCGCGTTAAACGAATGGTCACTGTATGAGCTTATAAACTTTCTTACTGCAATTATATTGATCAAACATATGAAATACTTTTTGCTAAATTTTATTTTCTAATATGTAATATATAAAACTTTATTTTAGTTAGACATATTATTTTTTGTTGTTGATAATTTCAAATTTTATACATTGCTTAATGTATTTGTATGTGTCAGACTAGTTGAATTACAAATTCATTTGTTAAAGTCACTAAATATTGTCTCCCTGCCTTTTTAATTTTTTTTTCATGTTTTTAACCTTAATTTCATATTTTCATATATAGACTTTATAAAGATTAAAGTCTATATAATATATATTATAATATGAATTAAAGATTAACATGATACAATATTTTATTATAATAGATAAATATGTGTCAATACTTGTCAAGATCTCATGGAATAGAACTGGAAATAAAGATTTTAAAAAATATCGTGGATGTATGCCTGTCTACTTTAGTTTGCTTAGCTTATCAAATAAGAAATTATGTGTGTTTACGTGCGGGTGTTTTTAAAATAGTTTAAAAAGTACACTGCAAATAGCAGTATTCGAAAAATAATACCAATTATATTATTAAATGAAAATTATTATTTTTTTCTGTAAAGAACAGTTAAATGTTTTCTAACTAAAGACATTTATATTGCAGAATCGTTCATGTATTAGTTTGCATTTCCTGTCATCCCCGCACCAAAAAGCACCGGAACAGTTTTATTTAATATGACTTTGAAATAGAGAAAACTTAGCTGTCAAGATAAATAATAAGATTACGGGAGTCTTTAAACTTATTATCAAAATTTAATATACCATTCAATGAGACATGGTGTTATTAACTTGTATTACTTCAATGATTTTTAAAGTAAAGCTTCTAAAATTATATTAGAAATTGAGCATTCAATAAAATGATTTTTAGAAAAACTTGTATTTAAAATGATGGAAACCATAAATTGAAGTAATTTACTGCCATGTAGATATATGTCTTGTCTAATTTTTTAAACAATAGCTATGTGGTTCCTGAAATGTTTCTATATATTTAGTGGCATGCCACTTACCTTCGATCCCTATATTTCAGGGATACCATATATATCAAATGCAAGGATTGTCCTAACGCGAAATATTCTAATTCAAATTTTAACATTGTTAGTTCCATATTTTATGATACATAACGATTTCAGATGTTTAATAAAACGAGAAACAAATGAAGATACATACAATTCGCATAATTTACTTTGTATTTATATTCTTTCTCACATGACTCCCTAAGTATTTATTATTTTATAATAATTGGTAAAACATGAAGCTATTTCGGCTCATTATAAAACTGCACATTATCTAGGATAAAAATGCTCTTAAAATTTCATATCATCGCATTGTCATTATAGAAGTTATGTAATCTTTTATTTTATTTTTTAGAAATGTTTCAATTACAAAAATAATAGAGTGTAGAACCTTTGTAACTAACCTATCCTATGCCTATGGCATCCGTCCATCCTCATGGGATGATGGCGTTTCCTCCTGCTCCTCTACCCCCCTTCCCCTTTCTCCTGGCCCTTTTCTCCTCGCTCTTGACTGTAAGGGAAGCTTCCGCGACTTGGATGCCCTCGCGTACTTTAGCCCGCCAGGAGGTGCGTTCCTCAGCAATGGTTTCCCACGTTTTATGGTCTATCTGCGCCAGACTCATGTCTTTCTTGCAGACATCCTTGAAGCGCAAGCAGGGGCGTCCTCTCTTCCGCATACCAGTTGCCAGCTCACCGTAAAGCAGGGCTCTTGGAATGCGCTCCGAGTTCATCCTGCGGACATGTCCCAGCCACCGCAGGCGCCTCTCACTCAGGATTGAGTGCATGCTCAGCATATGACTCCTTCTGAGTACCTCGACATTCGTTATCTTGTCCTGCCACTTGATGTGCAGAATCCTGCGCAAGCATCGTAAGTGGAAGCTGTTGAGTTGCTTTGTTTGTTTGGCATAGGTCGTCCAGCACTCGCTGCCATAGAGGAGTGTGCTGAGCACGCAGGCCTGGTACACAGTGATTTTTGTCCTAGCAGTGAGCTGTGCATTGTTCCACACTCTTTTATTCAGCCTAGCCATTAATGATGAAGCCTTGCCGATTCTGGTTTCAATTTCCTTTTCCAGGGAGAGTGTGCTTGTGATGTTACTGCCAAGGTAGGTAAAATCATCGACGACATCCAAGGTGTTTCCCTCAATGGAGATTGCTGGGAAGCAGTCAGTTCCTTGTCTCATAATGTTGGTCTTTTTGAGGCTTATCGTTAGACCAATATCTTTGCATGCCTCTGAGAACTTGTCGACCAAAAGTTGGAGACCTATCTCTGAATGTGAGGTAAGGGCTGCGTCATCCGCGAAGAGCAGCTCTCTAATTAAAACATTTTCCACTTTTCTCTTTGCACGGAGACGGCTGATGTTGTACAGATTTCCATCCGCCCTGGTATGGATGTTTACACCCTCGAAACAGTCCTCGAATGCATGACGCAGTAGCATCGAGAAAAAGATACCGAAGAGTGTTGGAGCCAGTACACAGCCCTGTTTGACTCCGCTACAGACTGGGAAGGGTTCTGAGGTGGCACCATCGAAGAGCACTGTGCTGTGCATATTGGTGTGGAAGGACTCGATGATGGAGAGAAGCCGCGGCGGGCATCCTATTTTTTCCAATATACGTAGCAGACCCTCGCGGCTGACCAGGTCAAATGCCTTTGTTAGATCTATGAAGGCAACAAAGAGGGCTTTCTGTTGCTCCCGACATTTCTCTTGTAGCTGACGGAGTGAGAAGATCATGTCCATTGTTGACCGGCCAGCCCGAAAACCGCATTGTGATTCTGGGTAGACATTTTGCGCCAGAATTTGCAGGCGTGCAAGGATCACTCTGGCAAAAGCCTTTCCCACAATACTCAGTAAGGAGATACCACGATAGTTATTGCAATCGCTGCGATCTCCTTTGTTCTTATAAAGCGTAACTATTTTGGCGTCACGCATGTCCTGTGGGATGTGACCGCGTTCCCAGCAATCGCATATGAGTTCGTGCAGAGGCTTCAGTAGTGCTGGCTGGCCGTGCTTAAGGACTTCTGCAGGAATGCCATCGTTGCCTGGGGCCTTCCCATTTCTCAGATGATCGATAGCCCTACCAAGCTCCTCTATTGACGGTGGAGCATCAAGCTGATCTAGAACTGGTAGATCTGGTATTCTTTCTATGGCAGAGTCAGATACTACATTCTGTGTCGCATAGAGTTCTAGATAGTGCTCAGTCCAGCGCCGCATCTGCTTGTCTCGTTCTGTGATCATCTCACCTGATTTTGTCTTGATTGGAGCTGACTTTGAAGTTGTGGGCCCAGTGGCCTTTTTTATGCCTTCGTACATTTGTTTTATATCTCCCTGATCAGCAGCAGATTGAATGCTTTTGCATAATTCCACCCAATAAGTGTTAGCGCAAAAACGTGCAGTCTTCCGGGCTGTGTTTCTGGCACTTCTGAGACATTTCAGGGTGTCAGGTCCTGGGGAAGCTTTGTAGGCCAGTAGAGCTTTTCTTTTTGTCTCCGTCACGGGATTCATTGTAACCCAGTGGGCCTCAAACCAATCTGCATTTTTTCTTTCCTTCCTCCCGAGGACGGCAAGAGAGGTGTTGTAAATAGTGTCTCGAATATGGAGCCAATTCGCATCGATTTGTTCTGTCCCTATAGCATCATGCGGATTGGGGATTTCTTTCTGCGAGGTGTTGGCTTTAAGAGCTTGCTCAAGCTTGGTGTTAGTTGATCACTTATCTCAGGGCAGTTGATATTCTGCGTGTTGATGCGAGTTTTACCCTTGCTCTTTGAGTGACACAATTTCTTTGGTATTAATTTGATTCTGCTTGCGACCAAAGAGTGGTCTGTGTCACAGTCGGCACTGTGGTAACTGCGTGTTTGGAGCACACTGGCCAGATCAGATCGCCTGGTGAGAACCAGATCAAGCTGGTGCCAGTGCTTGGAGCGGGGATGTCTCCAAGACACTTTGTGGATGTCCTTGCATTTGAAGAATGTGTTAGTTACACACAGATTGTGAGTACTGCATAGCTCGAGCAGCCGCTGGCCGTTGTTATTAATTTTACCAATGCCATGTAAGCCGATGCTGGTGGACCAGGCTTTGTGATCTGCACCTACCCTGGCGTTGAAGTCACCGAGGAGGTATAGACTCTCATATGTGGGAATATTTGCTACTGCGGAGTCTAGAGCCTCATAGAAGTTGTCTTTTAACTCTTCTTCGGAGCAGAGAGTTGGTGCATACAGGCTGAGGATATGGGCTGCGCCAGATGATGTTGAAAGTTTAATGCCGAGTATCCTCTCAGTGCCAAGTGCCGCCAGTTCAACGTATGACATAAGAGAGTTTTTTATGGCAAAACCAACGCCATGCTGCCTTGGTCTGTCTGATGGTAGTCCTTGCCAGACAAATGTGTAGTTGGCCTCAACCACTTTGCCGTTTTCAGCCAGCCGCGTCTCCTGTAGACATGCAATGTCGATGCCGAGACGGGAAAGTTCCCTGTCAATGACCGCTGTCTTCCTTATATCTTCCGCACATGAGGGGTCAGAGTTAAAACCAGTGCAGAGGGTTCTGACATTCCAGCTTGCTAAACGAAGTGCTGGTAACTTCTTTCTTATTTTTTCAGTTGGTGCTTGGGTTTATGGCTTGCTTGTTGAGTTGATCACTCTGAGCCCCATGCACCCAATGGGGCAGGCGAGCCATGACGGAACATCACCTTACTGGCTGGGGGCTGCCCAGCTTAAGGCGGGCGGTAGATGCTCAGTGAGACATGGCGATCTCTCCCACCGTCTGGAACGACCCCTGGCGCCTAGCTCTACGCCAATTGAGCAATGGCTTATAACCGGTAACTGCCGCTCCACGTGTTGTGTCTACGCCTTGCGGCGAAGCTGGAGTGACCTCTCCAGGATTGGGTCGAGGAGGTAGAGAAGGAAAACAGGAGGCTACGATAGCCTAGGCAGAGCTTTAGAAAGACCAGCTGTTGCCCAGGCAGCAGGCCCTCTCTCTCCACACAGATGGTGATTCCAGGGGAACAGCTTAGCTGATACAACAAGGTGCCATCTGCATCGCAGGAGTTGCCAGAGATATAGCGCATCGCAATAAAACTGCCTAAGGGACTCCGTCTCCTGATTTTCTGTTAGGGTTTACTCCCTTAGTCTCTCCGTGAACAGGTGTGGCCGCGAGACAACGGAGGTTTGAGATTGGAGTTTCCCTCTCCTAGATGAGCTACCTATCAAGGTTAACGAGCCCCATCTGCCCGAAGCGGCTGGTTTTAAGGCGCCAGCGGCCCGCCTTCACCCCTTCTCCTGTCAGTTGAAACGTGATCCGCCAGACTTCGTTACAAGTCATACGAGAAGGCCAGGAGTTGGACTTTGGTTAGCAGAGGCTATTATGAGACGCAAGCTATGGGGATATTTCGAGAGGAGTGGGTGCTTATTTCCCACTCCCACCCCCGGCAATACTAACCTTGGATCACAAGGTAGAACCTTTGTAACTACTGTGTTAATAAAAGTAAGAGTGTGGACTGTAGACATCTTATAACATCTTTGTTCCTGACAAGAAACTCAAAATATAAGGACACGAATGTTAATAATTTTACTGGCTAAAAGCACTGCTAACTTTTGAAAACGACCCGGATGTATTTCATGTGCTGAATTAATCAACGAAAATAATGTTCATAGAAGAAGAAATAATTGACTATCAAAAATAAGTTCATGTGTTTTGTCATGTCATGGAAGGATATAAGTATCTGAAAATAATAATGACTAGTCTATCGGAGTTGGTGTAAGATATTTATTGCCTATGCAGATATATTTAAAACAGTCAAGAATATTAACAATATTAGAGGTCATTCTCACACTAAATACATATATTTAAATTACAATAAAATGATTTTATACTAGCACATTTTCAAATAGCTCATACAGTTTTTATGTGGGAGGGGGAAAAGTCTATGACGTCATATATATATCTATAATATAGTCATCATCATCACAGTGAAAGTTATCATCACCATTAAAATCATCATTTATATTAATGAAAATTCCACATTCTACACTAACAAAAGTAAACAGCATTAATTACAAATGTTTTATCGATATACTCGACTTTTTAATGAAACATTTTTAAATACAAATAGTCGGATGCCCTATGACAGGCTTTTTCTCACTCTAAACTATTTTATTGAGTCTTGATTCATTGCTAAATCTCAAACATTATGCCAATTTTAAGACTGATATTTGTTTACAGCAGTGGTTAAACTCACGTTGACAGTAGGCTTTAGTCGTTTCAACATACTATTTGTAATACCTTAGTGGGAGGAAATCATAGAAACAACAGCTATTTATACTTCCGTATTTGACAACTGTGTTTCTTTTATGTTATGAAAATATTTTTGGGACCATAATAATTTTCTTTCTTCCCGTCCGGAATTCGGGCGTTGAATGGGTTGACTTAAGAAACCAGGAAAACCAACACTTTATTAACATTGAAAACTCGAATAAGAATGCAGGAGTAGGCACAAAGCATAGATATGCATAGGATGCAATAATCTCTGTATAGAAGGAGCGTCTGTAAGAGATAAGATAAATGTACATTAAAATATCGTCCACTTGCCTTCAATTTTTGTTATATTTTATACGAAATGTTCCTATTGAGAAAAAAAAATCAGATATACAAGTCTTTACATTTCTCAATTCCTGCTATATCGTTCTTTTCAAATAGATCGGATAATGATCTAAAAAATTACTTTTAGTTAATAACAATATAATGATTATATTATAGCTAGGGCTGGTACTGATTTTAAAGAAAATTGTTTGATTAATCGGGAAACAATTTGATCGATTAAAAAATTAAAATCGATTACTTATACTTTTATAACGCATATATAGATCCCGTTAAGGTGCAATTCATTATTTTGTGAAATCTGTTAAATGCCTCTCAAATTTTGTGACAAAACACAGCAAATTCGTTCAGCTATGCAAGAAATAAGGAAGAAAAACCTTTCTTGTTGACATATGCACGTCTATATAAATAATAATAATAATATGGAAAAGCGTGCGACGCCGGGTAACCCGGCTAGTATATATATATATATGATTTCACATTGAATACAATGCAGAACTCAACTGTATAACAGCATAAAACCAAACTTGCGACCAAATAACGATACTACTCTGTTAACAACTGTGAATTGTGTTTATGTCGTAACTGTATGAAAAAAGTCCCAAACCATTATTACATAAACGATAAGACATTATAAACATTTTAAAAAATAATCCATAATATATGTTTACCATTATAGTTGACATCTTTTAATAAAAACTGAACACCATACGTGCACTAAAAATAATCGAAACATTCAATATTTTTAAAAAAAATCAGAAGTGGAAGATTAAACCCTTACAAGGATGATATCAGAGGTAAACTTTATCTGTGTGATTACTTTAGAAGCTCACTAGAGATAAGCTCTGTAGAATCATCTCATCACCATTTTATTTAAAAATTTGCTTCTCATCATTAAGTTTGTTTTTACATATAGCATATCAACAAAACAATTTACCAGAGATGCGTGGCTTGACATACTTGATATTCATTTGAAATATAATGTTACTTTTTATCAATTTTTTATTAATGTATTTTAAGAAATGTAAGTGTTCCACATGTTGATGCTTTAATTAATGATGACAAGGATAAGAGATTAGGAAACTAGTGGGCAACATTTTTGTTTTGTTAATTTAATTAGCCAATTAATAAGCAAAATGAAAAGAGAATGATGTTATATTAAGGTCAAGCTGCGCGTGTTTGTTAAAGAGAAGAGTAAGGAGCACAAACAGAAACATGCGACACGCTAATACAAAAACAATAAATATGCATAGCAGTTGCGCTTTTTTAAGAATGAAAAAATGATCTAATCTTTTTGTAAACAGCTGGCATCGTATAGATGAGGGGATTAATGGCAGAGTTGATGGGAAGGATGAGAACCGCTGACCAAGCGTATATCTCCCTGTTAAATTGGTAACCGAACGTAGAGGCAACCCCCATCCCACAGATTGGGAACCAGCAACAGAAATTAGACATAGTCACCAGAAACAGCTGTTTAGCGATGGCCTCTTGTAGCTTCCTCGTCGACCTTTTTATGCTGGAAAACGAATTGGCCTTTTTGGAGAGGAAAGACCTGAAGATCAAAATCTGGCCAACGGCGATGAGGATGAAAAGCAGGAAGTTCACCGCAACAAACAGCGCTGTCGAGTACTCCCATCCTCTGTGTCGTCTGGCGCTGAAAGGCAGAGCAAGGCACAGCGCGTTGCTTGAGTATATCTTCCATTCGGGGACCAGCAAGGGCACGGCAGATGCAACTACGCCGAAGGCGACGATGAGGGAAATGGAAATAACCTTGTGGCGCTTTGTAAGCGTGTGCTCGCCGAATGTGTACCGGACGTGTAGGTAGCGGTCAAGCGTGATGAGGCAAATGAAAGGTGTTGACGTTTGGCTCGAGAAGGTCGATAGTAAACCGGCAAGTTTACAAACACTTGAGTCCCTCCAATTTGCATCTTCCAGAACGTACAGGCTGCGGTAGTGGATGTCCGCTCCGGCGATGACGAGAAGGTAAAACCCCATGATCAAATCGGAGCATCCGAGGCATGCGACAAACAGACCATAGGCCTTGCTAAGAATAGCCCTATCCCAGACCAACTTGTAAACCAAGACAAACAAATTCCCAATAAGAGTCACCACGCATACCAACCACAGAATGACGCGCTTGACCGGGTCGCCAATCAGGTCTCGACACGTGGAGATGGCGTCCATGGGGGCGTGACATTTGTCTCTCGGAATATTATGACCTCGGATCTCCTCGCAGCAGATTTTGAAATCGTCTGAATACAAAGCTGTTTGAATGGTCAACAAAGCTAAATAACCCTCTTTTAGACCAATCAAAGTCGACCTACGAAGGTCAAGGACATCAAGCTCGGTATTCCGGTCAAAACTTACATTCAGAGATTTTATTCCACGTAGAAAAAGCTTTCGCAACTGCGTTAAATTTGTCAATTTCAAAAGAACATTTTGAGATAATTTAGTGTGAGATAAGTCAAGGATCTCTAGAGAAGGTGGGAAGTATAAGTTCTGAACATTGCCGTGATAAGAAGCATTCAGGAGCTTCAATTTTGGTAGTGGAAATTTGCCAATGGTAAGTGACGTTCTTCTAATATTTAAGGCTAATGTCTCTTTAAAGTCAAAGTTTCTAAAAACTTGGTTTAAATTGGGTATTTTACATCCTGCCACACCTATCTTTAGAATGTGATAAAATGGAAAGAATGAATACGTCTGTGGTGTTAAAAAAAATTGATTGTTGTCATTAAATATTTCAAAGTCGATGTCTGCAGTGATAACTTCCACTTGTTTCGGGTTATTGTAACTAAGATACTTAGATACACAAGCGTAACCCTGTTTACACTCATGGTTACACAAAAATGCTGAGTAATTTCCTGGACGCTCATACAAGTTGCTCGATATACATGCGTCTCTGAGAGACAGTTTAAGTTTACCATAACAAACATGCTGCTTTATGATTGTTTCTTCTTCGCCATTAGGACAGTCTTTCGAACCATCTAGGACAAGACTGAGAGGTATGCAGTAGGACCTGTGACACTTAAAGTACCCTTCAGGACATTTAAAATATCTACATCTGTGATAGGATACCGGACATCCATCCAACGTTCCTCTGATGTCAGTGTCGTAGAGACATCGAGGCACTATAATGCTAGTATCGTTTGAATCACAAATGAACGTCTCTACTGGATTGAACGTATTAATAAATTTGTTGGGGTCATTCTCGAAGTCCATCGTTGTATTTTTAATTAGGTTTGTACGAGAACTGTATTCGTACTTTTCATTTGATCCATTTAAGAACGCGTATGTAATGTAATTATTAAAATAAAAAAATTTGGAAATATAAATCTGCGATAAAAAATGTGTGTTTTGCATATTTGTATTGGTAGTTTTATTTTTTAACTGTTGGCAAATGATGAAATTATTTTTTTCTATATTGCCATTATTGACATCGCATAAATTATTTTCTAATTCCATACGCAGTGTACCATGGGTGTAGGTCTGAAAAGAGACATTCGATATCGGATTTAAGACTTTCTTTAACAAATTAAAGTTACTTTCTGGACATTGATACCATATCATTTCTTTCGGCGTTGATTTGAACGAAATACGACTACTGCTTTTAACAGAAGGAACATACATAACTTTCTCACATAACAATGAATGAATGGAAATCTTTTTCGTGCACTGGATTTCCCTCCAATATGTTTTCGGTAAAGAAGATTTTCTTGACATAAAAAAGCAGGTTTTTTTTGCATCAATTGTTTTTAAAAGCTGCTTTAAAACCATGTAGGAACCATCCTTCCAGGAGTAAATTTTACCTCTGTTAGAATTCAAACCCTGTAACCCAATAAATGTTTTTATGAAGTGAGTAACATTTACATTCACTGACACGTTAAACCATTCTAATGATGTTAACACAAAAGTCCTTTCCCCATACGTATTAATAGAAGTCAATTCAGAGCCTATTGATGTCTGATTACATAGTTTTGAACTATCATCAGCTGACATAATTTTTTTAGATTTGAATTTTATAAGATAGTAGCAACTGGTTTTAAATTTGTGACCCTTAACAAGCCCTAAGCAAAAGTCACATATAAAATACAAACACTTTTGCACAGATTCAGAAGATATGTTTAGTGTAGAAAATCGAAGTACGTTTTTGTTCTCTATCAACAACTCTTCATCGTCACTTATAAAAATGAAAATTCTTCTCACTCGAAAGTCAACTGTCAGCTCTTTTGTCATTTGATGAAGTACCACAGAATCAGATACATTTGATGTAATATTTTCATGAAGAACAACGATTGAAAGCTTTCTAGTTCCCTGTTCTGAGTTACCCAGCGCTACGTCTGTTTCTTCAATCACTTTTCTATATGGAAGTGACTCTGGGCATTCATCTCCGCTGATCTTACCCAACGATTGCAAGAGCTCTAAATTATTGCTGTTTACTGTTACATCTAGTGTGTCTAATTTCTCTAGTCCAAAAGCCTTATACGTCATCAATGATACGCGCAACTTTCTCTCAATTCTCTTATCTGTTTGTTCCTGCACGGCCAAAATGAGTTTTTTGAATAAAGTGTTCTGCTCGTTTACGTTCTTGCGACAGTCGTAGACTAAAACGATGTTCATGTTGTCCTTCTCACAGTCCCAGTTCTCATCTGATTTCATTAAGATAGCTGAAATAATAGGAAAGCATGTATCGTTTGTGTTAAAATATATATTCCCAAACACACGCAGCACGTAATAAACAGACACTTGCATTACATTGTACTCATTCAACAGAAACTAATTTATTTATTTTACATAACTAAGTGTTTGATTGTATTTTTGTATAGCACAATGAGTCCTCGTGTTACGCCGGTCCCAACCTAGGTTGTTTGGTGGTTACCAACGCGCAACCAAAATTATTTTTTTTATATTTAATTCAGGTCATTCCGTCACTTTCATTGTTTTGTTTTTGTTTTTTGTTTTTTTTTAACTTTCTTTTCATGGAGTAAAGAATACTTTTCTCTTTTTAAAATATATTTTTTATGTCATTAAATGTTAATTTTCTTTTTTATGTTTCGTATGTGCAGCGGGAAAATACGCCTTGTAGTGGTTCTAGGGCGAGGAAGACGGACAGTATTCCAGTCTTACTACATAAGTCTCTTTGCTTGCTTACACCAGTTATTCTCAAAGTTTTTATTAGGGTGAACCGGTTGGAATGTTTCCATTGCTCCAGTCAAGTGTGACAGTTTGTGACAGGGGGAGGGGGTCCGGTCATGTGTGATGTCGCACATTTTTTAAAATAATTACTTTTTCTCTAATTTATTTTCATTTTTTTAGTAGATATTTAATAGCTTTAAAAATAATGTGCAAAATTGTGTAAAATATTAATTTAGTTTTATGTCAAAATAGCATGAAATGCGCATCTCCTGAATTTGTTGTTAATTAATCTGAATTGGCTGGAGCAGGACTGATATTGAGGGATCAGAAATGGTTTGACAATCATGTTCGCACCATCAAAAATGTCAATAAAATTGTGAAATATTAGGACATAAAATGTTGCGACAAAGTACGAAGTTCATATTTCAACGTTTTACTTTCGAGATTCTTACCTTCTCTAATTACATTTAATCAAACAACTGATGGACTTAGAGCCCCAGAAAGAGCAGATACAGATTATCATACGTTTTCTTTCTTGTTTGTGGCACAAACTATCAGCGTGTCACGTAAAATGTAAACAAAAGCACGCCGGTACATCGACGATGTGGCGTCAACGCGCGAACTGAACTTTCACGTGAAAAAAAACAATAACAAACCGTGAAATTTAATTGCATTTGTCGTATACAGATAAACTAAAAATGTATTAATTTAATTATGGTACGTTCGATCTATCTAACATTTTGATACGATGCATTGTTAAGTGACAGAAGTCTATGTGCCAAATTTCAGCTCGATGGCATTACGGGACCTGGGTCATTTTTTACTTTTGTTTTTCCGCCTGACGAAGAGATGGCGACAGAGAGACAAGATTTCGAAGTTCATGTAAGGGATTTTAAATAAAACAAACCCGTTAAAACAATTTTTTGAATATAAATCCCTTATATATGAGATATAACAAAAGTATTGATTATGTTCAAACGCAACAAACATTTAAAGACTGAATCTGGTTTAACTTCCCTTTGCTTTATAACCCCTGGGGGTGGGGTGGGTTGGAGAGGGGGAAAGGTCTGGTCACCGATTGCTGGACCGAGCTCAGCGTGACACGTAAAATGTAAACAAAAGCACGCCGGTACACCAGGTTAAAACACGAGTCAAGTGACCCATAAAATGTAAACAATATCGACTTCTACATATAGTTTCATATTGATAAACTAAACATGCATTAACTTAATTACGGTACATTCGATCGATCTGAAATTTTGATACGATGCATTGTTAGGTGACACGGGTCCGTGTGCCAAATTTCAGCTAGATGCATTCACGGCAAGTGGGTCATTGTTTTTACTTTTCTTTTTCCGTCCGCCTTAGACAGAGAGACAGAGACGGTGGTGAAGTTGATATAAGGGATTTTAAATAAAACAAACCCGTAAAAACAAAGTTTTTGACTAAAAATCCCTTATATAACAGACATAACTAAAAGTATTGATTATGTTCAAACGTGACAAACATTTACAGACTGAATCTGTCTTAACTGCCATTTGTTTTATAACCCGCGGGGGGGGGGATGGGAGAGAGGGGAAGGTCTGGTCACCGATTGCTGGACTGAGCTCAGCGTGACACGTAAAATGTAAACAAAAGCACCCCGGTACATCGCTCCAACGCGCGAACTGAGCTGTCACGTGAAAAAAAAACAATAACAAACCGTGAAATTGAATTACATACCTCGTAAAGAGATAAACTGAAAATGCATTAATTTAATTACAATACGTTCGATCGATCTGAAATTTTGATACGATGCATTGTTAGGTGACACGGATCCGTGTACCAAATTTCAGCTCGATGTCTTTACGTAAAGTGGGTCATTTTTTACTTTTGTTTTTCCGCCCGCCCAAGACAGAGAGACAGAGTTCACGACAGACAGACAGAGAGACGGCGGTGAAGTTAATATAAGGGATTTCATAAAAATGCTTATAGCTGACTAAACAGTTCATCCGATCGCCATGAAACATGTGGAGACTTTTGAGTACGCTCCCGGGATGGTAACTGGCACATATTTTTTTTATTAACTCTCATGGGGCGCCGGTGGCCCACAATATGATTTTTTTATATGAGCTATTTAAAAATTAGTTTAAGCGTTATCTATAGGGTAAATACATGGATCTTAAGCAAACTTTGTATATAACAACTTGGTAGCCAATATTGAATTAAGGCACTAATTTCCTAATGTCCATTTCTTCGGAGCGGTGGGCCCAAAATGTCTTTTTTCATAAACTTTTAATATGTTATATCTTTTCAGTTATTAAAGATCTCGAGAAATAAATATACATATATCCACTATGAAATTGATTGAAATTAGCAGGTGTTTTGAACTTTACAATTTGCAATAAATGTGCCCTGGGGCCCTTAATGTCGTTGTAAGCCAATATGAGCTTTATTAAAATTAATTTATGCGTTAGCCACTGAGTACATGAATGGATCTTAACCAAACTTTGTATTGAAAAACTTGATAGCCCATATTGCAATAACAAAGGACAATCAATTTCTATTGTCCATCGTGTTTAGGGAATGTAGCTGAGAGAATGGTGAACGCCAGACTCTATTGGTACTTGGCGAGTACGAATAGTCTGAATCTCAATCAGGCGGGCTTCCGGAAGGGAAAGTAGCCGATTGACCAAGTGCTCCGTCTTCTGCAATCCATAACAGACGGGCTCCAGAAGCAAATGCATACTGTGACAATATTCTTCGACCTCCGACAGGCTTACGAAAGGGTCTGGAGGTCCGGTCTGTTGTTGAAATTACAAGCCCTAGGCGTAACTGCCAACATGTACAGGTGGAACCAAGGTTTTCTCACAAACCGGACGATCGCAACGACTTATGGCAGTGAAACCTCTAGTAAGAGAACGCTGCAACAGGGGCTACCCCAAGGGTCGGCACGCAGTTGCACACTGTTCTTGGCTTAAATCAATGACCTCCCTGGTATGTTGCAAACCAGTGCGGTCATGTATGCAGACGATTTAGTCATCTGGAGCACCGGTAAGATGCCAACCGACTGCAACAGCTACTACAGCAAGACATTTCAGCTATAAGTAGGTACATGCAGAGTTGACAAATGGAAATTAACACCGAGAAGACGGTCTATTCACTCTTCACTAAAGGCCGAACCATTCTTAAAGAGGAGATAGTGCTTAAAATAAACCATGTAGCGCTCAAATGGGACAAGCAAACGGTTTACCTGGGAGTCAAACTGGATCAAAAAGTACAAATGCACAATTTCGTACAAGACCTGTACTCCCAGGCAACCGCCAAGCTCAACCTGGTGAAAAAGCTTGCATGCACAAACTGGGGCACTGGAGCAAGCACGCTCAGAGCCCTCTTTCTGGGCAGTGTAAGGTCAATAATGGACTACAGCATGCCCGTCCAAGCTGTTGCCAGCAAAACGGCATTGGAAAAACTGGGTCGTATCCAGAACCATGCTCTAAGATTTATCTGTGGCGCTTACAGAACTACACCCACAGCTGCTGTGGAAGTCGTCGCAAACGTAGAACCACTCGAAATACATAGGGACAAGGCAATCATAACAACTGCAGAGAGGTACCGCAGGTTAGACACAAGAGAACCCTGTTACCAAATACAGGATAACTTGAGCTGACGTGGGAGTTTGAAACGTTCCTAATTGATGCACCAAGTAGCGGAACTTGATAGGAACGTCAAAACCAAACGAAATAGAAAGCAAAGTATAAGTGTCCCACTTAAACCGCCGTATGCGGAATTTACACGTCCCGAAATACGTTTGTCTTTGACTGACACGGCAGTGACGAAACGCAGCCCTGAACATGTACAGAAAGCGGCTGCCGTTGAGACGATTGAATGGTTCGCGGGAACCCAAGTAAAAGTGTTCAATGATGGGTCTGCCAGCTGAAGTGAAGGAATTGCAGGATATTGCGCGCTCATCTTATACCCATTAGGAGGGCCACCAAAAGAAGAACGTTCAGGTCCCTGTGGGACTATGGCATCGAATTACGATGAGGAGCTTTATGCTATACACAGGGCCCTGGAAAGTGTGCACCAGACACTGCAGGGGTCGGAAATATTCGGTTTCGACACGGTACTGTTTTGTGATTCAAGATCAGCCCTCGAAGTCTTACTTAGTGAGAAGCGTAGCACCCACTTGGTTGACGTCATCTTGGAGGACGTGGGTAAGCTCAAAAGACTTGGAGGTAAGGTAACAGTGCAGTGGATCCCGAGTCACGTGTATGTTGACGGCAATGAAAAGTCAGACTACCTGGCAAAAGCAGGAGCGGTCCTGCCCAATTCAGAGACCCCATTTTATTTATATTGGGGCTAAAACCTGGCTAAAGGACCACTTCAAGAACAAGTGGTACCAGGAGTGGGCTGACAACACGACAGCCATGGGGGTTTTCGCTAACATGCCCAGGCCAATCCGTTCAGACCAGTGGTTGAACCTGAGTCACAAACACCAGAGTTTAGTGACTCAGATGAGAACAGAGCACTGCCCAACCAACTCGTACTTTCACAGGCTAGACCACAACAGGAACTCGAACTGCCGTCATTGCAGCCAAGCCTCTGAGATGGTCGTACACCTGATGACGTCTTGCCCCGCGCTAGATATAGCCGGGGAGGTGAGGGAGGCGGAGGAGTCCCATGTAAAGACAATGTTGTATGGCACTGCTCAGCAGATGGAGCAGATTGCCCAGGTACTAGCCAAGGCCTTAAGAGATTAGTCTCAGGCCTACATACTATGTGTTTAGTTTAGTTAAATGTCTCATATATGAGGAATTTATAGTCAAAAAATGTGTTTTTACCGGTTGCTTAACTACTGAGATCCTGAAACGCACGACGGATCTGCTAGTACTAAATAAATAAATACAAATAAAAAGTAAAACTTTTTGGAGCCATGCTCTATCAAGCGCATCTTACTTATGATTACGTGAAAATTTTACCGTGTACGAGTTCGCTTTCATGTTTTTAATATTCATTTTAAAAAATTTAATTACTCATATGTTCAAGAAACGTTGCATTTATGTAAATGACAAACGTAGCTAATCTGCCCCAAATTGTCATTACATGCTCTCGTTAGTATATGAATATTGTTACAAAAGTTTGCGAGTATGATTTTATATATTTTATGTGAAGAGCACTCAGCTCAGCTGCTTGATGGTGTACATTGCACAAGAATCAATTATTATTATAATTATTACTTTTAATTTTATGAGGAAAATACTTTTTTAAACACCGAAACATATACATTTTAAAACATTTTTATTAGGGCAGCGGAATTTTAAGATTAATTTAGCGATTACTTTTATTTGATCGATTAAAATTTTATTAAAATTGTAGAAAATATTTCTAGTATCTTTTAAATACAATTTATTTTAAAAAACATACTTTTCCAACGTAATGTTATTAAGTATTTAGACGTGCAAATGTAAACAAATATTTTTTTTTCTTTCTTATTTATTGCATAGCAGGACGATTTTGCTGTGTTACGTCACAAAGTTTGGGAGCCATGGAATTAACGCGACTTAACTGATGTCGCGAAATAATTAGTAGCAAATTAACGCGATCTATATATGCGTTATACAAAAAAAATAATTGCTCTAAATTAATCGATTATATTTTTTCTCGATTAATCAAAAACATGTTGTAATTAGTACTAGCCCTATTTTTTATATTTTAATATATATAATATATATGTATATATATATATATATATATATATGTATATATATATATATATATATATATATATATATATATACTTGCTATTGAAGTCTGTACCACCCATACATACACACATACACGCACACATATACATTAGAATTGTATTATATGGAGTTTGTACTCTGTATTCAAAGTAATTTATATTATTTATATCATAATTACTTGAACTTTTTTTATTATTCAGAGTTATTGAACTTATTATATGTAATTGTTAATTCAAGACAAGTTATATTTAAAGATAACTTACTTGATATGAAAGATGACACGATAGTTAAAATGACCAGGTGTCTGACAGCCATGTTGTAGACGTAAAAGACCAGTGAAAGCGGATTAGAATGGTTTTTTAGAAGACCAGTCAGCTTGAGGACATATCATAGCAGAGATTATAAAACGATGACGAACAAATGTCTTGAAAATTGAAACTGGATACTTGTAATACTTTTTTTGAATTTAATGAACAAACTGATAATTCTATACTAACAAGCGGCCTTGATAAATACAATGTAAAAACCAGTTTAAGACTTTAAATTAATGAACGTAATGAAAATGATGAATGATTTGGTCACACATTTAGTAAACATAACGAGCATGTGAAAACATCCTTTATGTCTCTTAATTTTGTTGGTACTGAAAACGTAAGAAAATTATATATACTTAATAGGCAGTATTTTATATCAAACATGAGAGTAATGATGAAATAGGATTAATTATAAATTATTAACGAAAAGGGCGGAGCTATTTAAAGGTTATAGTTTGCAATGGTGTTTGCATTTTGTCCAATCAGAGATAAATATGACATTGGACAATGTTGCTTGTCATAACTTTTACAAAGGGATTATCATAAAATGTCAAAAGACATACGTGTGAGAGATAGTAGTATGTATATATGCATGTATTTATGTATGTATGTATGTATGTATGTATGTATATATGTATGTATGCATGTATGTATGTATGTGTGTATGTATGTATGTATGTATGTATGTATGTATGTATGTATGTATGTATGTATGTATGTATGTATGTATGTATGTTATGTATGTATGTATGTATGTATGTATGTATGTATGTATGTATGTATGTATGTATGTATGTATGTATGTATGTATGTATGTATGTATGTATGTATGTATGTATGTATGTATGTATGTATGTATGTAAGTATGTATGTATGTATGTATGTATGGATGTATGTATGTATGCATATGTATGTATGTATGTATATATGTATGTATGTAGGTATATATGTATGTATGTGTGTATGTATGTGAGCATGTATGTATGTGTGCATGTATACAGGCATGTATGTATGCATTTATGTAGGTATGCATGTATGTATGTATGGATGGATGGATGCATGGATGTATGTTTGTATCTATCTATATGTCTATTTATCTATCTATGTATCTATTTATCTATATATCCTTCAATCTATAAATATTAATGCCTATATATATATGTCTATCAAAGTAGATATAGACTAATAACTGCGCAGAACGATAGGTAGAAATATATAAAAATAGACAATCTTTCAGACATACTTGCATATATACAAATATATTTTTTTATTAAGGTATACTTTCCACATTCTGTTTGTTTCTAAAACCTGAATATTCATAATATACAAATGGTCTGAACAAAGACCAAAGATGAAAGTTTAATGAGCTGATCTTTCAGAGCTGACGACATCTAAACTAACGGCAAGTCACTGCCACATTCTGACCTTATGAAGAGTTCAGTTGCACTGAACGACACTATGACCAACATAAATAGGCACAACACAACTGTTCAATTGTACACATATCTAGTATCATCATCGGTAAAATATGATCTATGTTTGAGTGGAGTGCGTACAATTTTTGAAATTAGCCAGTGGCGTGTTTGTTCTAATCACATTGCAAATGAGGTGTGGTCTGTAAAGCGTTGTGTCCAATGCGTATGTATAACCGGGTGTTGTCTAAATAAAAATGTCATATTTGCATGTTATGCTCTAGACTTGGAGCACACAGTGATTGCTATCGCAGTTAATTTTGCAATGAATTATACATAATTTCATTGGAATATTTCTTGTATAATGAGTAAAGTAATAACCTTTAAATTAAATTATAAAGATATCACACCATGAGATATTATCTTTTGTGTCACATGGACACATTTCATCTCAGCATGTTATAACCCATTCCCAATTTTCATAAAATACTCATACATCTTAAAAACCATTATTCCAGATTAACATACAAATTATCACCTAATCAACAAATTGTGTTTATGTGTTATTTTATTGTTAAATACGTGTCCTTATATGTGTTAATCATTCTTCATTTTTTGAGAAGACTTGTCCTCCCATGGATTCCTCTGGAATCATCTCCAACCGATTGTAGCTTTAAATACCCACCGAAACAAACAACACATTTCTTAAAATATTATTTATCAACAATCTTTTGATCCTTGCTTTTGCGCAGTTCATTAATAAATATAAAAAGAATAATTTTAAAATAAATTTAAACAAATATTTAACAAATAAAAAGTTTATTTTGCTGTAATACAACGTTTCATATCAAAATTTTTATTTCAGACTGGTGTAATGGCTTTTGAAAAAAAAAGGAGAAACGATGGAAAACTGGGGTTCAAACTTAAATGTTTTAATAAGCCAATAACATTAAGAAAATAACTCAGTAATAATAAATAAAATATTAGCTATAACATTTAGTTTAAGAAACAAATTCAGACATCACATTAAATATTTGGGCTACTTAAAACAAACATATGTATTAGGGCTGTTAACGATTAATTTAAATGTAATAGTTAACTTTTTAAAAATTAACGATTAATTCATTGTTAATTTCGATTAAAGTAAAAAAATGAAATTTATGGTGTCATAATTAACATTTATTAAACGTACGCGTCGAAAATCAAAATAACACTGTAATGTCGTCTTTATATGACATCTTTTAACCAACAACGCAAACAGACAAGCTTATTGACATTGATTGTTTCAAGTGATAAGCGTGTCTTATTGACAATATAACCAGCCGAACTGAACTATCGTTCAAATAGCTTTAGATTGTCTCAACTGAAGTTTCTGATATGTAATCGAAGTGTTAGAACCATGGTAGCAATGTCCCCTTTAAGCAGCGTGGCTGCGCAGATATCTGACCGACGCCATGCAGGAGTTTAGAATCACTGCACATCAAATTTTGTAAAATATGCTTTGCACACAAGTTTTTTTTAAATTTTTTTTTATTTTTGCCCACGGCCAAAGAAAGACACATAGTTAGACTTAGAGGGACCATTGCATGGCAGGCAAACGTTTTCTCTCAATGGACACAATGACCTCTATCAACATTTTGAACATTTACTCAAGTCGATAGTTTAAAACCAAAATTGTCGTGTAATCATCCGAAAATTATAATTATCGATCAAAATATTTTATTTGTTGACTTCCAGTACATTTATAAGTGTTAGGTAGATTAATCGTTAAAAAATGTTAAGTTTTAAAAGGTTTTAACGATTAATCTAGAAATTGATCGTTAAAATTCCGCAGCCCTAATATGTATACAATCGATTAAAAACAGCAACATAATTATTTGACGCAAAATATAAATTTAATTTACATTAAACATGAACATTCGTGAACAAGAAAAACCCCGAAATGTACACTATTAAATGTCAATTGTATACATTCTCCCATGGCATTCTCTTTGCATGCATTGTTGTTTGTTCTTACATACGCTTCTTCCATGGTGATGATTTTTATTCTTTCCCCTAGCTATGCTCAAGTACCCATTCGCATCCCGGTTGATTCAGGGCATACCTTTGGCCCGTGATTCGAACCGGTGCCCATTGGTACGCCAGCCTTGTGCTCGTAACACACGACAACGGTGCCCTTATATAATTTATCTTATTTACATTCCTCTACACCATCTTAAAAAAGCTGAAACATTCAAACCTTTCCATTAGATAATTAAATCTTTAATAAGTATTGAAACGATTCTCACATCATACGTTTAATAAATGTTCTGACTACACATCAGATTCCGTTGCCACATACAGAGTGCATTGGAATAATAGTAATCTCCATATCAATTGTTTTTCTATTAATAACTGGTTTATTTTTCAAAAAATAAGTGGAAATGAGTACCATTATATCATCTTTTTTGGCAAAAAAACTTCTAAACTGACTTGCTGTCGAAAAGACAATTTTGTTTCGCGTCGAGATATGTTAAGTTTAACTATATCGTCATATAGACGCTAACGTACACATCATATTCTTTTAAAACATATTTTGGAACTTAAAAAAGTTTTAAAATGTATTAATGATAGGTTACAGTGTTCTTGGCAATTTCATAAATTTGGATAAATTGACCTTTCTCTCTCTGATTTCCTGATATCACTTTCTTTTGCCATGGCAACGTTCTACGTTTGATTATTGTAGTAAACTCAATATTAATAAATTTTGTTTAACTTTCCTTTGAATATAACTTAGATGTTATAGCGCGATTCAGTTTGCTTTTCATTTCAAGCGGATCTGTTTAGTCTACAGCTTATTATAATACTACATGTGGTATGGGGTTAATTGCCATGATTTTATGCTCGTATAGATCTTCCCTGATAATCATAGCAATATCGTCCCTTCCCCCGGGTTTTAACAGCTGGGATACAACACCAGGATGGCCCTCAAGAAAACGGTCCGAGGGGCATTAAAGTATATTTATCTCACAAAGGAGCTGTGGATATTCGCTACAACTTGTATAGGTTTGATGCGACAAGCGATTTGGGAAGCAGAGTGTGTGGCGAGGAGATATAAAAAAAAATGTTTAAAATTATAGGTTTAATTTAACCATTTATACAATGCATATATTTGACAATTAAATTATATTTGATATTTATTTATATTACGATGTGTTAGTCCATTCCCCCAAGTGCCGTTATCAATAACAGATAAATTCAAAATGGGGAAATAAACGTATATCAAATACTTACTCAACAGTTTATTTTATTATATATGTTAAATTCAGACATCTGGAAAATATTATTTCATTGAAATATTGTTGACAATCTTTGAAATGCAAGGGCAGCAGTATATAAATCCACATTCAGAGAATCAACACATATTATGTGTATAATATATTAAAATTATTTGTTGACAGTGCATATTAACGTGATATCAAATGTTGACGTTAATATTTGCTAAGACAAAGACACCAGAAACAATTATAATAACATTCAAATTATGTGTATTTTAAAAATATATTTTTTTTTAATGAATGAAATGACAAATAATATCCCATATCCTTATATAATAAAAGGCAAGTTTCTGTCCGGTCATCGATAGCGATTGGTCCATGAAACTCCTACAGACTCCTACAGCCAATCACTGCCGGAGAAAAAATAAATTTCATTTATAATAGAACGACGTTCAAAACGAGTTATTTTTGGTGCAGTTTTTTTCCAAGAGTTTATTTTCAGCGGAGTGCGTTGGGATTTGTAGTTAAACAATTTTTTATGGGTTATTTATTATAACTCTGGACATACCGCGCGGTGGGGGGTGGGCAGGTAGAGTCTCTGGACAGACCGGTGGTGTGGGGGGCAGGTAGGGTCTCTGGACTGACGGGGTGTGGGGGGAGGTAGGGTCTCTGGACATACCGGCAGTGTGGGGGGAGGTAGGGTCTCTGGACATACCGAGGTGTGGGGGAGGTAGAGTCTCTGGTCAGACCGGTGGTGTGGGGGAGTTAGGTTCTCTGGACAGACCGGCGGTGTGGGAGGAGGTATGGTCTCTGGACAGACCGGTGGTGTGGGGGGGAGTAGGGTCTCTGGACAGACCGGTGGTGTGGGGGGAGGTATGGTCTCTGGACAGACCAGCGGTGTGGGGGGAGTAGGGTATCTGGACAGACCGGTGGTGTGGGGGGAGCTAGGGTCTCTGGACTGACGGGTGGGTAATGTTGTTATAACTATAATGTATAGTATTTTTGACGTGATACAAATAATGGCTGGTCGAGACGGCGGTCTCTGGACAGACTGTGGTGTGGGTGGCTATGTATGGTCTTTGGACAGATGGGGACGGGTAATGTTGTGATATCCTACCATGAACTTCACAGGTCACCCTACACGTATTCCCGTCCTTGGACAGTGTTGCGAGTAAAACATTAATATCTGCTACGAGAGACAACTGAACAAGTGCTGCAATTTGTTCACCTTGTTTATCACTGCACTCAGCTGCGTCAATACATTGGCTTGGTCTTGTTGGTAGTTCATCATTTGAATACCTGGAATTATTGGTGTTTGCTGTTTCATATTGATATATCTCAAATTTTATATATTGGTTTGTTGCTGCAAAATAAATTCAAAAGATTTCATTTAATCTAATGTTTTATACATTTATTAATCACATTTTCTTACCATCTATCTATATAAATAAAGGCGAATGCATATTTTCGCATGTATGGTGCCATTTTCGGTTTGACAAATGTTGCATTTAGCTTTTTAACTTATATGTTAAAATGTATATACTTTTTATTTATATACTTTTTAGTTACTGATGAACTGTAAATGTAAATATGTCAGTATGAATTTTTATTAAATAAATTCAAACCTTGAACGTTATTGTAAGATTGGCTTTGACTGTAAAAAAAATTATAATAATTTTGTTTTGTTACATCATCAGTATTTGAATATTGAATAGTATTAAAATTAATATTTAATACTAATTAACTAAACATAGATATGAATAATCTCTCATCGATTTCCTCAAGCACTAACTATTGTATAGGAGACAGTTGTTCTCATGTTTCATGAAATATCAATTGAAATGATTTAATAAATCCAAAATACATACATTTTTAAGAATATGTAAGCTTTAAAAATCATGATTATTAAAAGTAAACCTCTGTTATAAACATTCTTGCGTATCACCCGTCAAAAATGACTGAACTTTTCAACTGAAATCTATTTATTTTATAAAAATTGCAATTTTTTTAGGGCCCCCTTTGTTTTTTTATTTTATAATTAACCATCATCAAATCCTCGTTTTACATTGTTACTTTTCCAATATATAAAAAAAATCAGCGAAAACAATGACGCATATAATATTTTTTTAAAGCGCATCTTTAATTTGCACACCTTTTGATGCATTGGTGCAGTAATTTGGTTTTCCCTGCTTTCTAAAATTAGTAGCGTCCGGACTGACAGAAACTACTTGTGTGACAATTGCACATTATATTATTTAATTTTTACTGGTTTAATCCTCTTTTATGTAGTTCCGGTATATATACATGTATATATTCTCAAACTTAATTATTGCTAGTTATATAATCTTATATATAAGTATAGATATATAATATATATTATATATATATATATATATATATATATATATATATATATATATATATATATATATTTATATAAAGCTCAGGTTGTTTGTATGTTAGTATGTTTGTCGCCGCTGTCTGTCCCGCTCTCATTTAAACACCAAATAAAGGACGGGGACTAAATTTGGCAATACCGTTTTTTTAACCTGCAGATGGTTTTGGTATAATTTTTGTAATTGCCGCTTTTCCCTGAAAACATTAAATAAATAAATCAGCAAATTTAGAGGCAAAGTGAAATAAATTATATCTCATTCCCATAATGAACAACTTGATGTGAACATTCAAAACGCGTTCATTTTGGTGCACTATTTTTTTCCTATACTTTATATTGAACGCTGCGCTTTCTAAAAACTTGTATTGCCTGATAGCGCTTTCCTTAATCTTTATTTATGGTGTGCACTTTTTCGTGTACATGTTTTAAATTGATCTTTGTCATTTTATTATTATACGTTACAATATTAACATCTACTTTCGTTTTTATCAAATAAGTAACAATGCATACGCTTTATCATTATTTTTTCATAATGTTACTTATGTACTTAGTTTCATATTTTCTTTATTTCAGTACAATTGCCACACTATGCACGGTCGCTACTATTTTTTCAGCTATTATTTTCATCGTTTTCTAAGGATTTGATTAAGTTTACAAACACAAAATAAACTTAAATATATTTGCATTGTATAGTGTCTATATATCAATTTATTGATATGAAAAATTAGTCACAAAAAAAAATAATCCCATTAGTTAGAGAGTTTGGTTTACAAACTTTGCAAAGAATACCGAAGTGTCTACGCTAACTGAGAACCTCTCTCCGCTTGGAAACACTCTGTCTCTCAGGACCATCTATCTATACCTTCCCATATCCCTTTATCCTAATCTAGCCATCTTTAATTTTCACAGCTAGGTACCACACAGTGAGGTTTTCTCACTTCGACAATAACAATCAGCCATTTATTAAGTAGCTTTAGTATTATCTATCTGCATATGTGTGGCTTTGTAAAAAAAATTATTCATACGCATGTACAACACACTTTCTTATGTGTGATTTCTGTTCATAATTCAAAACATGTTTGTTTATTCTAATTATGGTCTCTATTTTACCAATAATTTTGAATTTTGCTTGCTTACAAGAACTATAAAAAAAAATTCATATAATATCCACACACTATTATAAAACATTGTGAAAAATTCGTCACATTTGCCTTCAAATACAGCTCTACGGCGCAAGCATCCTTATAAATAACTTTTATTTAAAAAAATTACCGCTACTCTTTGACAGAAATATATGATCGCGCTAAATCGCACACTAATAAACTTATATGTTATGTCCGGAATTACACGCCATATCTATTCATCATATAATGTTTGTTGTTAATTTTATTTCACATAATATATTATAATATTTTAAATGAAATCATCTGAAATTCATCAAAATAATAATTTTATAATGTTATTGTTTTGTATAGCATGTAAATCTATAACTTTGTTCAAACATATCTGAAATCGGATTAAACAAATTATTTTATTTTAATTGACATTTACATTAGACTACTTTTTATTTGAGTGGATTTTACACAAATTGCTTAGGAAGAAAAAGTTCAATCGGAAGAAAATCTTCTGCTGCCGTAAAAAAGACTCTGCAAAGATTATTAATGATGGAAGATGTGAGAGATAAAATACTGGCTTCTACTGCTGAAAAAAAGGGAAATAAAAATATGTTAAAAAACTGGAGATCAATGCAACATTTTTGTGCATAATAGAAACAGCCAATATGAAAAACAAGCATTCAGGAAAACAACAAGTCAAATTTAATGACGAAAGTCTCACACTTGATAATGAAAAAATATAAGAAACACGATAATCAAAAAAGTCATGACTGTAGGACATAAGAAATGGAACTTAAGAAAAAAGAATACTAGAAGCACAGGAAACTAGAAAATCTAGACTGGAAAATCTACGGATAAGAGCTTCTGAAAAAGTAAACTGTAAACACATGAATCTAGAAAAATGAGACTGGAGACAGTAAGAAAAACAGTGTCAGAACATAGACGACTTGAAACGCATGAATCTATAAAATTGAGACTTGAGACAGTAAGAAAACAGTGTCAGAAAAAAGACGAATTGCAACGCATGAATCTATAAAATTGAGATTTGAGACAGTAAGAAAACAGTGTCAGAAAAAAATGACTTGAAACGAATGAATCTAGAAAATTTAGACTGGAGACAGTAAGAAAAAGAGTGTCAGAAAAAAAAGACTTGAAACGCATGAATCTAGGATTGTCCTATGGAAGCATTAACAAAAATAAATTATAAAAATGAATGCATGAATCACCAGAGTTCAGAAATGCCAGAAATGATGTGATGAGAACAAAATTATTTGAAAAAAAGGTGACTTAATTGTTCTGACTCAAATGAACTACTTGGATTTCACCGCAGCTAAGTGTTTTTGTATTTTTTCGTTTTTTGTCGTTTCATTTGTGTACTATTTTTCCATTGAGGAAGGTTCTTTGCCGGAACTTTCGCTGTTGTGTTACGTCCTGTCAGGCCTACTAATACCCTGTTTTTATATTATACATTTACCAGTGGAAAAGGAAACGAAATTACAGGCGAAGAAAAAAGAAGACACGAGAGAGAAGAAGGTTGAGAAAAAAGGACTAGTGAAGAAGGCCATCGAGTCGAGGACGGGACCCCGGGAAATTCCAGTCGATTAAGGGTTTTGCTTGGTCACAAGGAGAAGCCGGTCGACTTCCCCCGCTAAACACTCTTACAAACGACAGAACAGCCAGATCATAGAGCAAGCTAAAAGCAAACATTTGAAAAGCGACCTCAACAAAAGCTTCACCAAGCAAGTCTAGACACCTAACCTAATATACACACCACACCACACCCACTTACACGCACTATCATGGCAGACACTACACTAGTCATAATCTCCCTTAACATTAGGGGATGCAGAAAGAAGGGAGACTTCATCATTAAGTTAATTAAAGATTACACACCTGATTTTATATTTTTACAAAAAAACAAAACAAAAAAACATTAAAACAGAACATGATGCCAACACATACACAACAAAGTTAGGTTTTAAACACGCACACTATATCTATAGTCAACACCAATGACACGGAACAGCAATTATTCAAACATCGGACCGATTGAAAAATTCGAACAAGGGAAAATACCAAGAAGGAAGGATAACCACGGTTAACATACCGAACAACAAACAAAAGTACACACTAGTTACTAGTTAACATGTATGCGCCATAAGATAGGCATAAGAAGAAATTATTATACAATACACTTACGCAATTTTTACCCTACATACATAAAAGAGAAGAGCTTATCATAGGAGGAGATTTAACTATTTTAACGAGGCAATAGATTCAAGATATCCAAATAGATGAAATCATTCTGGAAGACACTCGTCAGATAGAAATAATAAAATACATTACATAAACATACGACCTAACCGATGCCTACAGGAAAAACACCCTAAAAGAAGCGAAAAAACCCACCAGAGCATCCTACGCACGACAAGTGCTAGGCTGGGTAGGTTGTATGTTCCAAAATCTTCCACAATCTATAGGGCCATACATATCCCAGATACACTTAAATACACAGACCATAAAGCAATTAAAATACAGATAAATGGACCAAGGGAGAAGACATCAGGTCGATCTCCTCACTGGAAATTTAACAACACTCTGCTAGAGAACAAACAATATGTAGAAATAATACAGCACATTATTAGACAATACACAAGTACAATACCCACCATTAACGTAGGGAGACACTGGGAACTCTTCAAATCAACTTTGAGAAGAGTTACCCAGACAATCGCTGCAAACATAAAAGGAACGAAGGAACAAGGAAAAGGAACTCAAACATAAAATACCGATCCTAAAATTAACTAATACCACAGACCCAAAGATAGTAGAATTAAAACAAGAATTAGACGCTATACAACAGTATAAATATAAACGTGCTCACACGAGAAGCAGAACATTAATAGACAATCTAGAAATACCCACAAAACATTTTTTAACAATTGAAGATAACATTCAACGTAGCAACAACATCAACGCTATTGAGGATAAGGACGGAGTGCTACACGACGATAACGAAGGAATAGTGCACACATTCAAAGACTATTATACAACATTTCACACACACGAACAAACAAACCCAGACATTCAAGACAGGTACCTGGCTTACGCAAAGTCGCTACAGGACGACTAGAGGACAGAGCTAGACAGACCAATACAGGCAACAGGCATAAAGACGGCGTTGGAGGGCATGAACAATGGGAAATCACCCGGACCGGATGGTTTTACAACCCAGTTCTTCAAACACTTCGCTACACAGGTGACGCCACTCCTAAAAGCATATCGATGAAGCATACGCGAACAAAGAATTGCCGCCCAACACGAGAGAGTCCTATATAAAACTTCTTTCCAAAAAGAAAACCGATAAATCTCAAACTAACAACTATATACCAATATCGTTACTAAATACAGACTATAAAATATTAACTAAAGTAATGGCGAACAAAATTAAACCTTGCCTTACCTAACAGATTAATTTCACCCAGACCAACAATGTAGCATTAAAGATAGGAATATAAACAACAATACTCATTTTATTACAGATGTAATACATTATGCCAGAGATAAAAACATCGAAGAAAGTATCCTGACCCAAGACCAAGAAAAAGCATTCGATTGGTTATCTCACACATATCTACACAAAATATTTAAACAAAATAATCTAGGAAACTACGTGTGTGACTGGGTTAAATACTTTATAAAAATCCCATTATTAATCTACTGAACAATACACTATCAGAAGGAATAGAGATACAAAGATCAGTTAGGCAGGGGTGCCCTCTTTCACTCTACTTATATATCCTTGCGATAGAGCCAGTGTTAGAAAAAATTAGGTTAGATAATACCAAAAGAGGAATTTACCTACCAAATAGAGGGGAGAGAAAATTATTAGCATACGCCGACGACACCCCTTAACTTGGAAAGAAAGAAGGAATTATTAATATACGGATTAACATTTACAAACAACCCATGGGAGACACAAAAAGGAACATGGGATTCACTTGTAAAATTCGTTAATAAAATTAGCACACGATATAAATACGCAAACAAAAAATATTCGGGAGAAGTACACAAATAAAAAAATTAATAATACCAAAATTAATTTACGTAGGGAATATCTTTAACATTTCTCAATATACTCTAAACACAATTAAGCAAATGATTAGAAGATTTATTTTTAAGAACACTAAATGGAATATAAAGAAATATACTTTAATGCAGACTAAATTAAAAGGAGGAATAAATCTACAAGATATAGATACACAAATAGAAGCTATGATAATTAATTTTTTAAGACAAGCTGTTAAAGATCACAAGGAATACTCCCTAACACACAATTACATAGGGGTCAGACTGACTATTGTTATCAACAATAACACACCACACTACCTGGGGACGAAACTCCCCTATTTTTAAATCCCTTATATTAACTTCACCACCGTCTCTGTCGTCATCTATATATGTCTGTCTTGGGCGGGCTGAAAAACAAAAGTTAAAAAAGACCCACTTTCCGTGATTCGATCGAGCTGAAATTTAGCACACGGACCCGTCTTACCTAACAATGCATCGTTGTAAAATTTCAGATTGATCGAACGTACCGTAATTAAATTAATGCATTTTTAGTTTATCATAATATAACGTACGTATTTCAAATTCACTGTTTTTTTTTCCACGTGAAAGTTTGAGTTGACGCGTTGACGCGACCAATCGAAGTACCGGCGTGCTTTTGTTTACATTTTACGTGTAACGCTGAGCTCGATCCAGCGATTGGTGACCAGATTTCCCCCCCCCCATGGTTATGAAGCAAAGTTGAGTTAAGACAGATTCAGTCTGTAAATGTTTGTAGCGTTTGAAAATAATCAATACTGTTAGTTATGTCTCATATATAAGGGATTTATACTCAAAAACTTTGTTTTTACGGGTTTTGTTTTATTATAAATCCCTTATATTAACTTCACGGCCGTCTCTGTTTCTCTGTCGTTATGTCTTCATCTCTCTCTGTCTTGGGCGGGCGGAAAAACAAAAGTGAAAAATGACCCACTTTCCGTAATCCGATCGAACTGAAATTTGGCACACGGATCCGTGTAACCTAACAATGCATGGTATTAAAATTTCAGATCGATCGAAGGTACCGTAATTAAATTAATGCATTTTAGTTTATATATATAAACTATATGTAGTAGCCGCTATTGTTTACATTTTACGGGTCACTTGACTTCCGGCTAGCCATGGATGAACACATTTTGTGTTTTAACCAAGTAAACCACCTGGAGTTGAGTTAACGCGTTGCCGCCACCCATCCATGTCCACACCACCTCCCCCTTTCCCCAGTTTTAAAGCCAGGGGAGATAATTTCGTTTTCAGTCTGTAAATGTTTGTCGCGTTGAAACATAATCAATACTTTTAGTTATGTCTCATATATAAGGGATTTATAGTCAAAAACGTTGTTTTTTACGGCGTTGTTTTATTACCAAGCATGCTTATGCGCGATAAAGAATAATGAGACGTTAGTCAATAAAAAAAACTAAGAAATTTACATCCACTTGAGAGAACGAAAGAAAACCCCTAATCTTGAGCGAATCAAGTGGATGCAACATCTCAATACAACCGAAATAAAAGACACCTTCAAAAACTTACACATTAAAGAAATAGAACCAAGGGCTAGAGAAATAACTTTTCGCTTAATTTATAATATGACGCCAACCTCAGAAAGACTCGAACAACAGTCACTCCAGAGACCAAGATGCCCTCTCTGTAAATATTCAATAATAGAAACAGAGAGACATCTGTTTATGGAGTGCGAAGCAATACAACAAACTAAAAATGCACTAAAACTTTTAATAAAAGAGGGAACCATTTACCCAGTAGACATAGATAAAGCTATAGCCTTAAACACAATCCCTAGATCACATAACACAACCCAACCTATGTCATCAGTTTACGACTGATGGCAGAATATAGACATCACATTTGGCAGTGCAGGAGAAACGTAATACTTAACAAACACATGTATACATACAATTTAATAGAGATACTATTTAGAGCAAAATTCCACAATTTAATAGATAAAATATAAAACTAAATATAAACTTAATTAAATAAAAATAAAATAGATTGGCTGAAGTCTAATCAACCGCTGTAAATATTTGTAAATATAAACATATTTATATGCATAAAATGTTAAGGCGTGATCAAATCCGGACAGTGTCTACGCTAAGAAATTCGCTCTATCCTTTCAGAGAGGAAACTACAGAATCAGGGGAAGCAGGCACGGAGATGTCTACTGGAGGAACCGCAATCACCAATGTTTTCTTTGTTTTATTGTTTGCACATTTTGATTCACACCATTTCACTTATCATCCCATTCATACTCATATGTCAGTCCACGGGAATTGTCACGCACTTCACCATGTCTATCTAGTAAACTGTGCTCACTATTACTATTTTCTCATTGTATATCACATGGTCCTCTCATATCATTTCATTATCATCCAAAATTTGGAGGAAAAAAAAATGTGTAAGGCCTTCAGCCAAAAATTAAAATTTAAATGTGAAATAAAGTAATATTAAACGCTATGTCCGAAAAATGGGGCGACATGGAAGATCGATGATAATAATTTGAGGTTTCGGCCGCAACCCCCTTAAAAAAACATATATAAAAATATTTTTTTTAAAAAAGTTTATTGCCTTCATTCAGCAAACAACGTAACTAGGAACCCAATAAGACCATATGAATCCAGCTTACTTAGAATGGACCCTATGATGTGTAATATTCCTAATTTTATTGTGGTTTTTTTTCTAAATTTATAAATATATAAGTAAAATAGTTAGCTCGAAGTTTAACCGTCCAAAATGAATAAATACATAATAATAATAATAATAATAATAATAATAAGAAAATAATAAACCAAAAAATTAATAAAATACTATAATCTTTTAGGATGGAACAAATACAAAAGCAATTGTAATTAATACATTTATATACGTGTCTTCGCTCTGCCTGTTTAGGTATTGCAGTTTATTGTTATAAACAATCTTTTAAACGTTAGTATTTTCCGTTTGTTGACTCTACAGCAAATCAAAAACATTGTAATCTGACACGTGACCATCATGGGCAGTTTAGATTTTAGTTTTAATTCAACACATCATTTGATTCATTAATTAAGTTTACCATTTGCAAATTTTGAGGACATCACGGGATGTGTATCATGTAATATATATTCTCCAAATTTTGTTTGGTTGTAGTTCTCCCTCGTTAGTTCTTTGAATTATTAATTCAATGGGCCAATATTTTTCGCACTTACATTTCAAGTAAAAAATTTCCGTCAATAGTATTCAAATTCAAGCAATCATTAGAAAGTTTTAAGGTTTATTTGAAACTGAATGAAGAAATTGTATCGCTAGGTTATGTCGACACTTTTAGACCAATGCAATGTAAATTTATCCTTACAGGATATTCCTATCCTGTAGCATTGCCAATTAAAAAATTAGAGTTAAATATATATAGATTATTTTAAAAGTTAAATTAACAACAGTTTTTTATGAATATATGTTGTCGTGCTTTAAGAATTTCCAAACGATAATTGTGTCATATATATATATATATATATATATATATATATATATATATATAAACAAATATTAAAATGACATTTTTTGAAGTGTTATTGATTTCCCAAATGTTGTCACGACCATATACCAAAGCCATGTCATCAATAACAACAGTGAAACTTGGGTTTTATCAGCAGAAACATCATAATATTTCATCAAAGACCATGGAGTCTGTATGTGTTGGAAACAATGAATTACAACGGACACAAGAACTGTTTATTTGGAGTGATACCCCTTTTATAAAACTGTTTTGGGTGGAGTTGGGAGGCTGCAGCCCATGTTTCACATGTAGTAAGTCTAGCTTTGTATTAAATATTCAATGTAATTAATTTGCACATAAAACATATCTTGAAACTTAGTATGTAAAAATCAAGTTAACATATTATTTAAAGAAACAAAAATGCCAATGTTTTCGATGCTTTAATTGTACTTACTTAGTAAAATGAGTTAAACATAAAAACAATTTCAATATTTTACGCCAATATTGCTGAGAATATTTGTAAAAAAAACAACATATATAGACTACGATTTAAGAAAGAACAAGATTAAACATTTATTAATTAATTTATATTTTTTTAGTCATTTAAAAACAAATAACAACCATACGACGATAAGACAATTAAAACCATGAAAAAATCACACAGGACTTCTAAAATGATATTATCAATAAATGTTACAATTTGATCAACACTAATTTATATTATTGAAATGATTGAACTAGGGATTAGCGTGATCTCATAAAAAACATGATGGTGTGAAACAGTTAATTATTTTTTAAATATTTTCTAACAGAGTCAAAATACATGAAATAATGACAACATAAAATAAATGTATTTAATTTTTTTAAAGAGCAAGCTGCAACTATCAATTTTTTTTTGTAGAATGATGTAGAGTCGTAATATTTTTTTTTATATTTCTTTCTTTAAAATGTATTTTTATGTTGATGGACATATATTTCGACGAAAGAAAAAAAAAGCTTTACAGGCAATGACAATGTATGATTGCAAGGGTTAGAAACAACACTGACCGCAAAGGATGCCAACATTGTAAATAACATTGGGTAAATTTGTATTTACAATATTTATACATATTTGGGTTATCAGTTACATAAAAACCTTATTTAATTTTTACTAAATAATCGCCAACCCAGCTTTTATTTATTTTTTTTTAAAATGTATTATTTTAAAGCAAATCATATAAACTGTTCTATTATTCTAAATTTGTATGAATATGTTTTAAGAAAGAAGGTGCTATTTGCATTGAATATCATTCAGAATCTCTGCTCTATCACAGCTTAAAACACAGTTTCAGACCAAAAGCAATAGCAAAGCATCAAAAACGATAAAGTTTGTTTAAGTTACCCGTAAGAACATTTTCGAACCACATTACCTTTCAGATTTTACAATTGAAACATAATTTGTTTTTAATCCATCACTCATTTTTACCACTAAATTTGACGTATTTTAATAAATATTGAACACCCTATGTGTACTAAAAATAATTGAAACATTCAATATTAAAAATAAAATGTTATAAGTGGAAGATCAAACACTTATAACGATGTTAGAAGAGTAAATATTATCCGTGAGATCACTTTATAAGTTAAATAGAGATAATCTGCGTGGAAACATCACATCACATTTTTATTTAAACATTTACACCTGATCATTATGTTTTGTTTTGTACATATCGCAAATCAAGCAATTGTTTGACTTCCCCAAGAAAGGCACGGCTGACATACTTGATAGTTTTTTATGTAACTTTGAAACACTATGTTACTATTTATCAAACTATATATATATATTAGTGTGTTTAAAGAAATGTTATTGTTCCACTTGGTACTTTAACTAATTATGACGAGAATAAAATATTAGCAGAATAGTGGAAAACTTAATTTTTGTTAACTTAATAAGAAATTAATTAGCAAAATTAAATTGATATTGATTTTATACTAAGTGAAGTTGTAAATGTGTGTTAAATTGAAGTGTGAGTTGCACAAACTGAAACATACAACACGCTAATACAAAATAAATGAGTATGCATAGAGGTTTCGCTTTTTTAAGAATAAAATACGGATATAATCTTTTTATAAACAGCTGGCATCGTATAGATGAGGGGATTAATGGCAGAGTTGATGGGAAGGATGATAACTGCTGACCAAGCGTATATCTCACTGTTAAATTGGTAACCGAACGTAGAGGCGACCCCCATCCCACAGATTGGGAACCAGCAACAGAAGTTAGACATAGTCACCAGAAACAGCTGTTTAGCGATGGCCTCTTGCAGCTTCCTCGTCGACTTTTTTATGCTAGAAAACGAAATGGTCTTTTTGGAGAGGAAAGACCTAAAGATCAAAATCTGGCCAACGGCGATGATGATGAAAAGCAGGAAGTTCACCGCAACAAACAGCGCTATCGAGTACTGCCATCCCCTGTGTCGTCTGGCGCTGAAAGGCAGAGCCAGGCACAATGCGTTGCTTGAGTATATCTTCCATCCGGGAACTAGCAAGGGTACGGCAGATGCAACTGCGCCGAAAACGACGATGAGGGAAATGGAAATAACCTTGTGGCGCTTTGTAAGCGAGTGCTCGCCGAATGTGTACCGGACATGCAGGTAGCGGTCAAGCGTGATGAGGCAAATGAAAGGTGTTGAAGTCTGGCTGGAGAAAGTCGAGAGTACTCCGGCAAGTTTACAAAGACTAGACTCTCTCCAATTCAAATCTTCCAGAACGTACAGACTGCGGTAGTGGATGTCCGCCCCTGCAATGACGAGAAGGTACAACCCCATGATCAAATCGGAGCATCCGAGGCATGCGACAAACAGACCATAAGCCTTGCTCAGAATAGCCCGATCCCAGACCACCTTGTAAACCAAGACAAATAAATTCCCGATAAGAGTCACCACGCAGACCAACCACAGAATCAAACGCTTGACCGGGTCGCCAATCAGGTCTCGACACGTGGAGATGGCGTCGGTGGGGGCGTGACATTTGTCTTCCGGTATATTTTGACCTCGGATTTCCTCGCAGCAGATTTTGAAATTGTCCGAATACAAAGCTGTTTGAATGGTCAACAAAAGTAAATAATCCTCTTTTAGACCAATCAAAGACGAACTACGTAGGTCAAGAATGTCAAGCTTGGTGTTCCGGTCAAAACTTACATTCAGAGCTTTTATTCCACGAAGGAAAAGCTTTCGCAACTGCGTTAAATTTGTCAGTTTCAAAAACACTGTTTGAGATAGTTTAGTATGAGATAAATCGAGAATCTCTAGAGAAGGTGGGAGAAATAAATTTTGAACATTTCTGTGATAAGAGGCATTCAGGAGCTTCAAGTTTGGTAGAGGAAATTTGCCAATGGTAAGCGACGTACTTGCAATGTTTAAGGCTAGGGTCTCTTTAAAATCAAAGTTTCTGAAAACTTGGTTTAAATTTACTATTTTACATCCTGCCACACTCAACTCAAGAACGTGATAAAATGGAAAGAATGAATACGCCTGTGGTGTTAAAAAAAAGTGGCTGTCGTTTCTTAATATCTCAATGTCAACATCTGCAGTGACAACTTCCACTTGGTTTTGGTTAGAGCAACTAACAACGAGTTTCGATACACAGACGTAACCATGTCTACACTCATCTTGACACAAGAAACCCGAGTTGTTACCTTGAGGCTCGTACAAGCTTCGCGATATGCATGTATCTCTGAGAGCCAGTTTCAGCCGAGCAGAGCAGACCGTCAGGTTCATCAAGGTTTCATCTTCGCCATCAGGGCAGTCTTTTAGACCATCTAGGAGAAGACTATGTGGTATGCAATAAGAATTGGGACATTTAAAATATCCTTGAGGGCATTCAAAAAATGTGCATGGGTGATTGACCACCGCTTTACCATCTACAATTCCATTGAATTTGCTGTCGTATAGACAACTTGGGACCTTAAGTCTATCACCATCTGAATCACAAATAAACGCTTTCACTGAATCAAAATTATTAATAAATTTTATGGAGTCGTTATGCAAGTCGGCCGTTGTATTTATAATTCTTGTTGTATTAGCCTTGTTTTCGGTCTTCTCATTTGATGCGTTTAAAAATATGTACGTGAGGTGAGTATTCAAACAAGATTGATTGGAAATATATATCTGCCATTGCACATTCTTTTCCATAATTTTGTGTGTGAAGAATTTACTTTTGAATAGATTGCAAATAATGTCTTTAGAAATGTTTTTGAAATTTAAAATTGTATAATCGCATAAAATCTTATCTAATTTTATACGCAGTTTACCGTAGACGTACGTTTGAGAAGAGACAGTAGAGGTCATATTTAGGTGGACGCTTATCAAATTTATGTACCTCTCTGGAAAATAATACCATGTCATTGGTTTAGGGTTTGATTTGAATGAAATGTTACTATTATTTTTAACAGAAGGAACATAAAACTGTATCTCACATAACAAAACTCGAATGGGAATCTTTTTCTGGCATTCTATTTCGTTCCAAAATGTGTGTTTTTTAAAAGTTTGTCTCCAGATATAAAAGCAGATCGTATTGTTGTCATGCATACGCTTCGAATCCCTTAATTCAATTTGAGAACCATCGCTCCAAATGTAACGTTTAACTCCATTATTAGTAAGTCTCTTAAGCCCAATAAAAGTATTTATAGTGTAGTTGTTTGAGTCAGTAACATTTTGAAACTTTGACATTTGTGATTTTAAGTATTCAAACACAAAGTTCTCTTCCTTATACGAATTAATAGAAATCACGTCAGAGCCTTTTGATCTTTGTTTGCATTGCTCAGAACTTTCTTCAGCTGACATCATTTTCGGCATGTTAAAATCTACAGGATAGTAACAACTTGTTTGAAACTTGAGACCCAAGACTGATCCCAGACAAACGTCACAAATAAAATACACAAAATTCTGCACAGCCTCAGGCGTTATGTTTAGCGTCGACAATCGAATCATGTATTTTCTCTCTAACAACACTTCTGCATCGTCATTTATAATTATAAAAAATCGTCTTAACCTTAAATTATCTGTCAGCTCATTCGTGATATGATGTAAAACATCGGTATCGGAAATATTCGATATAATATTTTCATGGAGCACAAAGATTGCGAGATTCCTTGTACTCGGTCCTAAATAACTTAATGCTTCATCTGTTTCTTCAATCATGTTTTCATAAGGAAGTGACTCTGGGCATTCATCTTTGCTGATCTTATCCAACGAATCCAATGGAAAGTTAGAGCTGTTTACTGTTAATGTGAAGTTGTCAGTTTTCTCTAGTCCAAAAGCCTTATACGTCATCAGTGCTATGCTCAACTTCCTCTTAACTGTTTCATGTGTTCTTCTTTGCACGAAAAAAATAAGTTTTTGGAATAAAGTGTGCTGCTCGTTCACATCCTTCCGGCAGTCATAGACTAAAACAATGTTTATGTTGTCCTTCTCGCAGTCCCAGATCTGGTCTGATTTAATGAACATAGCTGAAAGAATGGGAACGCATGTATTTTTTATGATGAAATGTGCATTCACACTAACACACACATAATAACATAAACAGGTGTATAATTATACCCCTCAATAGACACTAATTTCCCTTACAAAGCTAAGTGTTTTTGTATATGTATATATTTAGTTGATTATGAGGAAAAGTGAAACCATAAATGGCGACACAATTTGTCTCAACGGTTCATTCTTACCATTATGTATTCACATTATGTCATCCATTACAGATAATCTATTTATACAAAAGATTACATTAATAACAATACTCTTATATTTTCGTTGTGCTTAAATAGAAATTTTAAAAAAAATCATCAACTCAGCTTAATTTAAGACATTCAAAAAATGTAACAAGTACCTTTAATTCTGGCAAAGGTCCAGCAGAGTTGAAATTTGGAGCATAATTAATACTTTTTTTAAAAAAAAATATTATTTTTAAAATTTAAATTAAAAAAAAAGAAATGTTTTAGGCGTAGTCTTTAAGGGGCATTTTACTTATGTTAAAGTATTTTAGTACACCGGTTTGTATAAATTTTCGAATATTCATTTAAAAAAAAAGATAATAATAATTACTCATAGTATAATTTTAAAGAAATTTTGAAGCAGATGGATATATTATTTTATAAACAGGAAAATATTTATTTAAATGATAGGCGTAGCTTATGTGCCCCATAATATAATTGTATGTAGTTGGTATATGAATATTGTGCATCGATTGCGTCTATGATGTTTTTTATGAAACTGGATTTTATGTGAAGTGCGCTCAGCTCAGCTGCTTTTAAAAAAAAATCATTATTATAATTATTATAACTTTTAATTTTCTGAAAAAAATTATAGGTATATATATATATATTTATATATCCCTATATAAATTGCATCTAAGCGCTTCTGAAGCCGCGTGTGTGTGTGGGTGTTCGCTATGCGGGGTAACTAACGAAAATAAAATAAATTATTGAAAATAATTAAGACGTTAAAATTTAAAAACGTTTTGGTGTCGAGATTAACAAGACGGCGTTTCTCGCCATAAAATATTGTGACTTTTACGTCATAGTTCAAGCTCATATTAATTTGTAAAATGGAAACAAAGTAAAAAGAGCCGCAGTTATTTCAATGTGATTTTTTAATGGTACTATCCATCTCTGTGTGTGTTGATCATTGTGTGTGCACGTGGTTGAATTAGTGAGTGTGTGTGTGTGTGTGTTTTTGTTGTGAACTAAATGTGATTAAACGGTTTATTTTTATGTCTGGTATTGTTGCGCCTCTAACAAGACTACGTATACATTTTTTGTAAAAAAATTACATAATTAATATTTGTTTGAAAATTACATCTTTACACTGTTTCCTTTATTTATGTCGAGATGTATTTTATCCAGCCGTTCGAAAAATGTATTTGCTTTGGTATTTCTCCAGATGTCTACATTTATGCTCAACGTTAATCTACCTAACATTTTTGTTTACAAACCAAAGTCATTGTTTTTTTAGCGTAATAATGTAACAATATTTATATACTATTATTTTCTTTATTATCAAATACACAGTATCATTTTACCACTTTTCTTTATATCTTTTATACGTTTAATTTAAATATGTAATGTATTTGACATTTTAAAAGTTAGTTCTAAATGATCAAATACTAACAATGTTTTCAATGCATTAGAGAAAGAAAGCACATAAGTGAAACCAGATACCAAACACTATAGCTTGACCACTGTTAATATTCTTTTTGCATAAATTAAGTTAAACATGCTAGGTAAGTTATATTTATAAATAAAAAAATGCATGAAGCAAGTGATTAGTGATGAAAGTAATGCCAATGATTCTTAGGTGGGAGATTTATTTTCCTTCGGTGCTTAAATAGTTTACATGATTTTTTTTTCCGGAACGATTGCTCCATAAACTGCCCCAAGGAAATAGTAGGAATGAAAAAAAATTCGGTACTGTTATAGACGAAAATGGATTATATATAGGTTTTATGTGCACGGACCAATGAGTGTGGGTAATATGCGGAACAGCTATTTTTATATTGAGTACAACTTTATGACCTTTTGAAATGTACCATTTATTGTTGGGGTAAGAGTCAATATATCATATCGCCCAATCCTGGATGACATAAGCACTATAGCTTAGCAACTGTTTTTTTTTACTTTTTGCATAGATTAAACTAAATCAGCAGGGTAAATTGTAAGCCTAGACCTTGCGATTCAAAATGTTTCTTTAAAACAAATAAAACCCATGCACATCTTACTTAAGCATCAAAATTCACATAAATCATATGCTTTTCCCGTAAAATATCATTACTAAGAAAGGTATTTAAGAGCTAACAAAACTAAAACATTCATTAAAAAATATAGTTAAATTTCTAGAACAATGAGTTGCGTGGTACACACTTCGGGTATAAACTGTACGGTTCTTTAAGGTATACATATATTTAGTGTAAAGACATTTCGCGGGTATTACGACTCATATATAGGTTCTAGCTTCAGAAAGTGCGTGCTCAAGCGAAAAAATACACTAACAGCAACTGATATTTAGATATGATAGCTTGATTTTATTTGAGCAATATTATGCAACGATGATAAAGTTTTGTATAAAGACTGATTTTAAAGGCAGATCACGTGGTTTACTAAATGGCGGGTTTCTTTTAAGCTGTATACACTTTCTTGAAAATTTTCTTTTTAAATTATTCTGATTTAATATCAAATGCCTACATATATATGCTATATATTAAGACCATTACCAAATATGTCATTTGATAAGCTAAAAAATGTTACAATGAAAGAAGGCTTAAATACAAATACAACGAAAAGTAATCCTTTATTTTAGTGGAACAAGTATCTGCCAACGTATTGTTTGTTAATACTAGAAGAATAGAGTGGGAAGTGGGAAGTTCTTTCAAAATGACGTAGAGTAATTTACCACCTCGCGAACGCCATACGCTAAAAATAGCACCATTTTTGGCTTTCATTACCTAGTTTCTAAACCGTTCGACACAGGGTAAAAACGAAAGTACCTACAAGTAGTATGACAACAAGGCTACTATAATGAGACAGTATTCTTCTATTACTACGCGGGGTTAGAGTGTAAAGTCCAATTTTAGCGGACCCAGTTAGCTACCGCCTGCCGAACACTTTTTTGCTTAATTTACTTCAAAGCAGACACTTTTACCTCAAAGCAGACACATAACCAAAATCATCAAAGAATCAATTTTTAGTTAATGGAGTCAACAAATAACACTGGAGATGTCAATAATAATGTAATAAACGTTTATTAAAGAAATTAGATCCCGAATAACTTATCTCCATTAATATGAATATTCTTATGCTCTATATATTACAAAATAATACTAAAGGTAGATCTATAATCTATAGTCTAGTCAGGGCAGCAAACAGTGCAAACAAAAGTGCCTTGTTTCAAAGGTGCACAATTTTGCGTGCACTGTGCATGCCACCAGCCATCACACACATCACATTGGACCCAAACCTCTGCCCCTCCCCCTTTTTTCCACCCTTGACCTATTCCTGCCAACAAGAGATCCTCTTCTATATCTAAAGTATCGTCATCTGCAGCCATGTCAAGCTCCATTGTTTGTACCAACTGTGAGTCATCACTGCTGCTATCAGATAGATCTATTACTGGATACTACTTTACTTTCTTGGATTCCACTATTTTCATTTTTTAATGTGCTCTTCTTCTCTCTTGTGTCTTTTTTTCTTCCCTTTCTTGCTCTCTTTTCCTTTTTGTAGCCTCTTTTTTTGCATCCTTTCTCTTTTTGCTTTCTTCCCTCTCGATCTTTCTTTTCAGTTTATTTTTTTCTATTTTTTCTTAGTCTGTTGTTTTCTTTTTTTAATGCTTCTCTAAACTCTTACCACTGACCAAGTTTGGCATGGTTGGAGCATTTGCTGTTAACGTCTTGTTTTTATTCCTTCTAACAAAAGCAGGCAGCTTTAAAATGTCATCTACTGTCAAGTTAGCTTTGAGTGTGCAGTTTTTGGGTTCTTCTAGACTCCACGTTTCTATTAGCCCCACAGCTAAGGCTTGAAACTTGTTCTCTTCTTCCTCTTCGTCACCTGCAGTAGAACTTGTCATTGTAAGTTGACACATTTTTTTATTAAATTGGTTGCGACCCATTTCACCATATCAAAATTTTTTGAATAGTCCTGGAGTGCTTTAAGTTGTGCAGCAGACAAATTGGACTTTGGTGGTGATGATGCAGGTAATGATTCTGGTTGGGAAGATTTGTAAATGATAGACTTATTTTCATTCTAACATCGGCTGTTTTCCTGTATAATGGAGCTGGGTCTCTATGACTACTTGTGTTTCATTCGCAATCGGTTGTGTCTCAATGAGTGCCTGTGTGTAAGATTCGATTGACTGTGTCTCAATGATTGTTTCTGTGTAAATTTCTATTGGTGTTGTTTCAGTGGTTGCTGCTGTGTCGGATTCTATGTGTTGTGCCTAGATGATTGCTTGGTTATCGTTGGGACTCAATCAATTTGTTGTCATTTATGCTGTGCAGGTGGTTTAGCTTAATTTTCCTACATGAAAACGTGTTCGCAACGAAGTAATATCCTACAATAAAACAAATATACTTCAACGCGAACATGGCCTCAAAACGAACACTACTATTTTCAAATAACATTAAAGGCCAAGAGCTAGACCCTTATTTAACTAAATTTTTCTGCAGAATAAAAGTGTTCGGTACGAAGTAAAATCCAACGTTAAACTTACTTCGTCGCGAACACCCCTTCGAAACGAACATTGCTATTAAAAAGCATTGTAAAGTATAACAGCGTTGTTACTGGCCTATTTGTAAGTGATGATGCAATAACAAACACGTGTGTTTTCCAAAGTGAACAGGAAAAGTAGTCTTAACCCGGACATCAACTTCGTTCTTCCTAGGGACGCTGACAGCATGCATGGCGCAAGGATCAAAATGTTGACACACATTTACTCACAAAATAGTGCGTCCCGGCAAACGAAACGATAAAATGATATTGAAAACAGAAGTACTTTCGACTTACGTGTGTTCGTTTTCGTGTTAGACGGAAAATAAAAATACAGAGAACGCTTTATGAAATAGTGTTCGCTACGACATAGCGTTCGCGAGGCGGTAACTTACTCTAATTTATTAGAAAATCAATCTCTATGAATTAAAAAAAAACAACATTGTTTTTTATGTTAATATTCGTGTGAAAAGAATATAAGATCCTTACACTCACAAACCATATTTCCACCCTCCACTAAGCATACATATTCAAATAAATATTATCTGGCTCAAATATTAACTAATTCGTCTTAAACTAATTTCATGCTTAAACTATGCAATGGAATTGGTGTTTTTCAGAGCATTTTCCTAGAACCAAATGAATCATATGGAAATATATTTTTAATTTTTGTATTCATGTGAAAAGAAATTGAGCCTTGCCGATTAGATTTTTATAACTGTTAAGTACCTTTCATATTCTGTAGGAGTATATTATATAGAGAAAAGCATACGTTATTAAAGCCGACATACCAACAATGATGGTTAATATTTAAATTCATCATACTTTCTATTTTCTCAACACACATTTCGTGAATTTTATAAGAAGTGGTTGGATTTATCACTACCCTAATTTCCATGATGCATTTACATCCATTTTTAAGGGAAATTTGAGACCCAAAACCAAATAAAGTTATTTTTTAATTGTGCCTACACCTGTTCTGGCAAAAAATACACTGACAGCAACTGATATTGTGACATAACAACTTGATTTTATTAGAGCAATATTATACAACGAGGATAAAGTTTTGTATACAGACTGATTTAAAAAAAAATTATTCTGTTTTAAAATCAAATGCCTACATAATATATGTTATAGATTAAGCCCTAACTTATATGTCATTTTATAAGCTAAAAAAGCTACAATGAAAAAAGACTTGAATATAAATACAAAGAAAAATAATCCGTTATTTAAGTGAAACAAGTATCTGCCAATTTATTGCTTTGTTACTATGCTAAAAAATATCCTAATCGTCTTGAAATAATTTCATACTTAGCTTATAAAATGGAGTGGGTTATTTTAAGAGCTTTTCCCTAGAACAAAAGGAATCAAATATATTCTTTTCATTTTTCGATTCATAGAAATAGAAACTGAAATTTGCCCATTACATTTTTGTAACTGTTAAGGACCTTTGTTATTCTGGTAAAGTATATAGAGAAAAGCGTGCGTTATTAAAGCAGAAATACCAACATTAATGGGTAATATTTAAGTTCATCATACTTTCTATTTTCTAGACACACATATCGTGATTTTTATAAAGAAGGGGTTTGATTTATAACTACCCTATTTTCCTGATACGTTTACACTCATTATTAAGGGGAAATGTGAAACTCAAATCCAACTAAATTTATTTTTATTGTGTCTACTCGTAGCATCGCACAGGCATTACTCTCGTGTATATATATATATATATATATATATATATATATATATATATGTATATATATATATATATATATATATATATATATATATATGCATATAATATATAAAATATATATTCTAAAATTTACTTAAAAGTTTGAACTCTGTACAAATACTAACTGTAATTTATATTATTACTAGGTCTGTTAACGATTAATTAAAATTTAATCACTAACTTTTCAAAAATTAACGATTAATTAATCATTAATTTCGATTAAAGTCAAAAATTAAAATTTATGGAGTCAAAGTAACATTTATTAAACGTATTTGTCTTCTTAATATGACATCTTTTAACCAACACCGGAAACAGACTAGTGTATTGACATTATTTGGTTCAAGTGATGAGCGGGGTCTTATTGGTAATATAACTAACCGAGATCAACAATTGTTAACATAGCTTCAGATTGTTTCCGCTGAAGTTTCCGATACTGTAGTGGATATTTGGTTTCTAGGTGATATGTTAGCGAAGCGTTAGAACCATGGTAACAAAGTTACCTTTTAGCAGCGCTGCTAAGTAGATATTTGACCGACGCCACGCAGGAGTTTAAAGTCACCGCGAAGCACATTTTGTTAAATATTGCATAAAAATGGACATTGTGCATATCTGCCTACGAGTTTTTTATAAACTTTTACACGGACCAACGAAGCCAAGCCTTAGAGGGAATATTGCATGGTAGGCAAATCATTTATCTCAATGGACACAATAACCTTTATCAACATTTTGAAGATTCACACACATTTAATAGTTTAAAACCAAAATTTTCGTGTAATCGTCTGCAAATTTGTTTATATTTATTGGCCAACAAATTTTCATTTTCAACTTCCTGTACATTCATAAGTGGTGTATCGATTAATCGTTAAAAATGTTAATCGTTACAAATGTGTAATGATTAATCGAGAAATTAATCTTTTATTTGAGCAGCTCTAATTATTACTAACATAAATACTAAAAAAATTATTTTTCTTTATAACCAAATTTATCAAATGTAATTTGTTAATTGAAAACAAGTTTTTCTTGAACCTGACTTACTTGAGGTGAAACATGACACGATCGTTAACATGACCAAGTGTTCGACAGCCATGATGTATACTTCAATGACCAGTGAATGCTGATTAAATGGTTAGTTAGATGACCGGTCAGCCTGAACACGTCTTTTAGAAAAGAATAGAAAACATTAACGAACAAATGTCTTTAAAAAAAACTGGTTACTTGTAATTTTTTAAAATAAAATGAACAAACTGATGATTCTATAATAACAAGCCAGCCTCATAAACATAATGTTGAACCAGTTTAAGACTTTAAACTAACGAAACTAATGAACATGTTAAATTATTTGGTCACACATTTTGTAAATAAAACGAGCTTGTGAACATATCCTTTCTGTCTATTAAATTTTGTGGTACTCAAAACGTTACAAAGATATATATAGTTAATAGGAATTATTTTATATTAAAAATGAGAGTGTTGATAAAATATGATTAATTATTAACGCAAAGGGGCGGAGCTATTTGAAGGTTATAGAATGCAGTGGTGTTGGCATTTTGTCTAATCAGAAATAAACAGAGCATTGTACAATGTTGCTTATCATAACTTTTACAAAGGGATTATCCTACCTTTGACAGAAGACATACGTTTGATAGATAGTATTATGTATACATGTCTGTATGTATGTATGTATGTATATTTTTATGTATGTATGCATGTATATATGTATCTATGTGGATATGTACGTATGTGAGCAGGTATGTATGTGTGCATCTATGTATGCATGTATGTATGTTTGTATCTATGTATGGATGTATGGATGTATGGATGCATAGATGTATCTATCTATCTATCTATCTATCTATCTATCTATCTATCTATCTATCTATCTATCTATCTATCTATCTATCTATCTATCTATCTATCTATCTATCTATCTATCTATCTATCTATCTATCTATCTATCTATCTATCTATCTATCTATCTATCTATCTATCTATCTATCTATCTATCTATCTATCTATCTATCTATCTATCTATCTATCTATCTATCTATCTATCTATCTATCTATCTATCTATCTATCTATCTATCTATCTATCTATCTATCTATCTATCTATCTATCTATCTATCTATCTATCTATCTATCTATCTATCTATCTATCTATCTATCTATCTATCTATCTATCTATCATCTATCTATCTATCTATCTATCTATCTATCTATCTATCTATCTATCTATCTATCTATCTATCTATCTATCTATCTATCTATCTATCTATCTATCTATCTATCTATCTATCTATCTATCTATCTATCTATCTATCTATCTATCTATCTATCTATCTATCTATCTATCTATCTATCTATCTATCTATCTATCTATCTATCTATCTATCTATCTATCTATCTATCTATCTATCTATCTATATCTATCTATCTATCTATCTATCTATCTATCTATCTATCTATCTATCTATCTATCTATCTATCTATCTATCTATCTATCTATCTATCTATCTATCTATCTATCTATCTATCTATCTATCTATCTATCTATCTATCTATCTATCTATCTATCTATCTATCTATCTATCTATCTATCTATCTATCTATCTATCTATCTATCTATCTATCTATCTATCTATCTATCTATCTATCTATCTATCTATCTATCTATCTATCTATCTATCTATCTATCTATCTATCTATCTATCTATCTATCTATCTATCTATCTATCTATCTATCTATCTATCTATCTATCTATCAAAACATATCTATATATATATATATATATATATATATATATATATATATATGTATCCTTTTTTCTATCTCTCTTATTATCTATCAGTCTATTTATCTATCTATCAATCTACCTATACATTTGTATGTCTATCTATATGACTTTTAAGGTAGCTACAGACATTTAGCTCCGTAGAACAATAATTAGAAACATATAAAAATACCATCTTTCAGACATACATAAATACATATTTTTTAAAATTATAATGGTATATTTTCAACATTCTGGTTATTTATAAATGCTGAATCCTCTTATATCCATTGGTATGAACAGAACAATGCTGAAAGGTTAATGAGCTGATCTATCAGAGCTTACGACCCATAAACTAAAGGCTGGTCCCTGCCACATTCTGACCTTATGAAGAGCTCATTGGCACTGATCGACATTATAACCAACAGAAATGGACACAGCATAACTTTTACATGTTGCACAATTCTAACGTCATCAATCGCTAAAATGAGACCTATGTTTGGGTAGATAACGTATAATTTCTGAAATTGGCCAGTCGTTTGTCTGTTGTAATGTCATCGCCAATGAGGTGTGGTCTCTGAAGCGTTATGCCAAATGACGTATTCATTACCGGGTGTTGCCTAAAGAGAAATGTCATATATGAATGGTATGCACTAGACAGGAGCATAATGTCATCGTCAACGCTGTTAATGTTGCAATGAAATATACGTATTTCATTGCAATATGTCTAGTACACTAAGTAAATTAATAACATTTAAATATATTATTTGGAAATCACACCATGAGATATTATCGTTTGGGTCAATTGGAGATTTTTCCTCTCAACATGTTATAGCCCCTTCCTAAATTTCATATGACACTCACACACCTCATTATACTACATCTCAAAAGCCATTAATCCACATTAAAATTCAAATTATCATTTAATCACCAAAACATTTTTTTCTGTATTCTTCTATTTCAAGTATCTTGTCCTTGATTGATCCTCCTCCAGTTATATAGAAGACTCGTCTTCCCATGGTTTTCCTGTGGACTCACCTCCCACTGAATGCAGCTTTTAATACCATGCGAATAAAATATTTAAAATTAAAAAAATCAACTTATTACGTCTAAACAATCTTTGATCCTTACCTGTAGGACGTCCATTCTTTAATTTTTTTTATTTTTTATTTTACTTTTTATTTATTTATTTTTTTTAATTATTTTTTTTGTGTGTGATACAATTGTTATTTCAGACTGGTTTAATTGCTTTTGAAAAAAAGAAATATAAATAAACGATGGAAAAGTGGAGCTCAAATTATTAATTTTTTTTTGAGAAAAAATAAAATATATCATTTAAGTATTAATAAATAGCATTAGTGTTATAAATATCATTTTGTATAAGTAACAGTTTCAGACATTACATTTAATCTTTGGGCTCCTTAAAATAAAACATAGATAGACACATGATTAAATCCAGCAACATGACTATCTCTCGAAAATAATAAATTAATTTAATATATATTCAACATGAACATTCATGAACAAGAGAACATCCGGAAATTACTCTTTCAGCAGTCAATTGTATACATTCTCAAATACCACTCTCCTTGCATGCACTGTTGTCTTGTCGTACAGACGCTTTGTCTGTGCAGATGTATATTTATGAGTCATTTTGTACACCTATGGAGTGAAAATTACAATAGTATCTATCCATAGTACTACAAGAGATACATTGACGATTGCATTGGAAGAACAATAAAATAAACAAAAAACTTTTTTTAAAAGAATGAGGCCCAGCTGCAGTGAGGAATGTAGAATCTGGCATGAAAAAGCAGAAAATATTTTTTTTGTCACAAACTAAGTAGTCACACAGGGGGACTCAGAACTCTAAGCTTTATTGATGTTTATTGTGATTGATTGTGGGATTTAATGTGAGATATAAAATTTGATCAACTAACACAACATTTCTGAGTTCTCCTGTGTGCTTTCCCTCTTGAAAATCATAATACACCAAGGATTCAGCTGCAGATGTCGCAACATGATTTATTCAATTCTTTGCAAGAGGTGTAATAAAATTTACGTGCGTGAGACAGGTCGTCATCTTGGAGATTTGTTTAGAAAACACCTATATAATATAAAAAAACAGGTTCAATGTCCTGTGTCTAAACATTTTAAAAGTGTTGACCATGACGGCATTTCAGATATTGCAGCAATTGGTATTTTATATCCAAGCAATACCCATGATAGGATCCACATGGGAAATAGACTTATAAAACGATTTGTTACGTTGGTTCCATTTGGAATTAAAAATATTTAAAATTTTACTTAACTGCAGAATCTTTTCCCCGTTGTGGTTTTCAATGTAACTAAAGATACTTCCTCCTTTTTCCTATATCTTGTGTTCTCGTTTTTTTTTGTTATTCCTTTCTTTGATTTTCATAAATATGTTATGATATAATATGTTTTAAGAATTTAAATATTACTAAGTAAGTACGTTTTTTTAATGATATTGTACTGGTGAATGCATTAGCCGAAACAAGTGTGCATTCTAATCAACAACTGGGCCACTACATACTTTCTCTTCTTTACATTCATACACACGATTTAAAATAGATGATATCTTTAAACCTTTCCATTAGAAAATTAATACTTTAATAAGTATTGAAACAATTCTGGTATCATTAAATTTGTAAATGTTTTAACTACGCATCTGCTGCAGTTGTTCTGTAAGCGTGGATTTAAATAATATTAATCTCCATGTCAATTGTTTGTGTATTGATAAATATTTTTTAAAGAAATAAGTAATATTATTATCTAATAACTCTATTTTCTTTTTTCATGTTGGCAAAAATCTCCTACACGAACTTGCTTATAGATAAGACTATTTTGTTTCATACGTTTAACTCCATCGTCATAAAGAAGCGAGCGTTCAAGCCATATTCTTGTAAAAGATATTTTTTTAAGCTTAAAAAGGTTTCCAATGTATTAATAATATATCGATATTTTCTCGCAACTTTCATAACTTTGTATAAATTTACCGTTTCTCGCTGATTTTCTGGTGACATTTTCGATTACGTCATCGTTCTACGTTTTGTTCTTGTAGTAAACTCAATATTAATACGTTTTTGTATAATTTTGCAGTAAAATATTTTAGATGTTATATATTGCCATTCAGTTTGTTTTCATTTCAAGCGGAACTGTCGAGTCTACAGCTTATAATAATCCTACATGTGAAATGGCGTTAAAATCTCTTAGCATTAGCTCTCATAGGCCTTCACTGGACATCCTAGTAATATTTTCGTCCCCCCCCCCAAATATGTAATAGTATTTGAAGGTCAAGTAACAAGACTTTAACACACTGTGTTCTGGTTAAAAACTGTCTTTAATCAACTATACAATCAACTGCCTTCAACCACCTCAATCAACAACCTCGGTTCTCGACCACGCACGCTTACAGTTCACGTCACAAACCACATGTTTCATATTAGTCAACTCGCACGCTCATATAATGTCAATACAATAACACAACAATTCTCTCACAACTCCCTTCTAACAATACGAATGACCCAGATTATCTTTAAGAGAATATTCAAAACATTCGTACACTTCAGTACATGAATTCTAACACTGAATCTTAAAATGTATTTAAAAAACAGTACACCTTCATGTCTCTTTATCTGGGTATCTCTTTGGTGGGGTGACTATGTCCAGCATTTCTGTTTTGCCGCTCACTGAGCTTTTGATTGATGTTTTGCCTACAACAGGCAATGTTTCATCACTGTCTGTCTTTTAAGCCTTGCTGTTGATTTCTGAATGCTTCCCATTCTAATTTGACATGAACAATCTTTGTGGCAGAATGTTTACTTATGCACCTGTGTCCAGTGTGACCACTACTGGCCTCTGTTCAAGCGTGACGACTGCTTTCCATCCATCACTGGATGCGTGTTGTGTTGACGCACTTCCTATGCAGAATGTTTCTTGATTATTGATATTTTAGTTGACGGTTGACAACTTTTACACGGTTTGATTTGCATAGAGTAGACAAATTATTCATTTTAGGCGCTTGGCTACAAATGACGAGTAAGAAAATGAGTTAATTGAATTAGTTAAGCCTGAGAAGCGCCCACCCCACGTTATTAGTTATATTACATCATAGTACTTATTTCAAATTGTTCAAATTTATTTTCTTCTCTTTAGTCCGATTTTATAAAAATTTACTATTACGCTAACGCCATGTATGTGCCTCCCCCAATGAGGTTACGGGCCCAAAATCACAACAAATCCCTAGCTACGCCAATGCTTCAGAGATCTAATTCACTTGCATTAATATTGATGAATATGTTTGTTTATTTTCAGAGTTTTTCAATTTAAATAAAGAAGCACAATGTAGAACAAAGTAATGTTTTTTATCTTTCTTTTTTTTAATGCCATGTGTTTTGAATAAATAACGATTAATAATGTAAGTCTGAATAGAAAGTATCAATAATATATATGTAAATTGACTCGTATAGCCTAAAGAAATGTATTCCAAAAAGTGCAGAAGTTTAATTCCGTTGTTTCCTTTTTCACAAGGATTCAAACATTTAAAACTATTTATTATTTTATGAAACTCTTAATTGCGTTTAGTAAATCCAGTATTGAATTTATTTTACACAAATTATGTCATAATTTATTTCATAAGTGTGTTATTTCATATCATAATATTGCAAGGGAAAAAAAGTATAATATAATGTGATAATGAATAATATACATTTAATCGTTCACCTTTGAAAATTGAACTATTAATTAATCGTTAATTTCGATGAAAGCAAAAAATTGAAATTTGTGGTTTCATAAGTAACATTTATTAAAATACGTGTCAAAAATCGAAATAGTACTAACATGTCTTCTTTATATGACATCTTTTAACCAACAACGCAAACAGACAAGTGTATTGACATTATTTGGTTCATGTGGTGAGCTGGTCTTATTGACCATATAACCAGCCGATGTGAACAAACGTTGTCATTATTTTATATTGTCTCAGCAGAAGTTTCTGATAATGTAGTGGATGTTAGGTTTGCAGGTGATATGCAAGCGAAGTGTTAGAACCAAGATAGCAATGTTTCCTTTAAGCAGCGTGGCTGCGCAGATATTTGACCGACGCCACGCAGGAGTTTAGAATCCTCTCGCAGCAAAATTTCGCAGCAAATTTGTAAAATTTTGCACAACACATCTACTTTGTGCAAGTTTTCAAACGACTTTTAAAAAAAAATTTGCACATGGACAAACGAAGCTTAGACTTAGAGGTAACATTGCATGGTAGGCAAAATATTTCTTTCAATGAACACAATAACCCTTAAAAACATTTTGAACAATCAGGTCAGTCTATAGTTCTAAACATTTTGACTTCCAGTACATTTATACATTGTGGCTCGATTAATCGTTAATAAATTAATCGTTAACATTTTTAACGATTAATCGAGACATGAATAGTTAGTTTCCGCAGCCCTAAAATATAAAATTCGTCACTTTAAAAATTGTCATTTAAAATCTTGTTTATTGATACTTAGGTAATATAACATTGAACAGCTTATAATATTTAAAAAATGTTATTATGCGATTAATTTAAACTATAATACCTCTATAGTATTAATAAAACGATCTTTTTATGCATGTCCGCTATTTAACCAAATTATTAGAACAAGACATTAAAAAAATGTTTAAAATTATAGGTTTAATTCAGCTATTAATATAATGTTTTAAAATTAAATTATATTTGTTAAGATTCCCATAGCCAAATTGTTGCCAAGTTTTACTTAAATGTTTACGTCATCATAAAGATTATCTTTATTTTCATCTGTGAAAAAATATAAACATAATACATGAATATTTTATTTTTAAAATGCAATTCTCTATACGGCAACAGATAATAGAAACACAATATGTTGTTTTAGTCTATTTCCCCAAGTGCTGTTTTCAATAATAATAAATTAAAAATGGTGGAAAAAACGAAGATCAAATAGTAATTGAACATTTTATTTTATTATTTATGTTTATATCTGACATCTGGAACAAATTATTTAATTGAACAATTGTAGAAAATTTTTGAAATTTCTTTATGGCCATGAGTAAATACACATTAGGTGTCTGGATAGCGAAGTCAATAGTGCGCTCGCCTCACAACCTGAGGGGCGTGGGATCTAGCCCACAAAAGCCACAATTAAAATGTTGATGCATGACTTATCGATAAAAAAATCCTCCGCTGACCCGGAGAGGAGATGGGCACCGCCGAGGTCCACCAAACCCCGAGAAAGTTCTAATGGAAACATTATAACCCCCTACGACCAAGAGGTTATTGTACACACACACACACATAAATACACATTCATTGAATAAACGAATATTACTTATAATATAGTAACAATATTTGTTGAGTGAATATTAACTTGATATCAAACGTTGACGTTAATATTTGCTAAGACAAAGAATCTAGAAACAATTTTAATAAAACTCAAATAATTTGTATTTTAAGCATAGTTATTCTTTTTTAATGCGTTAAAAGACAAACAATAAAACTATTTTTTTCAACGAAAGACAACTGAAAAAGTGCTGCTATATGATTGCCCTGTTTATTGTTACACTCAGCTGCGTTAATACCTTGACTTCGACTTGGTAGTTCATCATTTCAATACCTGGTATTATAGGAGTTAGCTGTTTCATATTGATGTATCTCAAAGTTGAGATATTGATTTAATGCTGCAAAATAATTCAAAAGGTTGCATTTTATCTTATGTTTTATACATTTATTAAACACATTTTCTTACCATCTATTTATATAAATATTTCGTAAAGGTGAATGCATACTTTAACATGTATGTCGCCATTTTCGTTTTGACAATGCTCAATTACGTGTTTTTACTTATACGTTAAAAGGTATGTACTTTAAATTTATGTATTTTTAGTTACTGTTCAACTGTAAATGTAAAAATGTCAGTGTACATTTTTATCATGTTATAAAATAATTACCTAAAACGTTATTGTAAGCATGGCTTTGACTGTAAAAAAAAATATTTTATGTAACTTCATGGACTATTTGAATATCGGATAGTATTAAAATGTATGTTTATATTAATTAACTAAACTTAGATATGAGAAATCTCTCATCAATTTGATCAAGCATTAACTATTGATTATTAGTAATTGGCTCGAATGTTTCATGAAATACCACTTGAAATGATTTAATGCATTCAAATTATATACTTTTATAAGACTATGTTAGCATTAAAAATCATGATTCTTAAAATTAAACCGCAATAATATTTATTTTTTTTTACTTGTGTAATCCTCTTTTATTTCGTTCCGGGATCTATACAGGTATATCTTCTCAAACGTAATTATTGCTAGATCTTACATAACTATATATATATATATATATGCCTATTCATAGTCATATAAGCCATTTATGTCCCCTGTTACAGCGAGCTTTTCATCTATGATAATATCGATCGCATTTTGTTTTTAAATGCCATTCACATCTTCAAATGTATAATGCTAGAGAATTAGCTTAATAACTGTAATTATGTTGAAATAGTGATTATTCTCCTTGGAAAACGTTAAGGTTATATGAATTTTGCTAACAATACGTTAAGGGCCTAGGGTCAACCCATTCATTGTGGTCTCTCATTTAAAGTTGTTGGTTTTTTAATAACTGTTTCAAGAGGATACTCTACAGGGCTATCAACCAATGGTCTCAGTTCCTGGAAGCTAGGAGGCTGGAGTCATTAAACACTAACAAACTGTGTTGTCTCAAATGATCCTTTTGAAAAGCTTGTTTCAGTAACTGTTTTGTGATATTGTATTTCAAGTGCCAATCACTTCCTCCTCCTTGTGTGCGTGGTACAAGATTAAGTTTTTGTCTGATGTCAGGGTAGTAGACCAGGCGATTGTTTAATTTAATATGTATTTATTGTCAGAAAAGTAGCCTATTTTCTTTTCTTGTTCTTTCTCACTTTTAAGTGGTGGATCAGGCGATTGTCTAAGTTTTAAAAAAAATATATATTTAAAGTCTGAAATGTAGGCTAGTGTTTCTTTTCGTCTCTCCATTGTATTTTATTTGTCTCTATAACCTTTAAGTACGCTGAAGAATCCTTTGGCTTTTTTATCCTTCTTTTTATTGAATTTACTTTATTTATTGTATTTTTTCTTAATTTAAAGGTTGTATTATTTCAAAATATATAAATGCGTACACTTTTTTAATATAATAAAAATAATAAGAATATTTCGTATATGAATCTTTACCTCTTACTCCAGTTTCCAAATTACCACAGATAGAGAGATGGTTTTGGAAGGGGCATAACCTCTAGTAGCCTGAACACATGTCAATAATTTGTCGATTATCTCCAGAGGGCAAACTGTCTTTACTAAGTTTGTAAACATGAGGTGCTTCAGGGGACCTAAAAAAGTAAAATTATTTTTATTGACAATTTCCAGCAGTTTCATAATATTATCTTCAGTATAAATTGCTATGTTGAAATTAAAACCAGTAACATAATAATATTACATTTAACTTGTTTCAAAATATAAATAAATTAATTGTTGTTCCGTTCTATAAAGGTTACAACTAGCGTCCTGCCTACTTGAACATACAAAAATCTGAATATAGGCAATACATGTAACATTCACTATGCCTGAAGTGATCGCGGTGCTGTTCAATGCGTACATATGACTAGTGTTCTGTACATTGTAAACGTGCAATGTATTGTTGAAGTAGATTTCTATGGTAGACGGCGGATAACTCTCACCGACTAAGCATTCTCCTAAAATAATGGCATCAGGTTTATCACAAATGTCAATTTCTTGATTGTTGAGTAATGTTAAATTCATTATTGATGGATCTGAAGACAATGAGTAAAATCGTACACCTATAGCATATATTTTATATTTAAGTTAATGAAAGATGTAAGTACTTCTTACTCATTTGAATTATGTTTACTTTCTTTAAATGATGCATTGTAATATTTAAAATATAAATACATTTTTGTTACATTATTACTACACAAAAAGACACATCAATATGTACATGAAGTTTTCTGGTTGACCTACATGGTCTGTCCATTGATAAGTGTTAGTATCACTCTTATTAAGAATGTTTGAAACAGTATACTGATGTGCATCAAAACCTGTAGATAAATGCAAAATAATTCATTATATCTGCTTTAATTCAAGGTTTCTTATTCAGAAGTCTTTCCAATATGTATGGCTTTTATAAATCTGACTGTGTTAATGATAATTTATTTTAAGTATAAATGGTTAATATTTCCAATTTAATCACATTTCAAAATTTCATAAACATGTATACACAATTGTATCTAATGTTTTCATAATTATTTCAATATGTATATTGTATATATATATATATATATTTCATAAATAAGTAACTACAAAAAAGTTACTTGTTTATTCATTTTTTTAAACTTTAAATACAAATAACATCATTGCTATACTATATGACATAAAATGTGTGCCTATAGGTGGTGTAAAATTAGAGTGGAAACATATGATTTGATAAACCTTGTTCATGGAAATCACTCGTTGCTGGATTAGATATTTAAAAACGAAATTAAACTATGTAAATAAAAATTACCTGGTTACCTGGCCCTACATTAATCCGCCACTGTCATAACATACCGTGTGAGTCAGGTCTTTGTGCAGTGAACTGTAACGTCCCATTGCTGCTCCAGTAAGCGGGCCATCTTATCTCAGTGGGTAAAAAACTGGGATTGCCATCATAACATGTGCAAATTCTTGTCTCGTTCTCATTGATGTACCCATTGACCTGACAGTCTGCCCCTAAGGAAACTTTGGGTGAGCCTATGAAAATCAATAATTATATAGACATTAGTATTATTATTTTGAAATTGTAGAACTCTGGTCTAAAAACAAATTAGAGACGTGTTTTACCGTGAATTTAAGTCTTTAGTCTAGGATCACTCAACTATTAGAGAAAGGTCCCTAATATAATGTTTCAAATTGATTTGACTTGTGTTTACCAAAGTTATAAAATAAACATCATCCTAGAATATGAATTCGGTACTCAGGAATAATTTAAAGAGCTCACTGAAAAAGACACATCACCAACCGTTGTATAGCAAGAAAGTTTGAATGGTAGGTAAACATATATGTGTAAGGTTCCGGTTTTATATAATATCAACGCCATTACCTCCCTAACCAGTCTCCGCAAATTTTATGTAGCAGATAAACTCAGCTAAATTTATCTTAAAGTAATGGGGGTGAGACTGCAATCAGGCTTTTAAAAAGGTAAATGCATAAAATAAAAACAGGGTATTAGTAGGCCTGACAGGACGTAACACAACAGCGAACGTTTCGGCAAAGAGCCTTCTTCAACGGACAAATAGTACACAAATGAAACGAATAAAACGAAATAATAGAAAAAAACACTTAGCTGCGGTGAAATCCAAGTAGTCCAGTAAAGATAAAGCAAGGAGAGAAAAGTAAGAGCTTAAATAGGAAAGGAAGTCCTTTCCTATTTAAGCTCTTACTTTTCTCTCCTTGCTTTATCTTTACTGGACTACTTGGATTTCACCGCAGCTAAGTGTTTTTTTCTATTATTTCGTTTTATTCGTTTCATTTGTGTACTATTTGTCCGTTGAAGAAGGCTCTTTGCCGAAACGTTCGCTGTTGTGTTACGTCCTGTCAGGCCTACTAATACCCTGTTTTTATTTTATGCATTTACCTTAAATTTATCTTCTCTCCTATTGCCCTTAAAAATTGTCTCGCTTTTGCATGTACTTACTTTCCGTAGATTTCTATTGGGATTTCATACGGCAGCTAACTTATTAGTGTTTTGTTTCCTGAGGAATGCGTTTTTTCCCTTTCGAATATCGCCTTGTTTATTTGTATGCTTAGCCATTGTTGTTGTTGTTTTATGATTAGCCATATCAAAGTCTCATCTCTCCATTATCAGTATCAATGGTCACCCGTTGCTACTTTTGCTATATAATAATTATATATCACATTTCTTATCTATAACCATGGGTATTTTTTTTGACTTGATCTTTTTATTGCTTCTGTGTAACCACGTATGTGATGTTTGGATACATGACTACGTAAAATACGTGTGATACGGGTCTTATATTATCAACAGAAACAATGTAGACACATTCTGTTTTATTATAGCGTAGAGTGCTTGATATACCCGTTTTATAGACGATTGCCCCATTCGTTAGCTGTATACGTCGTCATCCTTTTGAGTATATATATATATATATATATATAAAACGTCAAAACGGCCCCACACAAAACGGCCACGAAAAATCGGCCCCGACATAACGAACTCGGTCAAAACGGCCCTGGGCTAATATATAGACTAATATAACTAAATAGGAAAGCAATTTAAAGGGAAAAAGCCCTTTGAAAGTATTGATGTATACAAAATCCCCTTTTTCCTATTAATATATTGAAAGTGTTTATAAAGACACAATTTTACCTATAGATTAATATATAATTTACCAAGATAGGTTTTAATAATTTATTAAATTAAATATTTAATGGTATTTTAAATATTTTACCGTTGAACTATCATTACAAATTGAAAGACTAATAAATTATCATTCCTTTCCTTGTAAATGGTTACCTAAATCATCAGATATATAAATAATTGATTTAAACGTACACTATCTCTTAAATTTATGAAAATGCACAATGTAACCAAATTTGAAATACATATTTTAGAATGTTTTGCATAATTTAAACAAAAACAAATGAATTCGATTTTATGTAGAAAATACATAGTGCATCTGGCCGATGAGAAAGTGAAGCAGCATTCACTAGATGTCATAGTCACTGCATAATGTCCAGCCGCCTTTACTTCCCCAACTGATGTCTGTTACCCACTTGGAGGTGGGTGATCTCAGAGACACCCTTGGCCTCGAGAACAAGACCCAGCCTTTCTGCTTGGCTCGAACCCATGACTCTCGGTACGCCAGCCGAGTGCGCTGGTGCTCGACCATATATATATATATATATATATATATATATATATATATATATATATACACACACACAATATATATATATATATATACATTATTGGAAGTAAAACATAAGCAAACATAAAATATAGCTGCTGATGAATAATAAAGTTCCTGAAGATTAGACGAACATTTAGGTTTTAAACTGTTTAATGATGGGAATGTTTAAAATGTTGTTAAAGTTTGTCTACCAGGGTTTTAACACTTCGCGTACTTATCAAACCATATAATAAAAATAAAACGTAAAAAACCAAGCTTTTGACTATAAATCCTTTATGTACTAGACTTAACTAAAATAATGTTCATTATAATAAGCAGCGCAAGACCATCCAACAATAGAAAATGTAGTTGAGTCGTAAAACATTTTTAATATAATGCGCAGCTATCAGGAATATGTTTATAAACAGTATTGTCAATAAAATACGCACCTTATTGCGCGACAGAAATGTTCAATATAATACGCACCACGACACACTATCTCAAGAATTTAACATGATACATAAAGATATATAAAATAAACTAAAATGCAATAATTTAAATACATTAAATGCGACCAATCTGAAATTTTGATACGTCGTTTTTATTATCAACACCAAAATGCCTGCAAAATTTCAGCCTGCTAGCTTACGTAGAAGTGGGTTAAAATTGATCCAGTTTTTTCGACAAACACGCAAGCAATCAACGAAACAACCAGACACCGCGAGTTAATATAAAGGATTTAAAAAGCTTATTAAGCTGATGGAATTTGACTCAGAGACAGAAAATGACGACAGCTTTTCTGATGAATTACTGCGTTACAAATTGGAGATGAAATTTCCTGTATCCATTAACCCTCTACAATGGTGGAAACTTAATAAATGAACACCTATATCCGATATTGTCATTCCATGCCCAGACCGTTTTGTGCATAACCGTTACCTCAGTTCCATGTGAATGATTGTTTAGCTCGGCTGGTTATATTGTCAATTAGACCCGCTCATCACTTGCACCAAATAATGTCAACACACTTGTCTTTTTTGCGTAGTAGGTTAAAATATGACATATAAAAGTATACATTCCAGTGTTATATAGATTTTCAACAAGAACGTTTATTAAGAGTTTCTTATGATATCATACATTTTAGTTATTTGCTTTTATCGAAATTAACGGTTAATTAATCTTTTTTTTTCAAAAGTTAACGATTAAATTAAAATTAATCGTTAACGTAATATATATAATGAAATCACTAACATAATTATGGATTCAACAGGAACTATTTTTATATAAACATATATGTGTCAGGTAAGTGCTATATAAAAAAGATTGATGTGTAGTATTTTGATGGATTACCAAGAAAATTCTAATATCTTATCAATCGCCATCTGATCCTAATCAACATTCTTTTAACATTTATGTTCTAATTGTATAATTATATGCTTTATTTGGTACGAAAATTAATTCTAAAAATATAAGCAATCAAAATAGAAGTATAACATTTCATTAGGCAAAATAATTTTCCACGGCAATTAATGATCAATAAAACTTACCAAAAACTTGTACAATAAAGGGTTCTTAAATTAATGGGTCACCAAAAATGTTCTGTCAATAAACCACCAAGATAAATATGGTAAATGTTTTACATTATTAATAGTAAGAACACTTTTAAGAATCTTATTTTCAGATTTGCAAGGTAATAGTATTTGCATTCCATGGTTGAAACTCTGCAGTTACCAATGATTTTATCGCCAAGTTAAGTTGTCTGTTCCCAGGTTAAGCGCTTTAATTTGGAAATTAAAGTTTGATATTCAAAAGAATATGAAGTATATTCTCCAGCCCATTCTGACGCCGATAATCATGAAAATGAAATTAACAACCCCGCTTTTAATTAGAAAATACATTACAACAAAAGTGTATCACTAAAGATGAATGAAATTGAATATTAGATAATGAAATCCAATCAGTTAGAAAGAATTGTGTTAAACAAGGAAGGAGAACTCTAGAACAAACTAAGAAAATAAAAACAACCTGCTGGTACAAAGTTAAGTTCAATAAGCAAGCATTGGATAGATATCATTTTCATTTTTATAGAAAGGAAGAAAACGAAAATGAAGTAAAATTAACATACCGATAGATGCGAATATCCATATGGTTGTTACAAAACTCCTCATTATTATGAATATTTTTTAAAAAATGTATTCATCATTGTGTATCTTAATTTTCTTTTAATTGTATGCCTAAAAAGTCATAATTTGACAAAGACATACCTGCTTTTCAGATTTAAAACAAAAACAAATTTGATATACAAATCATACGGAAAAAAAAAGTTTTAATTAAATATTAGAGAAATAAATATCAATGATATATGTATTAATAGAGTCAAAGACTGTTAGTAAATTGTTGATTCCGTCTCATGTAATTGAACTTTAGTTTTATACATATACATATATATATATATATATATATATATATATATATATACATATATATATATGTTATATTTCTTAGTTTTTACTCTTTGGTCGGCACTCTTTAGTCGTTGACTAGTTAGCGGCAATTGTATAAAAATGCATACAATAACTAAATAACTATTAAAAATTGACGTTTTCAGGTGATATAAATCTGATAGAAGGCTGGTTTATATTAACTGGTATATAAGAATGAGGTGGTGATGTAATAGTAAAACAAGGTAAACAAAATTTTCAGGATATAAACCAAACAACTGAGATATAGACTAGTGGACAAAATATCAATTAAGGGTTCGCGAGAAAAAAATAGTCAAGAACAAAATTAATTAACTTATACTAACTTAAACATTGCGTGTTCATTTTTTTAATAAGAATATCTACAAATGTTAACTCTTCCGGCTATGGGAATACGGTTTTGATACACTTCTCGGCGCCGAGATCCGCTCCTTATCAACGATCTAATTTAACTCTTTAAATATAAACTTAAGAAGTCTGATATGTTTTGCTGTGTTAAAATATGTTTACAATAAGAGAACGTCTAAGTCAAATAAGCTGAGGAACACATAACTAGACTTGTGTTATATGTATAAACACATGAGAAAACAATTTAGCATACATGTTTAAAGACTTAAGACATTGTACATATCAAACTACACAAAAAAATGTTGTTGTTTTTTTGTTAAATGGATATTACTATATACATTTTTTCTACAAAAGAAAATGCATTTATTGGACCCTAGATAGAGTAAAGCTTCCTATTTGTCGACATCAGCTTATGACATAATTGAAAAAAAGCATTACATCTAATTTCATGTGTCTTGATTGTAAACATAGATTTCAAGGAATAAGCTAAATAGATAAAAAAATAAAAAAGATAATACTTAGTTAAAATGTATTTAAACAAATTAAAAAGATTAGTATTATTACTGACCATTGAGGTAGAATGATTGTTGGCAATACACGTGTAAGTTTGTACACATCGGAGGGAATGGAGTGTGCGGGACTGTGAACAATGAACACTTTTTTTTAAAACTAGGTCATGATAATGAGTGAAGTGAAATGACGCGCAACTGATAATATCACTTGTACTTTTGGTAGTTTTATGTGCATTGTATCCACTAGTGTTTATCTTTGATTAAGACTCATATAAAATCGTGTTTAAAAGAAAATGTAATACAAAATACTGCAATAAAAAGTTAAACATTCTGGGGGCACGATGTTCGAGTGGCAGCGTGATCGACTGGCGTACCGATGGTCACGGGCTCGAATCCATGTGAAGGCAAGTATTGTTCCCGGGGCCTAGGGCGTCCCTGAGTCACCCAGCTCCGAATGGGTACCTAACACTAGTTAAGCGGCTGGGTAATGCGTGGAACACACAAAGCAGTGGCCTGTGAACGCTGCATCACTTTCCAACAGATCATCTTTCATGGTCTGTGGACGCAATTATCTTCTGCATAGAAGGAGCGCCTGCACATATGAGATAAGATAAGTAACACAGTTGTCTATCAAATTCAATTTTTCACGTTAGGCATAAAATATAAATATAAATATATATAAATATGTTAGATTTGAAAAAAGTATATGAATAAACGATTCAACTGACGTAGTGGACAAAAATGTAAATTTTCAAAGTAAATTCTCAAAGTAAATATATTGCCTAAATTTAGTATTGCTATTGGAAAGGTATTATTTAATTGAATGCCATCCAATAAATGCTAGACAATGTGTTATTTGTTACATTTTTGTTGTTGTCTTGTTTGTTTTTATGTTTTAAATTTTAAAAAAAATATTACTTCCCTCTTTCGGTGACAAATGGCATGTTTACAACTGTCAAAATGAGAACTATAATCGATTTATATAGTCCATGCATTATTGTTTTTAGTTTTTGCCTTATATTATATTATATATATATATATATATATATATATATATATATATATATATATATATATATATATATATCTATCTTTGGGTGAAGCCTATTTTCACACGAATGCAATACCTGAGTTTTAGATTTGCACTCAAAAGAAATAATATGTCTGCTCTATTTACTAATGTGTGTGCAGTAACAAGGTAAGAAGTTATCGGTCGTAATTTTTAAAATATTGTGCGAACCGTGACTGGAATTGCGGATTTAACAGTGTCAAGGATTTATGACGCTATAAAGTCAAAGTTTCCAAATCTGAGTTATCAAGCTTTTACCAATTAGCGAGTTAAATTTGTTCATGTGTGGCAAATTTGCCTTACACTATCGTATGCTCCAAGAAAACATCTTAGATTAATTTTTAAAAAATGTTTTAATCTTCCATAGGAGCTTATTTAGCTTTTTCAAATATTTGAAGACACGTTTATATACTCAAATGATAAACAATATGTTCTATATACATAAAAAACATTAAGTTTCAATATAACTATAACACATTTTATATATAAAAGTTGTGTGGAATTTATTTTCAAAAAACTCAATTAATATAATTATTTGATTTCCGTTAGTCTTATTTGCATACAAAATGAAATAATTTGTTAACAAATGTTTATCAGATCTTTAGATAATTTTCATAAGCATTTCTTTAATATTGTTTTAACCATGGGTTCTATTTGTTTTTCTAAAGCGCATCGAGAAATGACTGCTGGGCGATAAAAACAACGTTTGACCAGTTTCATCTATATCAATGAATACTTAGGAAAGTTTGAAGGAAAATATTTTAAAATAAAATTATACTACCCAGGTATTAAATGACTTTATATTATGAGTTTTTCAACTAATGAGTTTATTTATTGATCATCAAGTCCTAGATACCTACGTTTATGTATTGATCATCAAGTCCTAGATACCTACGTTTATGTATTGATCATCAAATCCTAGATACCTACGTTTATGTATTGATCATCAAGTCCTAGATACCTACGTTTATTTATTGATCATCAAGTCCTAGATACCTACGTTTATTTATTGATCATCAAGTCCTAGATACCTACGTTTATTTATTGATCATCAAATCCTAGATACCTACGTTTATTTATTGATCATCAAGTCCTAGATACCTACGTTTATGTATTCATCATCAAATCATAGATACCTACGTTTATTTATTGATCATCAAGTCCTAGATACCTACGTTTATGTATTGATCATCAAGTCCTAGATAACTACGTTTATGTATTGATCATCAAGTCCTATATACCTACGTTTATGTATTGATCATCAAATCCTAGATACCTACGTTTATGTATTGATCATCAAGTCCTAGATAACTACGTTTATGTATTGATCATCAAGTCCTAGATACCTACGTTTATGTATTGATCATCAAGTCCTAGATAACTACGTTTATGTATTGATCATCAAGTCCTAGATACCTACGTTTATGTATTGATCATCAAATCCTAGATACCTACGTTTATGTATTGATCATCAAATCCTAGATACCTACGTTTATGTATTGATCATCAAGTCCTAGATAACTACGTTTATGTATTGATCATCAAGTCCTAGATAACTACGTTTATGTATTGATCATCAAGTCCTAGATACCTACGTTTATGTATTGATCATCAAGTCCTAGATACCTACGTTTATGTATTGATCATCAAATCCTAGATACCTACGTTTATGTATTGATCATCAAGTCCTAGATACCTACGTTTATGTATTGATCATCAAGTCCTAGATACCTACGTTTATGTATTGATCATCAAGTCCTAGATAACTACGTTTATGTATTGATCATCAAGTCCTAGATACCTACGTTTATGTATTGATCATCAAGTCCTAGATACCTACGTTTCATTGAATAATGTTTAAAAAGATTGAGTTTCATTTTCAGTAATTTTGTTTCATCATTTTCTGCCTCATGCGACAAGGAAGTTTTAATAAATTTAAATAAAATTGAAGGAATAGGTAACATAACTGTAGACGAGATAGTTATACATTCACTCCTAAAAAACTTAAACATAAACAATGCTACTGGCCCAGATGAATTGCCTGCAAGGCTATTAAAAGAACTAAGCAATGAAATGTCCCCGATCCTTGTAGTTCTTTTTCAAGCCTCTCTAAACCAGGGTAAAGTTTTAATTAAAAAGTATACAATCGAAGATAATCAAGCGATAAAGACTTTAAAAATATATTTGATTTTTTATTAATAATATGGCATTAATAAGAACAATTATTACAGCATGCAAAATAATTAATTAGATGAAATTATAGTATTATTTAGAAAACATAGCAATAATAATAATGATAAAAATATGAAAACATAATAATAAAAAAACTCAAACTATTGAAATAATTAAAATGCTTTTGTTACGTGTTGTGAATATACTTAAATAATTGTATTGCACATGTTTTGGTCTATTCAAAATTTAAATAACACAGCGATTTTCAAAGTCCTTATTTTCGAATAAGTACTTATTGTAAAGCTTGCAACATTATGATTATCATGAATAAATTCCACTTAAAATTATTCTTAAACAAAATAATTTAAAAAACAACAAAAAAAAACAACACAACAAACTAAAAACAACTTTTAATAACATAAGGTCAAGCAAGCCCAGTGGCGTAGCGAGAGAGGGACAAAGGGGGGGCAAATGCCCCAGGCGGCACTTTTTTAGGGGTGGAAAATACCTCGTCATTAATTAGCTTCTAAGAATGAAAATTTAAAAACAGAAAATTTTTATCAAAATAATATAAAAACAACATTAAAAAATTGAGAAAATTAATATAGGAACTATCGTAAAATATTTAAAAGTGTCTTGTACCAAAACTAAAAATGAATTATTTTAATTACGGTAAGGTCGATCGATCTGATATTTTGGCACAATGCAGTGTTAGGTAACACAAGTCTATGTGCCAAATTTCTGCTTGATGGCATCACGGGAAATGTGTAATTTTTTACTTTTTGTTTTTCTGCCCGACGTACGAAGAGATGACGACAAGATTTCGAAGTTAATATAATGGATTTTAAAAAAAGAACCCCGTAAAAACAAAGTTTTTGACTATAAATCCCTTATATATAAGGCATAATTAGAAGTATTCATCATGTTCAAACGCGACAAACATTTACAGACTTAAACGGTCCTAACTCTACTTTGCTGTATAACCGGGGGGGGGAGGAACGGGGGAGAGGGGAAGGTCTGGTCACCGATCGCTGGATCGAGCTCAGCGTGACACGTAAAATATATACAAAAGCACGCCGGTACATCGATGGGTGGCGTCAACGCATGAATTCAACTGGCACGTGAAAGAAAAACAATAACAAACCGTGAATTTATAATTACATATGTTATATAGAGATAAAGTAAAAATGCATTAATTTTATTAAGGTACGTTGGATAAATCTGAAAGTTTGATACGATGCATTGTTAGGTGACACAAGTCTACGTGCTTAATTTAAGCTCGATGGCATCACGGGAAGTGTTTCATTTTTTACTTTTGTTTTTCTGCCCGCCCGCAAACGACTGAGAAAGATAACGACACACAAGATTTCGAACTTAATATAAGGGATTTTAAAAAATGACCCGTAAAAACAAAGTTTTTGACTATAAATCTCTTATATATAATATAGTTTTAACACGAGATGTGGTCGATGGCTGGCGTTAAGTCAATTGACCCGTAACATGTAAACAATAGCGTCTACTAGTTTTATATAGATAAACTAAAAATTCATTAATTTAATTACGGTACATTCGATCGATCTTGAATTTTGTTACGATGTATTGTTAGGTGACACAAGTCTATGTGCCAAATTTCGGCTCGATGGCTTCACTTGAAGTGGGTCATTTTTAAATCCCTTATATTAACTTCACCGGCGTCTCTCTCTCTCTCTCTCTCTCTCTCTGTCTGTCTGTCTGTCGTCATCTCATGGGCGGGCGGAAAAACAAAAGTCAAAAATGACCCACTACCCGTAATCCGATCGAGCAGAAATTTGGCACACGGGCCCGTCTAACCTAACAATGCATCGTATCAAAATGTCAAATCGATCGAACGCACCGTAATTAAATTAATGCATTTTTAGTTTATCCTTATATGAGGTATGTAATTCAAATTCACTGTTTGTTATTGTTTTTTTCCACGTGAAAGTTTGAGTAGACGCATTGACGCGACCCATCGAAGCAACAGGGCGCTTTTGTTTACATTTTACGTGTCACGCTGAGCTCGGTCAAGCGAATCGGTGACCAGACATTTCCCCTCTCTCTACCCCGCCCCCGGGTTATTAAGCAAACTTGAGTTAAGACAGATTCAGTCTGTAAATATTTGAAAATAATCAATACTGTTAGTTATGTCTCATATATAAGGGATTTATAGTCAAAAACTTTGTTTTTACGGGTTTATTTTATTTACGTTTGTTTTTCCGCTCGATGACGAATGACAGTCAGAGAGAACGAGATAAATGCCGGTGAAGTTAATATAAGTTAATACAAACCACGTTTTTATAAGCTGACTAAAAATAAGAAAATAAAAATAGCTTACAAAACTATTTCTAAAAATCACGTTTTTGTAAGTGGACTAAAAAGAAGAAAATAATTAAAACTTACAAGTTCAAGTACTTTGATTGAATATGACTAAAAACGTGGGGCGGGCGGTTATGAGGTTTTACGTATGCGGTTCATTCATTCTCTTTTTTATAGATCTCTCTTTTGCCTTGTAAATTCAAAATCTTAATTTTTTTATACCAAATACACCCCTCACGATTTTAGTCATATTAAATCGAAGTTCTTGAACTTATACGTTTTAAATTATTTTCTTCTTTTTATTCCACTTATAAAAACGTGGGTGGGGGGGGGGCAAAGTCGTGTTCCTCACCGGACGCCACATAACCACGCTACGCCGCTGGTCAAGCCTAAAATTATTTCTATCAGAATATAGATAAAATAATAATACACAATAAAATAACCTCAGAATAATAATTTAAACATTTAATTTTTAAGCAATCTGAGCAATAGAGAGACATTTGTTTTCATCAATCTCTGCCGAAAAAAGTACTAAATATTGTCGCAATAGTACTGCAATAAAATAAGCTTCTATCTATAAATGTATTTTGACAAAAGAAATAAATAAATACAAATTTTTCAATAATTTAGAGATCTGAAATTTAATATTATGAAAACAAAAAGTCAATTGTACTTATAATTTCAGTAAGCAAGTTTACTAACACATATTTTAAAGTAGAATTTAAAATAAATAATACTAATCCACTCAAAATTTTGGGTCAGCAATTAAACACAAATACATTTTGATACTTGCAAATTCTTAATCACATAGACAAACACACTTTTTCCTTACATTTTTGTAATGAAGAAAAATAAAAATTAAATATTATTATTATTCACTTTTAAAATTGTATAAAAATTTCATAGTTCGCGTTTCAATTACTGCATTTATTCAGGTTGTCTGCTCGCACTTGATTATTTTCTTCTTATTTCTTGATATTGTTCTTGTTTCAATACTTTCTTTCTATGAAAAAAGAAATGTTCTTTTATATCTTTGATAAAAAAACAAATTAACAAAAACACGCTTTATAAATATGGGACACTAGAACATTTACAAAGTACTATTACAAACTATTGTTAAGTTTTGTAACATAAACTTACATGTGACGTCATGTTTGTGCCAATGAGAAATCAACTTTTTTCTCTCTAATGTGTTGAGATTTTGATGCTTGGGCCTCTACGTAATACAAGGTTAATTGAACAATTTGTTTTTACTTGTTATATATAACCCATTTTCAAGCTTAAACTACAAACTTGATTTCCTAGTAAGTAGGCCTTAATGAAGTTAAACTAAAGTATCATAAGTTACAATGTATTTCAAATTAATGATTTTTAAAAAAAATGATCATATTGTAATATTCAAATATAACAAAGTTGGACGTGATAAAAAACAACAGATTTTCTTTTGTAACCTTCCTTTAAGCTTCCATGAAAATATTATTGAGATATGCTAACATTGCTTAGTTCTCTAAATTAATTTCAAAATTTTTCATACGATTTTTAATATTTTTCTTTTTAAAACAGGTGGAATTTTCATATTCTGTTTTTATAGTTCTAATATAAACTCAACTACACTTGGTACGTTAAAAAATAGTTAAAAATTCAAAATTAAAAAAAAATAATAAATAATAAAAAACACCATCAAAGGCAAAAGTGATGTAATAACAATAGCATAATTCAATGTTGTAATAAACGTTAAAACTGGTGTTATAATGTTAAAAGGTAAAGCTAATACTTCAAAATCATTTAACGTTAGCACATAAAGGCAAGTGAATTTAGTAGATAAGAAATCTTATTTTTACTGACCCATTTTTGTATCTGTATTTGAGGGACTTACTTTTGCACTAACTGCAGAAATAAAATATAATTTATTAATATATCTTAAATTTTAAAATATTTTTTTTTGATTTTTGTTGACGACATTTAGCTAATTAACTGACCTTCTCTTTTGTAAAAATTTAAAATTGTCCAATATTTATTCAGTTTACCAAATTAATGGTTATTACCTCACACGAATTTTTTTGAATATATAGTTGCATATACAATTTTAAAATGTATTCACCAGAGTAACAATGGGGCGTTCGAAATTAAAATTGAATAAGAATAAATACTTGTACTTCATTGTTTCTGAAATAATTATTATAAAGTACTTAAACGATTCTTAAGTAATTTACCTTTTAAAGTAAGTAACACGCGCCACAAGAAAGTATAGTAACAAATAAATAATGATGATTGAGATAATCAGTGCAATTATCCACCAATTGGATGCAGAACTTCCTAGATCATTGGCTTTACAATAAAAAAAAGAACACGTCAGATTAGTGTAAATACTACATTCACAAGCTGGTCATGATATGATTACCTACGTATCTTTACTAATCCTAAATTAAAACAATAATAAAAAGTATATATAGAAATATATATATATATATTTATATATATATATATATATATATATATATATACATACATAATATATCAATCAATATACCTAATTTGCAAAGTATGTCATGTCTGTCTGTCCCGTTTGTCTGTCCGTGACGCTACTAATTTTAGAAAGCAGCGCACCAAATTACTGCATCAAAAAGAACTCTTTTTCGAACGTCCGAACAAAATTGTCCAATAGGGAAATAAATGAATAAAATAAAAATAAATAAAATAAATGAAAGTTCTGTATTAAGTTATTTTTTAATCTGACGTGTATTTATTTTGAAAACTTCCGTTATTTTTGACGGGGGATACACTGGTATATACATACATACATACAAATATATATATATATATATATATATATATATATATATATATATATATATGAGCTAATACTGATTTTTTAAATTGTTCGATTAATCAAGAAAACATTTAATCTATTTACCGATTAATTTCGATTAATTATATTTTTATTACGCATATATAGATCCCGTTCAGTCGTGATTCATTATTTCGCGAAATCGGGTAAGTTGCGGTAATTTTATTGCTCTTAATATTTATAGCTAATTCGTTCTGCTATGCAAGAAATACGGAAGATAATCCTTTTTTGTTTGTTTTGTTTTGTTTTCGTATGCCCGAGTGAAAAGAATGTTAGTAAAAATAATATAAATTATAAATAAATGTGAAAAGAAAATAAAATCGACACATTTTCTTACATTTTAATCCAATTTCAATGGATCCAATTAATTTTAATCGAAAACAATTTTTAATGATTAATCGTTTAATGAATCGTTAATTTCCATAGCCCAAATATACATATATATATATATATATATATATATATATATATATATATATATATATATATATATATATATATATGTATATGTATGTATATATTTGTGTCCAATAACCTCGTGGTCGTAGGGTTTTCTAATGTTCCTATTATAAATTTCTTGGGACTTTGTAGACCTTAGCGGTGCCCATCTCCTCTCCAGATTATTGTGACTTTAACGTGGGCTCTATCCCACGCCCCTCAGCTTGTGAGGCGAGGGCACTATTGACTTCGCTATCCAGACGCCCATATATATAAATATAAATATATATAAATATATATATATATATATATATATATATATATTGAACATTTTTAAAGTTACAGAGCATCGCCTCCTAAAGCTCAAATTCGTTAACAATGTTATTCATATCTAAATGATTGACATTTATTACTTTATGACATTGATTTCACTTTCTTTTTGTTTCAGAAAAAAATCATACATTGATGAAATATTCCAAAGTATTGCATGAAACGTGTGCAAAATCATGAACTTATCCTCTTCACACTTAAGCAGAAAACTGTTTACTCATCAAAGAGCGCAAGTTATAGAAGGTTCCTGCTTACATAATGTTAGAAATGTGTATGTACTTTAAACAGTCGCAGCTCTTATAAAACTCATAATTCATAATATATTTATATTTAATCTAAAATGTGAACAAATGTAATAGATGTATATGTGTATACATAAAATTTAATTCAGAAAAAAATAAAGAATGTTGCGATTTAAGTGAATAATTACTGTTATTTAAATCATAGAGCGATAAAAGTAATAAAATTGGTTTTAAAAAATAATAATATTTTTTAAAAAGTATGTTGGATTACGGATGGTCGGGTGTTACTAAACAAAATTTGACATGTATTAACAAAACATGATATTGAAATGCTACGTGGAATTAAACTTCTAAATCCTATCATTTAGGGACAGAGAACCCTATTTCATATCCGTTATTTAATCATTTTAAAATATGTAACAATAGCATTCAGAGACACTATTGCATTACGTATGAAATAAACTAAAGTCAGAAATTGTTATCAGCGTTCTTTGTAGTGCATACCGGCGTTGTAAAAGTTCAATTGAAACCACACTCCAGTTATACCTGGGACTATTCTTTCCTTAGCCAAAATATACCTCAGGAGTTAAACTTTGTCATACTATACCACCCAGACAAGAGTATCCATACCCCATGAGATAAAATAAGTATACGGTAATAAACTGATGAATGATGCATCATTGACACATATTTAAACATTTTTCTCAAGTCGTAAGGTTGTTTGTTTAAAAAAATAATAAAAGTGATAAAACTACTTTATCTGTCAATGACTACTAGGACATTTACTTTCTATGTCAATATGAATTCTCTTGGTGTAAAGCTCTGATCTGCAACATTTGCTTTTGCTATGCGTTACTCGTCAGAAATAGATTGGTCAAATCAACGATTTTTAGGTATATTGTTGGATGCAGCAATCTTATAAATATGAATTCTTTCAATATTTATCCGATTGTATATTTAAATTTTAAACGAATACAGATGTAAACAACTTTTTTTTTGTTCTTAATGGACTTAAACGAACATAACATGTATATATATTTACAAGTTCCTATTTTATTTTCATACGATGAACTTAATATAAGAAATGAAAAAAATATAATCTACACAGTTTTTTTTAAACATTTTTAATAGTTTTTTTAGTGTCCCAAACCCTTAGTATTTCCATAATTCACTATTTATTTATATATTTTTTTCTTCCGATCTAGTGAGCCAAATTGTATATTATGTTTCCAATTATTTTCCACTATAATTTTAAACAAGACAAAACTGGCAAAGCCCCAATTTAACAAACAAATAATGGTCACTGCTATTGCATTTCTTTGGAATATATATTTGTATAAGAAAAATAATTACGCAAAAGACACACAAGTCCTGTCAGGCTCACTCATACCTTGTTTAAAAGTTATCCATTTACTAATCTCTATGCCTCATTGCAGTCTCACCCACATTTTTCCCCCATAATATTTACGTAAACAATACAGTCAGAGTTTGGGATTGTGTATGGAGGAGTAATCATTGTGTGTAGAGACATAATCACACACATAATGTGTATCTCTTTTCTGACATTCGTACAGTTAATTATTTTAGTGACAGTGCAGAAATGCTTTGTTTGTTAATTAGTTTTAACCAAAACAAAATATTTAAAATATTTCAGTTCAGCAAGGTTCCATTTATTGGGAACAAAATAAAAATGTTAAACTTGCTGATAGAAAAATTTCCATTTTTTAAACTTTTTTTTTCATGGAATTTGCGTATTAGAACATAAAGTAGTAGGCACCTTATTGGAATGAGTTATACTAAGACTCTAATGATAAACATAATATGAGAAATGATTTATTGTTATTTATAAGAGCTCAAAAAATGGCAGACTAGATTATCATCTAAATCAGGTCTGAACAAACATTTTACAAAGAGGTCCGTATTTCCTATCAGACCTCAAGAGAAGAAAAACGTATGTTACATTTTTTGTAGTTTTGAGAGAATCAAATTTTAAATTTCACAATCATACAGATGTATCATTCATTAACTAAATACATTTGAATTTTTCAAGGTGGCAGAGACTTAACTTTTTTCATAAAACCTCATTGAGAACATTATATTTCTGACCCTCTTTCAGATAGAAGAAATAAATTAGAAACATCATAAACGTCACATTACCTTTTTTCAATGCGGTCTTCAATTTTTATTAACGAGATTTGTTTTTATATTTTAATTATAAATGACGTCATCTCATCATTATGTTTTTGACGGTCTACTGTTTACAATGTTAAGGGTCATAAGGGTTACCTCTCCCCACCGCGGTTTGTCCAGAGACCCTAACCCCACACCGCGGTCTGTCCAGAGACCCTACCCCCCTCCCAACATTGGGGTCTGTCGCGAGACCCTACATCCCCTCCACCACAGTTTGTTAAGAGACCCGCTGTCTCTACCGGACATACATGTGTATCACGTCAAAAATACTATACATTATAGTTATAACGAAATTACCCACCCCGGTCTGTCCAGAGACCCTACCTCCCCCCCCCACACCGCCAGTCTGTCTAGAGACCCTACCTCTCCACACCGTGGTATGTCCAGAGACCCTAACTCCCCCAACACTGCGATCTTTCCAGAGACCATACCCCCCTCCCCGCGGTCTGTCTAGATTTATAATAAATAACCCGTAAATATAAAGTTTTTGTTTACAAATCCCAACGCGCACCGCTCAAAAAAAGCTATTGGAAAAAAAATGCACAAAAATAACTCGTTTTAAACGTCGCTCAATATGTAAATAATACTTAATTTTTCTCCGCCAGTCATTGGCTGTAGGAGTCTATAGGAGTTAGAGGTACCAATCGCTGTCGATTACCGCACAGAACATTCGCTTTTATTATATAGGAGAAGGAGATTATTTTTTTTTACGATTACCTGTTTTAACCTTTTTGTTAATGGAGTAATTTTTGTGTTACTGCATCAATATTTTCTAGTGTGATCCAAATTATAAAATAATTCCACACATAGCTAAATCGTTATTACACTTATAATAAAACAGTGGAAAAAGCAACACCTGAAATATAAAACATAGTTTATGTTTGTAATAACAACTAACAAAACAACTAACTCAGCCGAATCTCATCTTGTTTAAATATAAAGCTGACTTAATGTTTGTCATATGCCGAACTGGATATTTAGATTTACTAATGCGTGGTCTTTCCGATTAAAAAAAAATATATATAAATTAATAATGCGATAAAATGTCCTAATTATATAAATAGACATTTTACATTTCTCCTGGACCTTTTTATCTTATCTGTTACAGACACTCCTTCTATATAGAAGATTATTGCGTTCTACGCTGATCTATGGTTTGTGTTTGATCCTGCATTTTTATTAGAGATGTATATCTTGATAAAGTGCTGTTTTTCCTGGTTTCTTCAGGCATACCACCCCACGCCCGAATTCCGGACGGGCATAACAAAAATTTGTATGTGTTTGTTCTTGCATACGGATTAAGAAATATGTTTTTATCCTTATGTCTATCTGAGGGTTGTATTAGGTTATCTTTGTGTTGTATTTCTAAATTAGAATTAATTGCTTTATGTATGATTACTACTTCACTCTTGGTTCTTCTATCCTCTAGTGTTTCAAGGTTTAATGATTTAATGACCTGAACTTGTCTCTAAACAAATATAAGGGTGACCAGACACATGAAGGCAAATGAAAACAATACTAATAAAGACATGGTAAAAAATCCAAGACATACAACACAACCCAACAAAACCAAGCGTAATATATGTGAACATAACGATCATCATCATCATCATCAGTACCGTGACCGTTGCGGTAGTTGGGGGGAGCACATGGACACATCAATAGATAATGATCTCCACGTATGCCTATTTTGAACGGCGGCCAATAATTCGTTTAATGTCATCCCTGTCCATTCATTTATGTTGTCCAACCAGCTTTTCCGTTGTCGACATCTTCGCCGGCCCCCTTCTACATACCAGCAAGTTAATATAAAATCAAATGAAAATTATTTACAATTATATTTTTTTAAAGTTATTTTAAAAACAGCATGTGCAATACATAGAGGAAATATGAACATTTATTACACTTATCTAAGTAATTAGGTCCGTTGTTTATATACCACACACACACCAAGAAAAAATTATATTTGTGTGTTTCGTGATAAAAGATTATTTATTGCATCTTAAATTTCCAATTATAACTAAACTGTATACTTTTTTTGAATGACATTGAATGGGAACGAAACAAGTTAATTAATTTTTTTACAATTCAATCCTTTCATTTGCATGATCAAATCTATTTTTTACTCTCTTACGTCTTGCAATACATTTCAACGTGCAGACATTGTTGTTCAAAATTACAACAACAAAGATATATATATTAAAACCCAACCTCTTGGTTTTGTCATGTCACCAAGTGCATGGTCTAAATATGTTCCTAACACCTGCAAGGAAGTTAAGTGAAAGTATTATGAAATCACGCGAGTGTGAATTTTGGAAATTTCGGAGACATAAATAGCACAGAATACATGCCACAGTGAAGCACTCGGTATATCGATTGAGATTCAGGTATTATAACTTCGTTGGTAGAACACGGGGAGAGTTGGGGAATGGTGGGGGGGTGTAAGGAGGTCAGTATTTTCGATCCAACCAGAAGTTGTTTAAAATAAAATAAACGGGCACATAAACATTCGATCAACTTTTGTCAGTTTTGAAAATTTATGGAAACATTTATTACTTAGGATATGGATGACAAGTTCATGACTTCTAATGTTATTTTTGACAGATTAAATTTAAATACTAACTTCTTTGCTAAAAAATTTTTTTAATTTTGTTTATGCGCTGTCAATATTTGGTACAGTTTAAATCTTTATTACAGAATATTTTTCCAAGGAGACCCTCATTAACTCAACTATAAAGTTGTTAAGGCTGTTACTTTTTGTTAAATAATAATGCCTTATTTGGAATATAAGGGAATGTGTATAATTCTTTTATAAAGAAAGAATTTAAATAACAAATCACACATTAATACTACTTTTTGGCAAAATTTATGAAAGTTATGTAAGGAATCAGCTAAAGTAAATGTCTTGTCTTATGCATTTTGTTATCTATTACAGACGCTCTTTCTACACAGAGGAGCGCTCTATGTTCTGATAAGAAAGTGCTGACAAGTGACGCCGAGTTCAAAGGTCATGGCTAAGAGGGATCAAGCTATTCCAAGCCACCTTTCTTTCACAAACTAGTGCTAGGTATTCCCGGGAACTAATCCTTGCCTTCAAGGGTTCGAAACCATGATATTCGGTACGCCAGCCGAACGCGCATGCCGCTCGACCGCCGTGGGCACAATTACATTTTTTTTCCGAGCAAAGACATTATCATAACAATGCGACTTACGAAAATTTATACAATTTCATTTGTAAAAGCAAATGTTTTAATTGTTTAAATATTAAAAGCTGGAGATAAATTGTTTAAACAGATATACAAATGTTAAAGAAAAAAGGTATTAATATTAGCCATTTAAATACAACAGAACAGTTTACTTTGAGGATAACACACAAGACAAAGAGCAAAAAAATAAACAATATATAAATTATATACACAGCAAATTACTAGGAATCGAACCGTATAGAAGTAATTTAATGAATAGTTGTAAAAGTAATTATTATTGTGTGATCATTTTACAAGTTAACTTAAATGAAATTTGCAAAGTATATTTTATGTATGTAAAAGATTTCAAGGAATACAATGAGATGATAAACTCTCATATTTATTTGTTTATACAAACAATGAATTTAATATACAGTAAACGAATTTTAAAATTAATTTCACAAAGCTGCAGATATGTTTAAGAGTGATGACATTGAACTTAGCTATATTCTTTATATGTTTAATGGTTTGAAACACGCACATATATTTTACTAGTAACTTCAGAAAGACACATATACAAGACTAAAACTTTATTTAAACATTTGTTGTTGTTTTTTTAATGCATTTTTTTCTTGTTTATGTTTTATAACTGTATATCTCTCCATTTAACAATTATTTTAAACATAAAAATAACACTTTAATAGCTTTTTAAAGAGATATAATAATTACTAAGTACTATATTTTTATCAGTAAAGACAATTTGTATAAACTGCATTTGCATTTGATTACTTTTTATTTGCATTATTTGTAACGTATTATTGTCTTGTTTTTTTTGTTCGTAGATTGCTTATCAAAGGTACTGACACATTTTATCAATTAATTAAACACATATTTTAAGTTATAACTAGTCTTAAAATAAACAATGGAAAAAACATAAGTACAAAGCAATATACATTCTAAGAGAATTATTATACTAAAGACATAATAACATGAGGGACGATAAATCCGTGATTTAAGACATTTTCATTTTAATTTTTTCCTTTTTAAAAGTTTTCTCTCAATATTAATATGTTTTTTTTTATATTTGTATCAGTGAAAAATTAATATAAAAGAGTATATATATTTAAATTGTTGAAAGTAGTTGAAGCTAAACGCATAATATTACGTAGAAAAAAAAATATTTGAGAAATCTTAGTGTTTAACATTAACATTAAAACATATATTTCTATGTAAATATGATTTTATAAAAAAAAACGGAATATCGAAAAATGTAAATTTTAATAATGACACATGTTATATTTACATTTTGTTATTGAATTAAAAACAATTTTAAAAAAGAGTTTAATATATCATTATTCTTGAAGCACAAGGAGAAAGTTAAATTTTAAAAATATTTAATTGACTTTAAAAAAAATAATTTAATGAAGAGACAATGACTTTAGTGGAAAAGAATAGTTACATGCACAATGGAGTTTTAAACTTATATTTTACACATCGATGCTGTATTCAAAGCGACTTGTTTACATTTTTTGCTTCGGAAACCTTATACATCTACAACTTCCACATACACATTAGACTCCTGGGCTGAAGTATGTGTAACATCTATAATGAAAACAAAAATATAGATCTATAAAAGAACGTATTTACATTTTTTATAAGTAATATGAAGTTTAGAATTTTAAGGCACTGACTGAGAAAAATGGTGTATCATGTATGCAATAAAACTCACCAATGTTTTCATAGTTGTTATTAGATGGTTCTGACTTTTTAACGTCACTTGTAATTATAAACCTTCCCAGCTCGTTTATATCCACTTGGCAAGGTGTGATGTAATTGTTTGTTATATCGAATGTACTGTGTTTCTCAATATCAAATACTTTACTCGGCGTGAACGTTGGTATTTCATACTTGTTTCTTTGTTCCTTAACAGCATTAGGTGTGCCTATAGAGTAATAGGAATTGTCTATACGACAGAATAATATAATTTGTACTATTTATTTCAGTCATATGTATTTGTATTACATCGTTGTAGAAAAAAATATTAAATAATAATAATAATAATAATAATAATTAATAATTTAAATAGCGCTGTATCCCAGCAAGGAACCGGGCTCACGGCGCTTTACATGGAGATAATAACATACATATAATAAATAAATAACCATTCATACCATAATAACATCATAAAAGACAATACATTACACATAAGATACATGAATTTAAATTTATGAATTAAATAGTTCAAAAAAAGTATTCACATATATTCAATAAATAATTTAAACTTACCTTCTAATATGGAATATATTTTGAACTCTCTGGAAAACAAAACAATAATATTATTTGATTTAATATTTCTTATTATTTATATTATTATTATTATTATTAACATTATTATTATTATTATGTAAATGCACTTGTTTGATACGTCTTTATTTAAAAATTATTTTCAATCTCTCGCTTTCTAATGAAAAAACAAAAAACAACAAAGATTTCTTCTCTTATGATTTCCATTCTTGCTATCGTTTGTTTATAAGCTTAACGTTATTAGTTGTTGCTTTACTTTACTCGTATATTTATGTGAAGTATTAATCTATATCTACAACCTTACTTTACAGTCCTTAATTTCAAATTATTCTTATTATATTCTGAAATAAAACAAATGCATTATAATCAGTTGTAAATCCTAAAAATAATTGCATTTTTTATTTAGCTTGTAATGTATTTAACGTGGGTGGCTATTATTCTAGAAAAAAGTAAATGCAATCAACTTTTTAGGGGTATACATTGAAAGTATTTACTTGCCTATTGAAAGGTTATTTTTTTAGAGGATGTGGTGATGTATTAAATTTAAATAAAACAACAAAAAACATGAACCTCAGGGCAAATGTGCATCTATGGCCTAGGATGATCCGATCTAAGTGGACCACCTCTGCACCAGGGAACATGAGAGGAAGTTGTTGAGCCTTCTCGTCCATGAGGGGCATCCACCAATCATCGTCGGCGTCTTCGATTCCTCCAAGGGCATAGGCTACCTACGAGAGACTTCCAGACATCTCTTTCCAGAGCCTTCTTCTCTTGGATCTTCCATTCATTGCAAATTCTCTTGAAGTCTGCCTCCATTTCTCTGCGCCAAGTGTTTCTTGGACGGTCTCTTTTCCTCTTACCCTTGGGGTAATTGAATTCTGTTTTGTCCGCTACCAAATTTTCCGGTTGCTTATTTTATCCGGCCAGAGAATTCTAAGCATCCTTCTTAGGCAATTGTTGATAAAGGACTGGATTCTGGTCAGGTTTACGGCCGCTATTCTCCACGTCTCGGCTCCATATAACAGCACATGTTTCACCAAGGCGTTAAAAATCCTTACTTTTACTAACTTGATGCATAAGTTGTTGGAGTTCCAAACATTATTGATTTATTGGAAGGCTTCTCTTGCTTTTCCGATCCTTATTGTGACATCAGTGTCTGTACCACCTTGTTTATCTTCCACGCTGTCAAGGTAAACAAAAGTATCCACCTACTCAAGGGCTTCTCCTTCAAGCTTGATGGGTGATGTACTGGTGGCATTAACACTGATGACTTTACTCTTCTCTTTGTGTATGTTGAGGCCCATGCTAGCAGAAGTGGCTGCGACAATGTTTGTTTTCTCCTACATCTGTTTTTGGGTATGTGTAAGAAGGGCAAGGTCATCAGCAAAGTCAAGATCATCAAGTTGATCCCACAAGGTCCATTGGATGTCATTCCTTTTCTGCTGTGTAGATGTTTTCATCACCAAGCCCATGGCTAAAAGGAAAAGGAAGGGCGACAGCAAGCAACCTTGTCTCACACTAGTCTTCACCTGGAAAGCATCTGTCACCTGCTGACCTTGTACAACTCGGCAGTTTATCCCTTCATACGTGTTTCTGATTATACCAGTAATGAGTCGAAGTGCATCACGTTAAATTTCTATCTGGATTGGTAGAATTTCCAACATGATCCGCAACTAAACTTATGATGTGGGTGGTGTGGGGCTTAAAATCATAACTTTTAATGTTATTCAAAAGTTTAAATAATTTTAAAATATTTGTATTTAGGCAATTAAAAATGTGAATTTCATTTTAAATTCTACCGTTTTAATTGATTTTGACAAAAATGTAACTTAAATACATTGCAATCTCTGTTAAACAAAACATATCACAATACTGATGCTGCTAAATAGCGGTTTCTTTATCTTCATTTTTTTAAAAACAAATGTATAAATCCTAATATATTTACGATGGAGAATACCATACATTATAAGTGATAATCCATAAAAAAATGGAATTTAAAATTTAAAAAAAAACTGTTTTCTGTATTTATTATTTCTTCAAAACTCACTTTTATTGTTTCTGATAATGAACAATTTCACCATTATGATAAAACCAAAGACAATGACTCCAGCCATAATACACAGTCCAATAACAAACAAATGTGGTTGACTTTCTGGTTTATTTTCATCTATAGAAACTAATTTTGATATAAATTTTAAAAAAATTCGTCTTATTATTAGAAATTTATTTCAGAGCACAATCAATATTTAACAAATTGTTAAGAAAATACATTTTAAAAACAAATTATTTCAATTATCATTTGTTACCATTTTATAAACTTTCATTAGAATAAGACGGCAAGGTAAACAAATGATTCATATTAATTGCTTAAATTTTGTAAACGTTTGTCGTACTGTAAATTGAATACATACGTTTGGCATTATCAATATAATTGAGCAGGACAGAGATGGTGTTGTCAAAACATTTAGATTCTGGGAGAGCGTTACATGTACAAGAGATGACGTAAGATTCCTTTGATATATTTAGTATCATGAGCACAAAATCTGCGTCTGTGTGACCAACAAAAAATATAGAAAAAGAAAAACCATGAGGCCAGATTGTATACAGTATTCTCACCTGCAGAATGTGTTACTTGTTATTGCGTTAAGTCCCTTGTTAAGTTAAAAACATCAATATTTAAATACTAGCTACAACAGCCTTCCACTTTACTCTTCATTTCAAAAAAAAATAAGAAGAATTTCAATAATATTAAAAATTAAAGTTATAAAACTTAAGGACAGAGTGATTTTCAGAAGAAGAAAAATTTTTTTGGCACAAATGTTAAATAAATAATATTAATCTACTACTACGTGTTATTTTGGCCTGAGCCTGGGAAACCTGCTTCATCTGCTGAGCAGTGCCATACAACACTCTTTTCACGTGAGACTCTTTTGCCTTCCTAACCTCCCCGGCTATGTCTAGCGCGGGACACGAAGTTAAATAATGGTAATCAAGTTTTAACTTTTAGAAAAAATAACTTTATAGTTTATAGAGATGGGCTACATGCCACAAAATTGCCTTCACCACGTATTCGAATAACGGAATGTCTGAACATATAATGTATGTACTCTATCTTACCTGTAGCATTGCGATATATGTTTCCACACATCAAGTTTATGTTTTTATAATAGTTAAATCCTCCTTCAACTTCACAGACAACAGTAACAAATCCTTCATAGACAAACATCTTATTTGATGATGGTGTCATTTTGACATTGTTTGTTATGCTCCAGATACGAGGGCCCCTAGAAGATTCTGCAAGCAGTGAATCAAGTTCCAAATAATTACATTACATTATCGTGATCTAGCTACGATAAATTTCATGTCATTCATAATATGTCCATATACAATTGGTCGAAGTTTTAAAGCTTCGAGTAGGACTTCTGGACAGTTTCTTTTGACGCAAATTAAATACATACAAGAAACATATCTTTGAATGAAACTAAATAATATAAAAATATAATAAATGTAACCTATTTGTGTTTAGTTTAACTTACATCTAAAAAATCAAAACAAGCACATGATGTAACAATAATGAATTAGAAAAAAAATTATATTTTTAAATAAAAGAAACATTTTAATTTTACCAAATGTATTCGATATTTAATATTTTCAGTATGATTGCTTTTTTAAAGAACATGAACTGCTTTTTCACGGCCCCTTCACTAAAAAAGTAAATAAAACAATACAATCATTAACTAACACAAAATTATTCAAAATTAATAAATTGCTTTTATTCTTTTATCACAATAGACTTTATACTATTAAAATTACAAAACTTATTTATTAACTTAAAAAACTATTGAGTTTACATAAAGTTTTTTTTGTAAATATTGACTAACATATGTATAAGCAAACACAATTGTAAGTATATATATTTACATATATATAAATATATATATATATATATATATATGTATGTATAGTGTTTCCTAAAAAAATTGCTTTAACAAAAATGTATCCACGTATCAGAAGTTATTACCCCATAATTTACAGAATAGAAAAAATCAAAAATTAATCCTTTATATAATTCTTTACTTTTAATTTTTTAAAGTTATATTAAAAAAACTGATTTCATCATGAACATTATTTTATAAATTTATAAAATATCATTATATGTATCTTGCTTTGATTTACTTAATGAATACAATATCTTATAATATTTACATTTTACAGAGAAATACGGTAAAAGAATTGGTCATGTATACTTTCAGAGACTTTTCAAAGTTTTAGATAGAATAACGATCTTTAGATACTTTTTATCACTCTAAACTCACTTTCATTCAGTACTTCTGTTGATGTTTTGAGTTTCTGATGATAGACATACATAATTACATACATCTAACATAAAATTAGCTATCTTTCTCCTATTTCACTGAAGCAAAATACAATTTAATGATACGACTTATGCAAATAAACTTTAAAATATTACATCAGAATAAGGAAATAAATAAACAAGACCTCAAAATATTCTTACTATGATGATAGAGGATCTTGTACATATGTAAAAAAAACCCCATTAAATTTGACGAAATCGGCAGTAAGGACGTCGTTTGATTATCCATAAGAAAAAAGTTATCTTCTCTTCGCTCGAAAGAAAGATAAATTTAAAATATATATATATAAATCAGACGATGTTAGTTCTAATTAAAAATAATCCTTACACTCTCAATCTCAAACTCTTAATTACACTCTCAAGCTTTCCTTTTCTCTTTCATTTCGTCTCTCTTATAAGTGTATGGCTGTTTAATTAATAGAAATATAAAATATAAAACAAAAAAGTGTGTTAATTTAATTAATATCTTTTAAAATAACGTGTAGTAAACAATCATTTTCATAAACAATTACCTTTAACATGTACTGCTTTACTTATCATTGTCCAAACATCCCCAAATATTGAGTTGTTAGCGTAGCACGTGACATTGAAGATCCCAGTAGAGGAAATAGGCACTTCAAAGGGAAACTCGTTCTTCACTGTTCCTGACTTGAGTTGAGTCGTTGAATCGTTAAATATGATGTAAACTGTGGCTTCCGGTTCACTGTCAGATACTTCACACTTCCCAAGTACATGGACAATGTTGGTATAACACATATAGTTATCTTCATTGTACAGGGTCATCTTCACATCGTTGGGACCATCTTTGATGAATTTTTGTAAATAAACAAAACTAAGTTAACTTAATGAAATTTACTATAATTATAATTCATAACAAATGCGTATTACAAAATTTCTAATTGGATTATGCATACTTTCATTTATTTGTAAATCATTAAACAAATATTGTTAACGTGTGCATCCAAAAAAACATTATATAGACTTTTAAATTTTAAAAATCGAAAGTTTAAAGATAATAAAGATGGGAAAACATCTTATGCCTTGAATTGGTTGTTTATGTAAATGCCCTGAATTATATGTCGCTGTCAAATTAAATTGAAACAAGCGAAACTCAATTTAATGGCATATTCTAGTTTTATATTTTGTTTTTTTATTGTATGTTCAGAATGCATTTTCGTGACGCAAGTCTGTTAAAAATTATGTTGTAAATATATATATATATATATAAATTATCTACATTTTGTAGGAATCTTGTAACTTTTTAACTCACATGCTAATTGGGGCTCATAGGAGATCTTACTTGCCCAGTTCAAATAATTGGAGACTGTACATCTCAAATTGTCTTGGACTTAAAAGAAAAGAAACAGCTAACTTAATTAGTATCGAAAAAATGTAAAGTGTAAGCAAAATACTAATATTAAAAAAAATAATAATAATAATATAAAAAAAAACAACTGCTGGCAGTTATGAAGAATCGAGAAACATTAATGTTTTCTTTTTTTATATATAAAAAGAAAATAATAATTTAATATATATTTATATATCGTATATATATTACGCATATCAACATTATTCTAATATATTACTATTATTATATATTCCATTTTTTTTCATTTAACATAGTATTGATGTTTAAGTAATATTAATAAACTATTTTTGAACACATTATTAGAACCATGTTATCTTTGACTCGTGTTTTGATATTTTGTCAATTAAATTAAATGCACATATACAAGCGATCTTGATTTTGAACTATTAAAAAGATAATAATAAATAGATAATGTAGATATGAGTAATATATATGCGTTATATAAATATATATGTATATATATATATATATATATTTATATATATATATATATATATATATATATACACATATATATATATATATATATATATATATATATATATATATATATATATATATATATATATGGGCTGTTATCGATGAATTTAATTTTAATCGTTAACCTTTGAAAATAAAGGATTAATTGATCGCTTATTTCGATTAAAGCCAACAAATAAAAATGTTTGACGACATTTCAAGGGAAGTAACAAAAACAGGTAATTGACTTTTTTATTTTACTGAGTTATTTCCCCTGTCACTCAGACATAAAAAAAAATAAGAATATTTTGGAACTAAATTTTATGACAATGTATTGATACTTAATCGGCTGTTTGTGCTGAAGTTGTTACGTCAGCGATGTATTTGATCCATTTAAAGAGAAATGTTTATTGCAGTGAACACAGTGAACTTTTTCACCATCTTTGTCTTTGCAAACCACAGTTAGCTTAAAAACAAAATTTTTGCTCAACTTTCCAGTTATTAGCTGAAATTTAAATGCGCTGATACATTTGTCAGCAATTTGTTAGTTGACGTCTGCCAGTCCACGTAAATTAATAACATAAATTATACTATTTCGCGGGAGAAGTTTGTGCGTACAAAATATATTAATTATTATTAATTATTAATAATTCTTCATTAACAAATTTTTTTAAAAATGTTATCAATATTTTCTTTAATTTTAATCGAAATTTTATGGATTAAAATAATTTTATTCGTTAAAAAATTTGTAACGATTAATCGATAAATTAATCGTTAATTTCCGCAGCCCTTATATATATATATATATATATATATATATATATATATATATATATATATATAAATTTATATATATATATATATATATATATATATTTATATATATATATATATACATTCTTTCCTATAGCATAACATGTTAAAATAATATTTTAATAGAAGTGCTATAGTCTTAAAAGTACATAATGCAATGTGTAGCATCGTCTCTAAGAAGAATTTTTGTAATATTAATAACATAAGATGCATAGGACATGGGAACATGGTGAGCGATTTGTTAAGATATTATCCTATTGTAGTGTTTCCTGTGTTTATAGACTTGCATTACTTATCACATATTTTTTTTGTATCTATGTTTTCATGAATAATTACAGTTAAATGATCTGTTTGCTACAAATTTTAAGATTCCTCCAGTACTATTTAATATCCCATTTGTTGACCACGTGACTTGTGTGGGTATGAAACTGTTGTTCTTGTTATTATAACATGTGCAATTTGTTCTTTCATTTTCCTTGATATATTCATTGACCTTACAGTCAGGGGAGAGAACAGCTTCTGGAAAAGCTGAAAAATATAAAATAAACGAGTGCTTTGCATTTCAAAGTACATGCTGGTAAGTTTCTCTCTCTCTCTCTTTCTATCTTTATCTCTCTCTCTCTCTCTATCTCTCTCACTAAAAAAAGGTATTGATTACCGTAAATATATATGTTGAACTAAAATTAACATTTTTAAATGTATTTATTATTTAATTATTAATTTATTAATTTTTAAAATAATGCGCCGCATAGGTCACTCTTAGGTACATTTTTTAATGTGCAAAGTGAAATAAAAAATATAAAAAAACGTGTGCAAAATTGCCCAGGACCTATTTTATGTGTAATATTGTAATTTTTTTTTAAATACTGCGCTCTAATTCAAAGCCACTTCGTTTTCGGTGAGTCGTGCAGCTTAAAGGGAACATTGGCACGTCTTGTATTTAATCCATTAAAAAGAATGTTGGTCTAACAATTGTTAACCATGTACATACAAACTTAATTTTAGTTTAAAAGATTTTTAAACATTATATTTACATATTTCAATTGGATAGGATCCAAAACTTCTTTTAATGTCCTCAGTGGAATTTAAGGATATATTTGGATACATGAGAACTTGAAACTGATGAGTTCCGGGTCCTAGAATTTCAGCGGACACTGAATAGGAACATTCTGTACGCATGTAACCGTCAGGATTTGACTGATTGTGTATGTAAGTTATAGAGCCATGATTTAATTCATATGGTGCAGTGTTCTGTTAAAGAATTGTAATGTTTTTTTATAGAATTAAAAACAAACAAAAAATAACCTTTAGCTCTTAAAACATGATTGTATGCAACTAGTAATGTCTTATTATTGCAGTCGCAAGTCTAAACTTTTACAATCAGGAGAGTTTTTAATGTAAATGGAGTAAATCTACATATTATTTTAAAAATGATAACATATAAGATTTAAAAATGAGCTGCCATCTCTCTTTTTTTTCGTATTTGTATCATTAAAAATAAAATAAAAATTGAATGGGAACTCATCTTTAACCGAAATAAGTAACTGATAACAACATAATAACATTTTAAAAATCCTATATAATAATCTTCTCATATATAATAAAAGGCTACGTTCCGTGCGGTCAACGATAGAGATTGGTACCTCAAACACATATGACTCCTACAGCCAATTATATTGAACACGTTCACGAGGACGTTAAAAGTATTTCTTCCAAGACTTTATTTTGAGTTATGGGCGTTGTGATTTATAGTCAAAAGCTCTGTTTTTACGAGTTATTAATTTTAACTATAATGAATAGTATTTTTGACGCGATGCACATGTATGCTCGTAAAGAAATAAAAGATGAAAACAAACATTCCGAAACACCCATTTTAAAAATTATAGTAGATTCACTTATTTTTTAATAATTTATCCATTTCAGACCCTCCTGTTATAGGGACGAATTTAGGGTCATACAATCTATGCATCTTTTTACCTTTAAACTTAGCTAAAAATCAAACGGATTCATTGTCTAATTCTTTATGACAATATTGTGTATTCGTGTTAAATATATTATGATATAAGAAAACACGTATTACATTTGTTATGATGAGAAATACACAGACTGCTTCTGGGAAAACTCGATCTGAGCTGCATTTTATTCCAACGTAACTTTTATTTAGGAGACTAGCATTTTGACATGTTGGTCCTTCTGCAGGAGCTGAAAGGAATATACATCCTCAAAATTCCTTCAATATTTGTTCTAAAAGGTATACAATTAAAAGAATTAATAAATAAACTGGATACAATTATATATTTTTAAAAAAATATAAAAAATATTCTTTGAAACTAACCAAAAACAGTAGTATTAAAAGACGTGATTATTGGTAATCCCGGATTATAATTGGCCTGACAGCGCCAAGTCACGTTGTTATGTGACAGTGTCACAGACTTGATGGTGAACACACTTGTCACTGTTGTTGAGTTGTAAGTAATGTTTGCCCCGTACATCGCTAGGGTCAGGGTATCAGATCCCACACAGATGGCCCCGTTATTGAAGTCACAGGTAAAAAACGGTCGAGGGTCTTGCCAGGAGATGGAAGAAAATTTGCCATATGGAACAGTACAAGTGAAATACGTGGGTTTTCCAGCAGAAGTCCAGTTAGCAAAACAAGCTCCTTAAAATAGTATATATATATATATATATATATATATATATATATATATATATATATATATATATATATATATATATATTTATATATATATATATATATATATATATATATATATATATATGTGTGTGTGTGTTTGTATGTGTGTTTGTTAACAGGTAATTTTTATAAGAAATCCAACACTTTTTTATTTTAATTTTACATAACCAAGGGAACTTGAGGGATTTATAATGCTTTGCTTGTTTGTAATTACTAAATTGCAACTTTGCTCCAACAATTTATTTTACATTTTTTAAAAATAATATATTTTATTCAAGAAATACAAAATGTAAAATAAATTTTAAGTTTTTATTTAAAGAAAAAATATTTTTTTAGAAAAGTAATACAAATAATTGCACACTTACTTAAAAATAGATTGATTACAACAGCTTGCAATGTTTTTGATATTTGAACCATTATTCACGATTGCCTAATTGATACAGAAAGATATGAACAAAATAAATGGCTAATTCAGACAATTCGTTCCGAAAGTCTTATCCTATATAATAAAAGGCAAGTCTCTGTCCTTTCTGCCCGTTCTGTCCGGTCATCTATAGCTATTGGTCCCTAAAACACATATGACTCCTACAGCCAATTGTATTGAACACGTTTACGCATTTACGCGGACGTTCAAAACGTGTTATTTTTGGTGCAGTATTTCTTAAAAGACTTTTTTTTGAGTTATTCGCTTTGGGATTTATAGCAAAAAGCTCTGTTTTTACGAGTTATTTATTTTAACTATAATGAATAGTATTTTTGACGCGATGCACATGTAATTCCGGTCGAGACTGCTGTTGGAGGAGAGTTACAACATGCCACCGAACGGTGGCATAAAGTCCTTGGACGGGCTTTGTTGCTAGTGTAGGCATAATAAAGCAATTAAGTATGCGTTCTCTTCCTTCGTTATTTAGGTTTAGTTTTATAATTTTTAGGGTTAGGGTTAGATTTAGTTATAGAATATTTAATTTGCGAATTTAGGGTTATGGTAAGTTTTAGAATTTTAATATTTGAATCTTTCAAATGTTCGTGTCATGTTGCATAGCAACAAAGATGACGGCCACATAATGTGTGTATGTCAACTCCGAATTTAACAAATAAATAAATAAGTGTACTTTCAAATTTTCTGAAATAAATTTTTTTTATAAATATGATAAATAAATAGATTAAGGTGTCAACAATGAATACATTTTACTATTAGTGTTGCAGTTTTACATTATGAATTTAATACAGATCTATAGAAAAGGTAACGTTATATTCAGACAAAATAGTTTGCATATATATTAATACTAAATTGGATCAAAAAAAACTTTTAAAGAAATTCAAATGTATAGAAAGTTTAAAATGATATCCAAACAATCTTAAGTATCGAAGTCTTTTACAACATATTTTTTTTTATTTTTGTAAAAACAATAAAATGCAAAATTTGTTACAAATTGATAAAAGGCTTTTTTCAAATTAAAATAGGAAGAAACATAATTTGTTGAAAAGTCTCTATAATTCATAACTTATTAACAATTTTCCAACACTGTGTAAAAAAAAAGTTATTATTTTTGTGCGTTTAATATGTATCTTATAAATATAGTGCTTATTATTATCTAATAAAATTAGCGCAAATCTCTAGGTTTATTAAAATAAGTTGTTTTTAATTTCGATTTCAAAAGTAGCTTACTTGTTTGATAGCATCGCTGAGGTTTCGACGCTCTTTGTGCTTTCTCATTCCAGAAATGGAAATGCAGAAACAATTTGAAAACAATTCAGACCTCTTATATATTGAGGAAGTAAATATGCAGAAGAAAATGGGTTTTAGGAAGTGGATTTTCAGAATTTAATCTTCATAGAATTGTTTTAAATTTAACTTCTTTTGATAGCAAGAAGGCATATGATAGGAAGTTATAACTATTTTTTTAAAAGAGAAATAGAAAAATTTTTTATACAGTATTAAATTTATGTTTATTAAATTCTAATTTCATTAGTTTTCAAATTCAATGAAATTTCATCCATATTTGTTGTTTCATATCTGTTACATTCGCTCCTTCTTTTTATGATATTAAAGCGTTCTACTCATATCAAATGTGAAATTTTGATAGAGTATATTTTGCATTTAAAGTTGGTGTATTAAAGCTTGGAGTAATAGGAATAAGTTTTTTGTAAGCACGAATTTACCAGCCAGTCCTTACAAAAAAATAACAATTGGATTACAAACCTGGTTTGATATGTCTAGAGTTAAAAGAATATAAATATTTAATTAGTGCTATTAATTTTTAAAAAAGAAAAAAAACAAACAAACACAAAAAAACAACAACTGCTAAACGTTATATATAGTCATGTGTACACCGCACCACCTATGTCCTATTTTGTAAAATTAGATTTTTAATTACAATAATAATATTTCCCCATGCAATTACCTTCCTATACTCGGAACTCGGAAAATATTTGTACGGAATATTTTTTTAAACTCGGATCAATAGAGTTGAATGTGAACATTTCGACTGTTTTGAATGTAAAGAAACATACTTCGATTTGATTTTATTTTTACATTTGATTTATTATAATTATCATCTGTAGAAATACGTTTTAACTGGACAACACTTTTCAGACTATCTTCTTATTTACATATGTCAAACGTTATATTTTACAAAAAATAGTTCTTAATTGTTGATGTAATGTATGTGGTCAAATGTTACATGATAAATAAACAAATATACATAGACACAGAGAGAGAGAGAGAGAGAGAGAGAGAGAGATAGAGAGAGAGAGAGGCAGGGGGGGAGAGAGAGAGAGAGAGAGAGAGAGGGGGGAATAGGATAAGAGGAAATGAAAACACAAAGTGAGAGGGTGAAAATTTGGGTAAAAGACGCTGAGAAAAATAGCAGCTTTCTTTAAAAATTGTTGACATGTGTTGATAAACACATTGACTTATTAATGATATTGACTTTTAAAATTATGCTTTGATTGTTGCGTCAAATTTGTTGATGCTTCGTGGTAAAATATGTGTTGAGCTAAAAGAAATATATTATAGTAACTATAGTATTACCCGACACAAATGACGGAAGCTTTCAAAATAAATATATTTCAGCTGAAAGGTATGATTTCAGTATAGTTTTTGTTTTTGTCCCTTTTTCCTGACAACCGTAAAGTAAATAATCAGAGTATGTACAGACAAAGAGATACAAATTAAATCTCATTTCCATATTGAACAATATTATGCGGACGTTTCGGTGCAGTATATTATTGTCAATGCTTTATTTTCTTAGCGGCGTGCAAATAGCGATACGAACGAACCAACATACATAGCGAATTATATAGGCCTATATTAATAGCTGGACAAAGCTAATAAGAATATCACCATTAGTCAAATCATTAAACCTTGAAACACAAGAGGATAGAAGGAAAAAGCGCAACGTGATAATAATACATAAAACCTTTAATTCTAATTTCGAAATACAAAAAAAAAGTAATAATAATAATAATTAATTTATACAATCCTTAGATAGATATAGGAAAAAACAATTTTCTTATTCCGTGTGCATGAACAAAGACACACAAATTCTCTTTCGTCCCGTCTGGAATTTGGGCATGGCTTGGGTTGCCTGAAGAAACCAGGAAAACAAACAAGGTATTAACATTTTAAACTCTAAAAAATTGCATGACTAGACACCAACCATGGATAAGCGTATGGCGCAATAATATTATGTATAGAAGGAGATTCTGAAACAGATAAGATACAATGAAACCAACGAATTACGCTTAAGGCTCATGATACTCAAATGTAATCAATGAATCAATGTAATATATTCCTGATGTATTCTCTGATGGCTTAAAATATATACTTAAATTTTACATTTTCGGGAATGTAAAAAAAAACAACAACCTTGCATTGACCGACTAATGCCCGATTAGTTCTTGATTTAAGATTTTGGACACCCGGTTACAAAAACTGTGTCGGATGTGAACTATATGCCTACTCTATGTCACAAACAACACTAATAGGTCGCCTTGTTATAGTCAGGCAACTGGTACAGACTTCCCGGTGGCTTCGTCACCAAAGCAGCAGGTTTGATTGCGGGCAAGTCGCTTAATTGGTGTACCTTTTATTTCTCTGCTCCATTTTTTGAAATCTTGGTAAGTAAATAAATCATAGACTACATTTTGAGCCATATTAGAGAGGCAAGGTATAATTTTGCTTTGTAGCAAACATGACATGATTTTCCAGCACATCCAGCATTGGCCAGACGTCTCTACCTAAGTTCAAAATGGTCAAGGAAATTCGAAAACTGGCCTAACATTGGACTTAAGCCATATCATATGTTAAAATAATGTACCATTACAACTAAAAAAATACTATCAAAGTCAATATGTTGCAGTGGTGGGCGCCCATATGGGGGCGGGGAGGGCGTTTGCCGGTAATTTCTTTTTTCAGCGCAATTTATTTTTCGAGCAGTTTAAAACCAAAAAAAATCACTTAAACTTACTATGAAATATATTTTAACATTAAAATATCATATTTTTGTTCAAATCAAACTACAGTTTTATAATGTATATGAAATTTTAGAAAATGTATATTTCACCTTGTGTGATTTCCAGCGCCATTGTTGCATGACAATGGAGAAATCTTCTTTCTTAAAAGTTATAATTTTTTGTGTTGCCCAATTTATTAATTTGGTTCAACCAGCTAAGCTGCGAAGGCGGCACTTGCCTGGGTAAATAATTTAAATTAAAAAATATTTATCATAAAAATAAAATAAAAAAGAAAATCATATATTTATTTACATTTTAAAAAAAATGTGGGGGTGTATATCTGTGATATGTGTTACATTGACATATCCTGTAACAGGGTAATATGTCAATGCTAAGTTTCTGCGAAGACGGCACTCCACTTAAAAACTACCAAGCACTAATATTTAATAAACAATTTTTAAAAAAAACAAACAATAATTTGTTAAAAATTAAATATTTTTAAAATAAAAATCAAAGGATTTTCGATACTTGTTGGTTAATAATATTTGACGATAATGCATGGCATGCTTTTTACACACACAGTTTTATTCATCCGAATATTAGTATTAGATAACATCAGGGTGGCATCATAAATGACATCGCGCACCTAGGGTGAGGGGAGAGGAGTCACATATTTGTTTCGATGTGTGACGAGGGGGGAGGAGTGGTTTATAAGAACTTTGACATCACATCTAAATGCTCAACAATTAAACTAAATGTTTCAGCTTTCCTGTGCCTCCTTTTTTATACTTGTTTTCACCTACGATTTTAGAGTGAACTCATACACTAAAATGACGAGAAATTGTTTTGAAACATGCTCATTCATTAAATGCATACTTAAATGCCCGCAATTTTTTTTTAAATTTGAAACAGGCTAAGTTTTCAAATAGGAAATACGGCTTTTATGGGTGGGGGGCGGATAGGCTTACTTCTACTGACGTAACACGTGTAGGAAAAGGGGGGGGGGTTCGAAAAAACGCATGACTTCATGTGTCTCATTTTCAATATACTCCTACTAGTGGTTCCCGGACTTTTTAGGTAAACCACCCCCGTTCCATAAAAATATAAAACAGTGACCCCTTGAATTTTTTACATCAAATTTGTTCTAAATCTTCTCTTCTTTATTTTATGCTCTCATTACCTCATTAAAAATGTTCAAAGCATTTTCAAGTTAAACGGATAAAACAGCATATATTTCACTGCAATGTGAACACCTAATAGCCGCATGCAACCGTTGGTATAAAAAATTCAGCCACATTTTAACGGGTACACTTGCGCAAACGCTAAAGAAAAAGATTCATGTCAAGGCAGTCGCGTAGCTAGAACTTTTGCAGCCCGGGGCGGTTATTAATCCATCTATTTGTCCAGGGCCTTTATGTCGGAGCCATTTTGACCAGGGCTGTTTTGTCGGTTAGCCAGGTTGCAATGTTAAATTACATTAGATTCTTTTTCTTTTTTTTGCAGCATAACTGTATTTTAATATTGGTTTATATTTTAGAAGTTTTTTTTTCATTTAGTCATATTGTATTTATAATTTAAACATGCCGATTGTCAAAAAGGGGTCCGTGGCAATAAAAAGGTTGGGGACCCACTGCACTTGTTCAAGTCAAAAATTTTGCTCGTCAGTGTCAGCGATGAACGTTTTCGCTTTCGTGTCTCTCCCCAACCCCATTCTAGTCTTCAAGCAACAAATCGTTTATTTTTAAAAAAAACTAAATAAAAAGAAAAAAAATAGGAAGTAAGCGGGGAGAAAATCAAATTCCAACGACCATGAAGGGGCCGTCCCAAAAGACGTCACGTAATTTTAGCTGATTTCTCACCATCCCCGCCTGGTCACACATCGTCATAAAAAGTTACCCCCATCCCCCCGTCAAATTTGACGTTTTAAAGCTCCCTATACAAGTCGAATTTCCTGAGCATGTTTCAACTCACGTTATTGCCATTTCAGTAAGTCTGCACTCTAAAGTCGCATCACGCTTAAGGCCACCTCGTCGGACTTTGATTAAAGTGTCGGCACCGATACTCCTGTCCCCGCGAACGTCCGAGGCAAAACGCGTGAGGCCATATAAAAAGTCACCAGATGAATTGTAAGTAATCAAATATTTAAGTGCAACTTTTATTTCAAGTTGAGCGTTAATATGTGACGTCACCAGGGCTGGTCTTAGTCCACTGCAAACCTATGCGGCCGCAATGGGCCCCACACTCTCATAGGCCCCACCTATCTTAATTTTCTTGTATTATCCTTATTAATACCTTAACCCCACCCACACTGGGCACCGCGCAATCCGTTTCGCATACTAAGCCGCCAAGAGCCCACGCAATTTATAAGGCTGGCCCTGGACGTCACTGTTCTTAAACACCTCCCCCGTCATCCCGTATGTGTGAACCCCCTCCCCCTAGGTACTTGACGTCATTTATATTCGGCCCCTACGTTTCATTATTTAACAACCATTAAAATTGTCAAACTTTTAGAAGAAATACATTACAAAAGAGATACGTTTGTCATCATTAAACATTTTTAAAAACTTACCCTAAACAGGCTTAAACACCTCCCCTTTTTTCATCACAAATGTGTGAACCCCGTCCTCCTAGGTACTTGACGTCATCTATGTATGGACCCCCCCCTCCTTTAGGTGTCATTATTTTACAACCATTAACATTGTCAATAAACATTTACAAGAAATACATTACAAAAGATTTATATCTATTATTATCAAATTTTTTTCGTAAAAATTTATCTTGAACAGGCATATTTCCCAAGTACTAATTTTATCTAATTAATGACTCGGGAATACTTTATCGTTAATGACTTTGCCGTTAGGTTACGCCTCTGAATCTGATTAGTAATTAGCTTACTGTAACATGTAAACATTTAGTTTGGTCTGAGGCCGTGAAAGAAATGAAATTATATGGCTAAATGTGGTTAAAAATATAAACTAAAAAACGATTTTCGTAGAAGTCTGACTTTAAAACCAGTTTGTTATAGTTAAAAACCCCACTTTAAAGTAATTTAAACTCATCAAAACACATGGAAAACTAATATTTAACCATTAAATACTTATTTTCTTACTTAATGAATGTGTTTAAATTAGTAAAAGTAAGTTACATTTTTTTTTGCTATACAAAAATAAATTGCGCTGAAATAAGTAATTACCCGTTTGCCCCAACCCCGCCCCCCCCCCAGATTGAGTGAGTTTGTAAAAACGCTGACAAAAATATACAAAAATTTATTAGAGTAAATATAAAATAAAGAGAAAGTAACTAAGCTGATGCTGATCTCGTTTTACTGGGTAATTATTTTGTTTTGTCAATATTGTAGAGGATTAGGGTGACTAAAGGGTATTTAGATACAAGATTCCTGATGCTGGCAAGGACAGGATGTATGGCCAGGACCGACCAAGTTGTGTGAAATGCCACATGCGGTAGCTTGGATAGATGAATAGACCGAGCAGCGTACAGGTGCTCAGAGATGACATAGGTGCTAAATGTAGACTCTGTTATGTAAAGGTCAGCCATGCGAGGCACTGACCAGGGGAAATGATTGCCATCTGGACAATTAGGGGCTTACATCAAAGAGACCAGAGCGGGCCCTGACATCACACCCCACCCCGTCTTAATCGGGGGGTGGGGGTGGTACAAGATGATTCAATCATCCTGAATGGCATATTAAATGCCGACGTTCTGTTGACCGGGGACTTGACAAAGGCATGGCTTCGAGACTGAGTGAGCTGGTCATAGAACGTGACCAATAACGGACGGAGTTATTTGCAACGGCGGTAGTTAGTTATTCCTCTTGGGCCGAAGACGGCACATAGGGCAGAAGTCATGAATTTCCATTTACGACGATCCATCACCAATTCTATTAGGTCCAGATTATGTCTTAGACCCATGGTTGAGCTTTCGCTTTTGATTGTTCTACGTAGGGTTTCCTTTAGTATTCCTTGTTTTATTTTGCCTGTTGGTGTACACATGAAGGCCTGATGAGGGAGTCTTCTTTCGTCCATTCGAAGAACATGACCGATATAATTCCAACGTATTTTCCTTATAAAAATTGACACATATTCTTTGTTGGTTTCTTCTCTTATTGTAGTAAGGATCCTAAATAAATTGTATTAACTGTAAATATGCTCAATCGTATATAGTTTAAAAGCCTTCGTTCTGATATATCGGCATTTACAATGTCTGGTTTCTAGCTACCATATAACAGTGGCCCACTCATGCATAGCCTCGGTACACAGCGTGATCACTTGAACCTTGTGGCGTTTTAAGAGTTTTTGTGGGCTGAACGGGCTAAATAGGGGGGCCCCGATGATTTAGGAGTCCCCAAACTTAGTATATTTTATAAGTTGAACATATGATTAGAATAATTTTTGCAAGATTTGGATTACCCAATCAAATTGTTAGTGACAATGGACCACAATTTGTATCTGAAGAATTCAACAGATTTGTCACTAACAATGGTATTAAACATATTACCAGCTCACCATATAAACCTTCCACCAATGGACTTGCTGAAAGATTATATTTTATTAATTTGTGAAGGGAACGAAGTAAAAACAGCCATGTTTTATTTGATAAATATTATAGTTTTTTATTAAATGTCCGATTTTTGTGTATGTGTCCATGTCAATATTACGGACTTAATTATAAATTTAAGTTTCTATATTAATATATAACATTCGGTTTTCTTTTCAAGAAATTTACAATTGGTTGTCGTTTGGTTGTCAAGTTTCGTTGCGTTTTGAACTACAAAGCCATTATTTATTACTGCAAATGAAATTTGCCATCTTATGCTTCAGTTTAGCGTTTTATTTTTCTTTTATACACTTTTAGGTTGCATATCTGTATGTTTAAAAAAATAACATATTTAAAAACAGGACTCCTCCCCACAATAGTTTTTTTGTTGTTATTTACATGTAATATTTTAATGGTCTTAGACTAAATTGGAATGAAAAATGTTTGCTTTTAATATAGAACTAGAAGTGGTGCTGACTTGACAATAATGAAAACGTTTATTAGAATTCCTGCAAAGTGCATATTAAATTTTATATACGATTTACTGAAGATAATGTAGTAACGTCTTTTATCCAGTGATTAAATTTACTTCAAAGGTTTCATGCAAAATAAATAGTTCATTGTTATTCATATTTGTAAATAGTTACAATTTTTTTATTTACATGTTTTTGGTAATGTTGTGGTAATAATGTATGGACAAATGGGCGAATAAACTGACAATTTATAATCATCAATGAAGCTTAAACTGCTTCAAATCGCAGATTTGCTTGATGTTGATCACATTACAGTCAATTAATTTATTTTTAAGGCACTGTGATGTATTATTGGTGCACTCATAATTGGTGCGCACTATTCAATGCCGCAAGTTAACGTCTGGCTGACTCCTCAGCAATATTTGTTAATAGTTTGAACTTCAAACTTCTTTGCTGTAGTATCACCTTATGCTGTGTGTAATTCACTATGCATTTACTATTATCCTGATTATATCATTATTATTCATGCAAACTTATGTAACGCGAAGCCTAAGCTTGGATGTTTTCTCATAGCACATATATTTGTATATATAATCAAAATAAATACTCTGCTATATCCGTTCGTAACCCTAGATTTTAGAAATTGCATTGCTAAAACAAATAGCGCTGAAAAAAATACTGCAAGAACAGAAAAAACGCTTTTTTAAAAAGTCCGCATGAAATTGTTCAATATGGAAAAGAGATTTAATTTTTCTCTCTTGGTCTCTACATTTTATGATTATTTACTATGCGGCTTTCAGGCAAAAGGGACAATAACAAAAACTGAAATATATCCATTTTGAAAACTTCCATCATTTTTGACGGGTAATATACTATTATATATATATAGATATATATATATATTATATTAATTAAAATAAGTGATACACATATCAACAAGTATACATAAAATCAAGTAAAAACTATTTAAAATGTTTATATTTTTTTAAAATTTATTTGAATTAAAATCATATGTAATAGGTCAAAAAGATCAGATTATTTATTACATTTATCTAAGTAATTATTTTGTTTGTGAATTTAACCACACACACACACAATAAAAAAAAATACAAGTATATTTGCCTGTTTCAAGATGAAACATCATTTAATGCGCCTTAAATTTCCAGTTATAACTTATAACCCACACTATATAAGTCTTTCAATGACATCCAATGGGAACGAAACAAGTTAATTTACATTCCTACAGTTCTAGCCTTTAATGTACATGATGAAATTTGATTTTTTACTCCGTTTGGTTTTTCAATATAATGCAACGTTTAGATAGGTTGTTGCAAATTTAGAAAGAAAAAATATATTAAAACCGAACAATTAGGCTATGTCACCAATTTCCTGGTCGAAATATGTTCCTAACACCTGCAAAGAAATTTAATTTAAGGATTATGAAACCACGCTTGTGTTAAGTTTGCACATTTCGGAGACATTAATAGCACATAATACGGGCCACAGTGACGCGTTCGATATATCGATTGAGATTCATGTACTATTTATTCTTTGGTTTAACAGGTGAGGAGTGGGGGAGGATTAGTAGTCATGTTAAAATATACTCTATCCAAACAGAAGTTGTTTAAAACAAATAAATGGGCACATCAAAATTATTCGATCTACTTATGTCGAATTTCAAAATTTACAGAAAATTTAATTATTTTATGATATGGATAGACAGGTTCACGACTTTTAAAATTAAATTTGACTGATCAAATTTACATACTAACTTTATTGCTAACACATTTTTTCTCTCAATGCGCCCGCAATATTTGGTGCAATTTATATTTGTTTTACGGAATAATTTTTCAAGGAGACCCTCTTTAACTGAATTATAAAGTTGTTATGGCTGTCACATTTTCTAAAATAATAATGCATTATTAGGAATATAGTGAATGTGGATAATGTTTTTTTTAAAATATATAACTTAAATAATTGAATAACAAATGTATGCTACTTTTTGACTAAATTAGTTTAACTTATTTAAGGAATCAGCTAAATCTAATGTTTGTCTTTTGTCTTGTCTTATCTATTATACATGCCCCTTCTATACAGTAGGGCAGGGGTCGAGAAACTTTTTGTCCGAACGAGCCATAAACACCACATATTTTGAAAAGTAATTATGTGAGAGCCATACATATGTTTAAAACTAAACATTCAAGTAAATGTGTGCATTTTGTGTAATTTCAACACTAAAAGTACAATAAGTATGGCTCTGAAATCTGTTTAATAAAATTGTCATGTTGTTGCGAAACTAATCAATAATGAGTATTACTTACCATTGATGCGACTTACGGTGCTGCATGGATTTGCTAATGAATTTGTAGTCTGGTTGATACGTGGTGGGGTTAGGCTTTATGCAGGCGTTGAGACTTCCATCCGTTAAACGTGATCGCTGGTTGGTTTTGGTGTTCTTTAGATGTGAGAAAGAATGATCGCATGCATACGTAGAGCCAAACATTGTCAGTACATCAATACTCACACGCTGCAGTGTGTGGTATGTGACGGGTAGCACGTTCCAAGTTTTGGCAATCAGCTGGTTTGCGTGTTGAAGTTTTTTATTATGAAGTGGCGTGTTGTGCTGAATCTCGATGATTTCAAGCTGCACTTAACCTTCGTCTGCTCCTAATAATGTCATTTTCAAGGCTATATTAGAGACATCACAAGTAAATGGATTTTCTACAATGCAAAACAAGTGTAAGATTTCGAATATCTTTAAACTGATTTGTGAAATCCAGTCTAAACTTTCCACAAAAAAAGATAGAATCCCTCATTTGTGACAAGCTCTGGAAGTTTTTGCGCAGTCTTGGCAAGAGCTGGGAAGTGAGTGAAATTTGACTGATTTAGTTTTGTGATCTAAAAATCGATCTTGACTTTAAAAAAAAATACTGATTTCTCTCATCAGGGTTGGTAAGACACCGCGGGCCGCGGGTTGGACAGCATTGCCTTATAAGTAGTTATGTTTTGGACAATGTTCAGTCCATATTATATTCACTAGTCGATCATTTCTATGTACATGTTTTCACTGCCAAATATAAAGTTATTTTAAAATGTGTTACTCACGTTAGATATTAACCTGGAGTTTCTCTTAAGAAACTTTAAAATATTCTGTCCTTGTATTCTCAAAAGACAAAAGTCCTCTATTATTTCTTTACTTAAAAACAAAATATAAATACAAATTAATTTCTGGCTATGGACTCATTAAATATATATATATATATATCAAAACGTTTGGAACACTCATTGTTATAAAAGTTAAATTGACACTCACAGTATAGAATTAATTTAATGAATATTTGTAAAAGTAGTTATTATTGTATGGTCATTTTTCAAGTTATTTTAAATGAAAAAAACAAATTATTAATTTTAATATATGTAAAAGATTTCAAGGAACACAACAAAATGATAATCTCTCATATTTATGTGTTGACACAAACAATGAATTTAATATGCAGTGAAATAATTTTAAAGTACATTTTACAAAGCTGCATAAGCCTGCAAATATGTTTAAGATTAAGAATGATGACATTGAAAATTGCTAAATTCTTTATATGATTAAAGCTTGAAACATGCACACGAATTTTACTGTAACTTCAGAAACAAATACACAAATATAAAAATTATTAAAATATATTTTTTTCTTAAAAATCAATGTATTTCTAGTTTATAATTTATAACTCTATATCTCTACACTTTAAAATACTTTAAAGATAATAATTAACACATTTGTATATAGATAAACAACTTCTGCAATTGATTACTTTTTATATTATCTTTTAAAAAAGTAAACGTTTTTTTTCGGTAGGTTGTTAATCAAAGGTATTAACAATTTGTATCAATAAACAAACACATATATTAACTTTAGAATTTGATTTTTAAAAAACAGCAAAGGAAAAGAAAAAAGTGCTAAGCAATATTCATTCTAAGAAAATTATAATACTTAAGACATAATAATATATTTGTATAAATAGGGGCTGTCCATAAATTACGTCAACAATAAAAGGGGGGAGGGGTAGGAACATTTTTGACAATTGTTGACAAGGGGGAGGTTGGAGGTCAAGAAAAGTTGACGTCAACAATGTTACTTAAAAAAATAAATAATTATTTAACAAATGAAAATTAGACAGCATTTGTAGCCCTGTGTTACACACTCGCCCAACCTTCAGTACTTTATTGAACTAACCTTATTCATATTTTTTTCTAAAAACCGAGCTGTGCTTTAGAGACCCCACACAATCATAATATAGACACACGAGATGTTTACTGGTGACACTTATTTTTTAAAAGTTGTTGTTTGATGGTCTGCTGTAAAGATTTATGTAAGTACACAGTCAACATTATATTATTTAACTGTCTAAATTTAAATTATAAAATGCAATATTGGTTATACTAGGCTCTATTAGAAATCATTAGCTTTCACTGTGGAATTGGATTAGTTCTAAAGTTAAAGATTAAATGATAAATAATTAAAGTGTAATACTGCAGTTTTTGCACATGTATTCCTATATTATTTCGAGTGAATTCTAATTTTCTAGTGAGAACATTCGTTGTTTTTTATTACATGCATCAATACATATTCTATTTTTGCTATTACATCACTAATTTATTAGTTGTTTTTTATTTCTAAGGCATTTTTGGCTCTAAACAATAACACGATACGAACGATAGAACTACAACTTTTTTTATCACCCTACTTGCTGGGTTGTGACATGCCAAATAAAATTTTCTCAAGTTCAAATAAAATAAGAATCAAACGTCTAGAAACGCAAAACATTTTTTTGTAAAATATGTATTGACCTTGTAAGAACAATAAAATATATATTGATCTTCTTAGAACAATAAAGTAGATGTATGGTTTCTGGATAATTAAAAAAAAACTTCTTTAGTAAATTAATTGATTTTAGCAAGGGTAAAAAATCTGGCTTGCAAAGTGCTAGATAAACAAAATGAATGTATTTACAAGAGACAAAGAAATGCCTTACAAATTGTAAAAACTAAATAATTATCACTGTAATAGCTAAAATATAACATATATTATTGCCTTTAATACATTACAAATGAAAGTTCTCATGAGAAAATAAAATTCGCAGCCAAATAATATACGTGCCAAAACTGCAGGCTTACCCAGGCCCTTAATTGAAATCTTAAAAATACAGCACATGTCTAGAATGTTCAGAATTATGAAATATTGTTAAATAGGCCTAGGTCTACTTGTTTTTTTTTATATAGACGTTTCATGTATTAAATAACAAATTTATTAACCATTGAATTAAAAACTTTGTTTTTGTTTAGATTTATAATGGAGAAACCAAACTTTCACAAGTTGTTGTATGAAGGATATTTGAAGGCATTTCCCAAAAAGCGCAAGCAAGATTCTCAAAGAGAAGTAACTGAAATTTGGAATACATTGAAAAAATAGGATGGTTTTCGAACAAAAATAGATTCGTTATTGAATAGTTATGCCACCTCAGCACAGAAAAATAAGGCAACAGTAATGAACTTCTTGGCAGACCAGTCTATGAAGATTGTGGATGTCCTTCCTAAAAAAGCAGCCACACATGTAAAAATTGAATACGAAGCTGTGAAACTTCAAACACAAACTATTCAACAGGACCACATAGAAATCGATTGAGAAGCTTGTCCATCCAGTACTAATTGTGATGAAAAATCTGTAAAATACAAAGCAAAAGTACAAGATGAATTACTGAGTCAGATAAGCATCTTCAAGACCGATTTGATTGGCTTGTATAAACGAAAAGAAAGTGGTGCTTTAAGCTCAGATCAGGAAAAAAAATTACAAGACAAAAAATAAGGTTGCTGAGTTAGAAAAAAAACTGAAAAGAAAGAAATAGGAAAAATACCAAAAAAAAACAATAACAAACAAACCTTAGCACAAATTCGTGCTGAAAATCCTGACGTCAGCAGAAAATGTAAGATCCGACATAAAGCTGGTCGACCAACAATTGAAAAAGATCAGCCGCTCCTTTTAAAAATCATTGTTGACATTGCATTGTATGGGTCTGCTGCTCACGACAAAAGACAGAGTGATATTTATCGTAGTGCTAAAAATCTCGATGATTTCACAGAACAATTAAAGATTCAAGGTTTACAAATAAGTAGACTTGCTGTTTATATTCGGTTTTTGCCAAAATAGAGTTTATCATCGGAAGGCAAATGCCCTGTAACAACTGTACCAGTGACGTTAATTCGAGCACATGATTTACACTCAAAACACATTGATGGTGGGTTTTGTACAGCTACTTTGAATCACCTAGAAGAAGTTGCTTCTTTGTTGAGACCTAAAGAAGTATGCTTCATCAATGAAGATGACAAAGCCAGAGTCCCCATAGGATGGACATCAGCTAACAAGCAAGCTCCAATTTTAATGCTTGTCGAATACCGCGTTACATTGCCTGATCACGACTGGGTATTAACATCTAGACACAAAATCATATCATATTTTTAATGCTGGCATTGAAATTCAAAACGACGGCTTAGGTAAACCTGAAGCTGCTACAGTAACATATGTGAGCCCAACTTACATAGCAATCAGATCAGGCAAGCATTGCTCATCATCAGCTTATAGCCATGGACAGGACTATGCAAGGCTACTTAAATTGGAAGAGTTTGACATTGTTACAAAATATCCAAACAACAAGATGATCAAACCGATTCTTATTATGTTTGCGAATGTTTGACCTGATGAAAATCCAAGGTATCAAAAAGTTATTGATTTTTGTTATCAATCATTTTGTGAAGCAGAACATTGATGCAATATATGTAGCAACAAATTCGCCTGGTAGAAGTGCGTTTAATCGAGTAGAGAGCGAATGGCTCATCTTAGTAGAGAACTGTCGGGACTAAATTTTCCACATGAACATTTTGGAAGCCACATCGACACACAAGATCGAACAATTGATAAAGAGTTGGACCAATTAAACTTCGAATATGCTGGCGAAAACTTGTAAGAAACATGAAATCAAGTAAGCATAGACAATTTTCCAACAGTGTCAAAATATATTGTGCCTGAAAAGTCTGAGCTTGAAGTTGAAAATTTAAAAATCAATGATCAAGTTTGGTGCCAACAAAATTTAAGGACAAGTCAGTATTTTCTACACATTGTCAAATGTGGTGATTTAACTTGTTGCCAACCCATTAGAAGCTCGTTCTTTGATATTATTGCTCATCGATTTATCCCCCCGCCAATTCCAATCTTCCAAACTATTGATGACCTTAAATTACCAGAAGTATCTGATATAAACTCACATAGATTTCCATCTCTTTCCTTCAATCAGTCTGTGAAAGTTGAAAACATACTACCTAGATCAGCAAACGCTTTCAAAATTCTTCCATATGATATATAGTGTCCATCTATTCAGTTGCTAATGTTTGAACGTATCTGTAAAATATGTCACCTTTATGTTGCTTCGCAAGCCATGTTAAAGAAGAACGCTCAACAGCACTAACACTGTATGCCTGGGCCCAGTCAAATACTACATGCATCCCAACAGCAAAGAATTCGTCCAATTCGAATGGCAGCCAAAAGACAGAGAGAGAGAGGGAGAGCTCATTGCAATTATTGCTTATGGAGAGATGTTCAGTGCAGAATGGCTAGATGAAGAAAATGGTGACTTGTTTATTGTCTTGGATCCAAAAGAAATTATTCAGCCGAAACCTAATCCAATAATAACAATTGAGGAACATCTAATAACTCCATGGGAAGATAGAGAGGCAAGGATACATGATTTGGATTTGTTTGTAAAAAAAATATTTTTAACATATACGTTAAAAGTTTATTTATAGTTTAACATGTTAATCTCGTTTGTGCTTGAAGTTAGAACAAGTCTTTGTAAATATTTAAATAGTCTTTAAAATATAAAATGTTATATTAGTTAAAAATATGTTCATAATTTAAGGATTTATTGTGTAAGCATTAATCTATTTTCTGTTTAGAGTAAGCCAATGTCGTTATGAATTGGAAATATGACATAAGCTAAAAGTTTATTAAACTTTTTTTCTCTTACCATTTTTCTTTTTCTTCTTATTATTTTTTTGGAGGGGGCAGGGTAAACAAATAGTGACTTAATTTTTTTAGGGGGGGGTCTCTGGAATTTTTGAGAAGTTGTTGACAGGGGGGATGGAGGAGGTAAAAATCGCCAAAAAATTGTTGTCGTAATTTAGGGACAGCCCCATAAACAACATCTGCACTTATTTACTATTTACATTATTTGTTTTTACAATTTTAGTTTTTGTTTTGGTAGTTTGTTAATCATAGGTATTAACAATTTGTATCAATAAATAAGCACATATATTAACTTTATAATTTAATTTTTTTAAAAGCAAAGGAAAAGAAAAAGTACAAAGCAATATTATTTCTTAGAGACTTATTATATTGAAAATATAGTAATGTGAGAGAAAATAAAGCCATGATTTAAAGTAATTTAAACATTTCTTTTTTAATATTTTTTTTCTAAATATTAATAGTGTTGTGCATATGTCACCAGCAAGATTCTTAATTTATGTGATGAAAGAAGAGTGCGAAGGAAATATTTGAAAATAATGTATGGCCCAACGATTGGACGCAGTTGCTAATCATACCATTACCTGAGAAATGCAATACGAAACAATGCAATAATTATAGAACAATCAGCCTTATCAGCCAGGCTAGCAAAGCAATGCTACAAATTATCCTCAGCAGGTTAAAGCAAATATCCGAGGAATTACTGACAGAAGAACAAGCAGGTTTCAGACCAGGCAGAAGCAAAATCGAGCAGATCTTCAACTGTCGCTTGCTCATAGAAACACATCTACAGCAATAATATGAACTTCATCATAACTTCATAGACTTCAAGCAAGCCTTTGATCGAGTATGACACTAGTGACTTTGGCAAGTGATCAGAAGTTTCAACATTGAAGAAGGGCTGGTAAAGGTGATCGAAGAACTCTACTATTAGCCAAGCGGGGCAGTTGTATTTAAAGGTTGCGTAGGGGACTTCTTCAAATCGTTGATTGGTGTCCGCCAGGTCTTCATTCTCTCACATGTTCTTTTCAGCATTTTCCTTGAAAAAATCATGCAAGAAACACTCAGTGATCACCACACATCCATCTCTATTTTTAGAAGACCCTTATGCAACCTAAATATTGCTGATGACTTAGATCTTTTGGCTGGGAGAAGTAAAGAACTACAGGAGCTCACTGACAAACTAACAGACATATCAGGTGCATATGCGATGGAAACCAGCTCAGAAAAGTTTCAGCTGTCAGTATGGAAAACATCATAATGTACCAACAAAAGTTGGTGGAGGTATATAGCTAAAATATCAAGGAGCCATTGTATCTAGAAATGGTACCTTAAAAGCTAAAATTCGAGCAAGAATTGGATCGGCCATGGTAGCAAAGACGAAGTTTTAAAAAAATGGAACAGCCAAAACATTGGCCTGCCAACAAAGGTCAGACTTTACAGAGCCTTTGTAGAAATTAATTGTCATTTATGGATGTGAGACCTAGACACTAATGGCAACCAATGAAAGCAAGCTGCAGGCATTTTATAACAAAAGCATGAGGACAATTCTCCAGATCTCCTATTTAGAACAAAAGATCAATGAATATGTCTGGAACAGAATAAACTCTGTTGCAGGTCATCAAGAAACCATTTTAACAGCAATTAACAGACGTAAGATGGCATGGTTTGGTCATATACTGCGACATGATACCCTGACAAAAATTATCCTTCAAGGCACTGTAGAAGGGGGCGGGTAAGAGGGTGACAACGGAAAAGCTGGCTTGACACCATAAAGGAATTGACAGGGATAGGGATGAGATTGAACGAATTGTTGGTCATCGCTCAACATAGACAAATGTGGAGATCGTTGTCTGTTGATGTGTCCATTCGCTTCCCCCAACGACCGCAACGGTCACGGGATTTATGATGATGAAGTGCATGCGGATGTGGTTGTAAAATTATAATGTAGGAGTATATATATATATATTTAACTTGTTCAAACTAGTGGAAGCTAAATACATACTATTATGTAGCAAAAAATAATTATTTAAGACTTTTCAGTAGTTTACGTTAATATTAAAACATATATTTCTATGTACATATGATTTTAAAAGTTCAAATAAAGAAAAATAATAATTTTAATAATGAAAAAAAATATATCTGCATATTTTTCTTGAAATTAAAATAATTTTTTTACAAAAAATTATATATAATTACTCTCAAAGGTCAAGACGAAATTGATATGTTTAAAATATTTTATTTCACTTTAAAAAATATAAATAATGTAATGAAAAGACATTGACTTTTGTAAAAAAATATTTACATGCGTCGTAAAATGTTAAACAGTCTCTTACATATCAATGCTGTATTTAAAGCAACTTGTTGACAATGTGTGCTTCCAACACCTTATACATTTACAAATTCCACATAAACATTAGACTCCTGGGCTGATTTATTTGTAATATCTATAAGGAAAAAATATATAAATAGATTTATAAAAGAGCATTATTACAATTTTTTTTTAAATATGAAGTTTACAATTTTAAGGCACTAACCGACCAATGATGGTGTATCATGAATGCAATAAAACTCTCCATTGTTTAAATAATTGTTAATAGATGGGTCTGACCTTTTAACGTCACTTGTACTTAAAATTATAAATCATTCCAACTAATTTCTATCCACTTGGAAAGGTGTGGTATATTTTTTTTTACATCAAGTGTTCTGTGTTTCTCAACGTCCAATACTTTACTCGGCTTGAACGTTGGTATTTCATAATTGTTTCTTTGTTCGCTTAGAGGTGGGTGTGTACCTCATGAGAAATGGGATTATCTAGATGACAGAGTTATATAATTTGTATCATTTATTACACTTATATTTCTATCAGTTGAATTCAGTTATAATTAACTATTTGTAATAAATACAACTATATGAATTAAATTGTTACAAAAAATGTTGACTTGAAATTCACTTAGTAATTTTAACTTACCTTCTAATGTAGAATATATTTTGAACTCTCTGGGGAAAAAAAATATTTAGGAAAATTGTATGAAAAGCACTTATTTGATTGGTTTAAAATTTATAAATTATTCGAAATCTATCGTTCTCTAATTTAAAATAAACAACATAAAAATACATTTCTTCTTAAAACTGTAATAATTTCTCTTCTGTTACTGCCTTACAAGTTTAATTTAATTTTTTTAAAAGCTTAATATACTAGAATAATTATACTAGTGATTAATAATTATCAACGAGCAAACTCAGTATTGCTAAATTCAATGGCGTAGCGTGGGTATGCGCCACCAGGGGCAGAACGCAGATCTGCCGCCTCCTCCCCCCCCATAAGAAATAAGATGTTTTTTTTATTAAAAATTAGTAATTCATCATTAGGACCCTACATTTGAATGTTAAATTTAAATAAAGCTGCTTTCATTTATTTATTGAAATCAAAGTTATCTATTTGTATCTTATATATCACTATCGTCAGACATGCCATGCTCAATGGAAACACATAGCATTGTTGATCATAATAAATTTTTCATAACTTAACCATAACAAGATTATTTTACATCTGGGAGTACTTTTGTCACTTTTAAAGAATATCCGTTATGAATTTATATTATATTATGCATGTTAACTTAGAGCCAAAATATCTTAATAAACTGTAATTAAATTCATTAATTAATTTTTTGCCACGACATAAAATAATCACCGCTGGACAATTGCATGTGAAATACTTTAAACCCTAATTTATAGGCAAACTTTCAGTTATGTAGATTAGCATGTTTCATATCGGTTTTACGAATTATGTAACTGCAAAAACCTCAAATGATTTTCTACAGTAACCTCATCTTATCAAGAATGCAATTTTCCCGTAATTTTTTTTTCATAACACGATTAAGTATTTTCTTTGGTCGCCAAAAGTAGCTCTCTCGTATTTTGACTGGAAGATTCAAATACAATGATAAGATCTCCATATAACATGTTATAATAAGTCAAAGCACCCTTTATGTATTCAATGAGATCTCTGTGAGTAATCTTTGAAAACCAATTTTATTAGCACTTATGAACAAATGAACCTTATTGACGTTTATTAATAATTTTGATGCATGGACATCCCTTTTTCATGGTTTGGTACGAGTTGTTCCTCATAATGCGTACCTTGCTGGCCACAAGGGAGTGATCCGTGGCGCAGTCGGTGCTGTGATAGCTGCGGGTGAGTAGGACGCTAGCCAGTTTTGCACGCCTGGCGATGATGAGGTTCAGCTGGTGCCATTGGCACGATACATGGTGTATATCCTTGCATTTGAAGAAAGTGTTGGTCACACACAAGCCTTGTGAGCAGCACAGTTCCAGAAGCCTCTGTCCATTCTCATTTATCTTTCCTCTTCCAAAGAGTCCAAGGCATATGGGCAAGGCTTCGTGGTCACGCCCCACTCTGCAATTGAAATCTCCTAGGAGATAGATTGCCTCATCCTTGTGGATGCTGGCTATTGCCTGGTCTAAAGCTCCATAGAACTGGTCCTTCTCTTCTGGGGTTGAACAGAGAGTCGGGGCATACACACTAAAGATGATTGCTGGGCCCGCAGCAGTTTTGAGTCTTAGAGTGATGATCCTCTCTGTGTCTGATGAGGGGGGTTCAATGGATGGTAGAAGTGTGTTCTTAACCGTGAAACCTACACCATGCTGTCTTGGTTCATCTGTAGGTCTGCCTTGCCAGAAGAAGGTGTACATTGCCTCTTTAAGTGATCCGTAGTCTGGGAGCCTGGTCTCCTGAAGGCATGATATGTCAATATTTAGCCTCTTTTGCTCTCTATCGATTATACCTGTCTTTCGTGTGACTGCAGGTCATCAGTGATGCCGGGACACATAGTCCTCACGTTCCAGCTAGCGAGTCGAAGAGCTGGGGTCTTCTTTTTATGTTTTATTTTGCTTGGTGCTGGGATTTATGACCCACTTGTTGAGTGGAACTCTAATCTCCACGCACCCAGGGGAGAAGGCAGGCAATGACTGGGGGCTGCCCATTAGCTGGCGGTAGCTTTCCATTGAGACTTTGGTAGTCTCTCCCACCGTTAGAAGCGGCCCCTGGCGCCTAGCTCTACTTCAATTGAGCTTTGGTTTAGAACCAGTAACTGCTGCTTCCTGTGTTTTGTCGACACCTTGCGGCGATGCTGGAGTGTCCTCTCCAGAGGTGATGCGAGCCTGGGTGGGTATTATGGAGAATTAGCTGCTGGCCATACAGCATATCCCCCTCTCCACGTCAATGTGTAACCAAGGGAACGACTTGCGTCGATACAGCTTTGCTGCCATTGGCATCGCAGGAGCTTCCGGAATGTACTATTATGTATAGACCGCCTGTAGGTGTTCGATTACTTGTTTTTCTGTCAGGGTTAAATCCCTTAGCCTTTTCTGAGTAGTGGGTGTGGCCGCAAGGCAGCGGAGGTTTGAAGTCGGCATTTCCTTCTCCTAGATTAACTACCAGCCAAGGTTAACGAGGTGCCCAGTGGAGCTGAGTAAACTCGCCAGCAGCAGGAACCGAACCCATGACCGATTTTTATGGTCTTGGTACCACAGATACAGCGCACTATCACTTAGAACACCGCGCCACCTTTTGCATGAAAGACCTTGTGAAAACGCAGCTGTTCACTGACAAAGTGAAGGAATGTCTCTCAAAGACGTCCCCAAGCATCATCATTGACTCCAAACGGACACATCTCAGAGACACAATCTATGCATCAACAATACATGCCTTTGGCAAGAAATCTCACAAAAATACGGACTGGTTCGATGAATAATGGGACGAGATGAAACCCGTCACTGAAGCCAAAATGAAAGCTCTTATGGCCTACAAGGAAAAGCCCACACCCGACAGGCTGCATGCCTTAAAATCAGCAAAGTTGTATGCCCAAAAAGTTGTCCGTCAATGTGCCAATACCTACTGGCTTAACCTCTGCCCCAGCATACAATCAGCTGCAGACATGGGCAATGCCAAAGCCATGTACGAAAATATCCAAAGAGCAAAGGGCCCTTTGACGTCGAAAGATGCCCCCCTAAAGTCCAAAAGTGGAGAAATTATCCAAGACCAGGCAGGACAGCTAAAACAGTGGGTTAAGCATTATCTGGAACTGTACTCAAAAGTTACCACAGTCTCCAGCAACGCTCTAGATGACATCCCCGATATGCCACTCATGGAAGAACTTGATGTCATGCCCACACAGGAAGAGCTGAGCAAAGCAATTGACAGCCTAGCTTGTGGAAAAAACCCTGTGAATGATGGCATACCACCGGAAGCTCTAAAGAGTGGCAAGACAGCTTTACTACAGCCATTGCACGAACTTCTGTCCCTCTGCTGGGAACAGGGCTATATCCCCAAAGACCTAAAGGATGCAAATATAGTGACACTATATAAAAACAAGGGTGAATGAAGTGACTGCATTAGCTATCCCGGCATCTCACACTTTAGTATCGTAGGAAAAGCCTTCGCCCGTGTCATACTAACACGTTTACAGAATCTAGCATCCCTTTGTCTATCAATAATCTCAGTGCGGATTCCGGGCTGGTCGGTCTACCATAGACATGGTGTTCTCCATAGGGCAGCTCCAGGAAAAATGCAGAGAGCAACAGATGCCACTATACATTGTCTTACGAAAGCTTTTGATCTCGTCAGTCGCAACGGGCTATTCCAAATCCTTGTAAAAATCGGCTGTCACCCACACCTACTCGCCATCATCAGACAGTTCCATGATAATATGCAGGGCACAGTGCAGTTCGATGGAGCTATGTCATAAGCCTTTCCTGTCAGCAGCAGAGTTAAACAAGGTTGTGTACTTGCACCTACACTGTTCGCAATATTCTTCTCTGTACAGCTTCGATACGCATTCAAGGATATCTGTGATGGAATCCGGTTACACACCAGAGCTGATGGAGGACTTTTCAACACTGCCCGCCTCCGAGCTAAGACCAAAATGACAAATATCCTAATTCGTGATCTACTCTTTGCGGCGGATGATGCGGCATTAACAGCACACACAGAAAGTGGTTAGCAGCAACTCGTGTCAAACTTCTCCAATGCCTGCAAAGAATTTGGTCTGCAAATCAGCTTGAAAAAGACAAACATCATGGCCCAAGACACACAACCTCCTCCTACCATCAATATCGAAAATAAAAACTTGGAGGTTGTAGACAGCTTCACCTACTTGGGTTCCTAGGTCTCCAATACATTGTCCATTGAAGAGGAAATAAACAGTAGAATTGGCAAGGCAGCTGTCACAATGGCTAAATTAAGCAAACGGGTCTGGTAAAACACCAAGTTAACAGAGAAAACAAAACTGTGTGTCTATACAGCATGCGTCATTAGTACACTGCTATACGGGAGCGAGACATGGACCACTTATACATACCAAAAGCACAAGCTTAATAGCTTCCACTTGAGATGCCTGCGACGCATCCTAGGCATTAAATGGCAAGACAAGGTGTCTAATACTGAAGTCCTAATGCGTGCTAATAGCCAAAGCATGTTCTCAATCCTTAGTGAAAAACGCCTTAGATGGCTAGGACATGTTAAAAGAATGAGCCCTGGCCGAATACCCAATAATCTGCTATATGGAGAACTGGCCTTGGGAACGAGGAAGACAGGTCGCCCATGTCTGCGATATAAACATGTCTGCCAAAGGGACATGAAAGCAGCCAAAATACGCACAAGCAAATGGGAGTGTAAGGCAGAAAACCGATCTACGTGGCGCACAGTTGTTAAAGAGGGCGTCATAGTAGCCGAGGAGCGTAGGATGGAGAAGGTTAAAGAAAGAAGAGCTATGAGAAAGGCAAAAACATTTGGTAGCACAGAATTCGTGTGTAAAAGCTGTGGTAAAGACTGTCAATAAAGGATATGACTGCACAGCCACTCGAGGAAATGCAACCCAACTTAACAGTAATGCACCATCGTCTCGCGAGACGGAATTATGCCGATATAATAATTTTGATCGTAATTTTTTTCATAAAATACATTTTCCAGAGATTAAATGTTTTCAAATGTAAAAAAAAATAAAAACAACAACAAACACTCTCTCTAATTTTCAATTTTTTTCATGAAACAAATGAACATTATGTGAAATATATGGAGCGCTATCGAATGCAATGAAATAAGTATGTGGTATCTTGTAACAGAAAGAAAATTGTATGCAAAGTTTTAGAATCAAATTAAGAAAGAATAGTTTGCCGCCCCCCCACAAAGTGCCCGCCGTAACAATTGCTTTTGATTTGCTCACGTTTGAAATTGATATGGTACATTATTTTTTGCTTCACAACAGGGGAAGCTTTCACATTTGAAGAATCAAATAAAATTACCTGCACATCAGTGTCACGTTCTTGTATTACTTAAGCCTATAAGTTATTCAGATGAGTGGCATAAGCATCAAAATAATTTATTTCTAGTATGGAGTTTAAATTTTTAGCAGCTAAAACGTTTACTTATGTTAGGATAGTTCTTTTTATTTATTGTATCAATTTGGTATTTGTATTTTATTTTATTTGGACAAAAGAGCTCCACTTTCAGTTATTCTGTTTTTCTTTCAAGCTAATTAAGGACTATGAATTTGCCGCCCCTAACAAATTGCCGTACGGGGCATTTAACCATTTTCCCCCCTCTTGCTACGCCACTGCGTAAACTTTAAGTTATTCTTATTATTTTCTGAAATAAAAAAAATTACATTATATCAACAATGTATCCTTTAAAGAAAAATTCAAACTATAATTTCACATACATGTAATATATTTTACATACATACATAATATTTAACGAAACATCTATAAAATTACAATTTTTGCACTATAAATTAAAATTATCACTTGTCTATTGATAGAAATACACATAGCCATGCATGATCTATTAAATTGCGTTTCAAAATAAATAAATACGATTTTCAAGCATGGGCCAGGGTTTTCTTCTGGGCTTAGGATTAAACTATCAAAGTGTGCAACTTGTGTACACCGCAGCATGAGTGGAGGCATATCCCATTACATTTTTATCCTAATTGGTAACCCAGTGGTTTAGATATGAGGATAATTTTCTACATCAGCTCTGTACTTTTGATGTTATTCAATGTGTAAATTGCAGCTTATTTATGCATAGACATAGGTACATTGAAGATTAAAATAAAATAAAATAATTTAAAACATATACAATTTTATTTTGAAAATTATGAGACTGAAATGCATTCAGCGTTAACGTCTCCAATACTAATTCCCAATCACAATACTGATTATTTTGGAGATAGGTTATGTTTTGATTGTATTTTCTTTCGAAACCGGTATATCGTTTACTCGAATTTTATTTTTTTTCATGGAAAAATTCCATAAACAATTAAAGGGTTATCAAAAAACATATTTTCTGGTTATATAATTTAAAAAAAAGCAACTCACTTTTATTGTTCCTGAAAGTGACCAATTTCACCAGTATTATGAACCCAAAGAAGATGAAACCAGCCATAATACACAGTCCAACAACAAAGAAATTTTGTTGACTATCTGGTTTAGTTTCATCTGTAGAAACTAATTTTGACGTAAATGATTAAATTAATATTATTAGAAGAAGAAATTTATTTTAAGAAAAAATTTGATATTTTAAAAAAATATTTAAGGCATTAAAATGTAAAACCAAAACAACTCGTTTATATTGTTTTGTTTACATTTTATATCATTTTAATATAATAAGACAGCAAAGAAAAAAGTGTCATATTTAATGGGTAAATTTCTTAAGTCGTGCTTTTAGAGTAAGTATACATACTTTTGGCATTGTCAATAGAATAGAGCAGGACAGAAACGCTTTTGTCCACACATTCAGATTCTTTGAGAGCGTTACATGTACACGAGATGACATCAGAGATATTTGATATATTAAGTATCAAGATCACAAAATCTACGTCTGTATGACAGAAAAAAGGGGAAACAATTGTAATGAAAAACATAAGGCCATATTTAGCACATTATTATCCCTTGCAATATTAGTTCATAGTTTTAGCGTCGAGTCCCTTGATATATTCCAATATAATCATTTTTCTCTACTTTTAAAAAAATAATATCATTATTATTAAAAATGGAAACATTAAAAGGACATGGTGATATTATAACATTAAAACAACAAACACATGTAAATAACTTATGGTAAGGAAGTTGTATCCTTACAATTGACTGTAAAGAAATGGACTAAGATCAAAAGCATATCTTTAACGCTACATTTGAAAAACCTAATGTCCGATGATTTAATATGTTTCCTTTTTTCTTACCCGTAGCATTGCGATATATATTTCCACACATTAAGTACATGTGTTTATAATAGTGAAATCCTCCTTCAACTTCACATACGACGGTAACTAATCTTTCTTGAACAAACATCTTATTTGATGACGGTGTAATTTTGACATTGTTTGTTATGCTCCAGATGCGAGGACCACTAGAAGATTCTGGAAAAAGAAAAATGTTCATTAAATTACAGTAAACTATCATATTTGTCAAAGTTATGTTATAGTAACTGTAATTACCAATATAAATCACATTTATTACATTTCCAAAATAAATGCTAATTTAAAATAAATATATATAAACTGATTTTTCATACTTTAATCACCGTGATATTAACAAAATAAGTGTTGTTGTTTATAAATCAAATTATTTATTCCAAAATCGAAATGAAATTACTAATTGTTACACATCCTAACAGCCAGTTAATGTGGTAATAAATAAAGGAAATTATATTTTAATTCCAGCGATAATACCCATACACACACATAGGGCTGTCAATTTTGTTGAAAAAAGCTGCCCGGGTACCCGTGAAAATTTCGAACGGGTACCCGGGTTACCCGTTCTAAACTTAAACGTCGCATAATTTTCCCCGTCATGATCGCTATACTATACAATGCAACCTAGCCACCATCCATGCACCTCATTTCACACAGTAGTAGTAGCCAACGGCTTGCTTCCAGTAACATACTATTACTAATGCACTACAATTAACTATAATGCACTAAAAACTTTTATTCAATTCCTGCTGTAAATGCATTCGTCATACTCATAAATGACAATAAACTGAACATGCAAACAAAATGTCTACGGCAATGACGTAACATTCAGTGTCATACCTTGAATGTTAATATCCACTTGGCGTCGGTAGTCGATGCTAAGGGCGATGACGTATGCTATACTGCGATAAATCTGAAGTGATCGTGCTTTGGTCAGTGGTACTGCTTTTGTTGACACCAAAATATTTCTGATATTGGGTGGATCGGCGGTTTGTTTATCAATATCAATTTTATGAATAACGTTCACATGGCGTTTTATCGCGTTGGGTTGCCACCCTTCACAGACACAATTTAATTACAATGGTTGCATTTTGCCGTGTCGCTGTCAACTTGATTAGCCTGATTCCACACGACGTCTAACCCATCTTGTTAACTTTGGGTGTATTATTAATATCAATTTTTGGGCTAGGCAAACACGTGTCAATGAACACAAGAAACACAAGCGAATGCAAGGGTGTGGGTTATAGCAGTGCTTCTCAAAGTGGGGGTCCGCGGAAGTTATCAAGAAAGGAGAGAAAAACATAATTATAATCCTCCAATTGCTATCAATAATACTAACCCTATAGAATTTGTCATTTTTGACACTAAGCAAATAAATGAAAGAAATAAAATAAAAGGAAATATAATTCATTTCGCTACCATGTAAGTACAGGGAAAATAGTGCACCGGTTCCAGATGCAATGGAAAAAATTCCTGCCGGTCCGCAAGACAAAAAAAATTTGAGAAGCACTGGGTTATAGGAGGGAAGAAAGCTGAGAGTAGAAAAATGGCATGATGAGGAGGGAGAAGCTGAGAGTAGAAAAATGGCATTAGATAGATAGTATCAATCGGTGACCCACTGTCGGCTATTTCAAAGCAAAGTTAGTTTCAAAGCTAGGGTGTTTGAATGAACAAAAAACAAACACGGCATCTTTCATCTCTGTGCAGTCCATCCTCACAGCCGACGTCTGCCCATCCTACACTGTTTGTCACTATTCAATTTATTAAATTTAAATACTGACGACCTTGTACGCATTATTAGCATCAGTTTTTCTAGGTCACCACGTGTTAATGAACACAAGAAGTAAGGCGGGATGTAAGGGGTGTGGGTTATAGGAGTGAAGGGAGGAGAGGGGGTAAATAAACAATATTAGCAAGTATCAATCGGCGTATTTCAAAGCAAAGTTAGTCAAAGCAAGAGGGTGTTTTTTTATTAACAAACACAGCGTCTTTCATCTCTAAGCAGTCCATCATTTTTTTTTGGCAGAGGACTTTTGTTTTCTTTATACGATTCTTTTAAAGAACCATTTTTTTTTGAGTGTGTTGTGCGATTTCTGTTTCAGGTTGAGAGAAAAAAAGATATATCAAAATACATTGTATTTGTTGGGACCGTATTTTATTTCCCGTAGACAGATATTTCCCGTTGACAGATATTTCTCCTTAGAAGTACTTCACAGCATATATTTGAAACAAAAATTTTCATTTGATAAATTGTTTCGCAAGCCACAATGTAAACACAAAAAGCCGCATGGGAGCCGAAGTTTGGCCTACGGTTAATATAGACATAGAAGCCACATTTTCACGGGTACCCGGGCGGAATTTTACTACCCTGGGTAATCACACGGCAACGGGTACCCGGGTCCCGGGTACCCGTTGACAGGCCTACACACACATATGCAATCACACAAACACAGTCTCTCTCTCTCTCTCTCTCTCTTTCTCTTTATGTCTAAAACAAACACACACACAGACACTCACACACACGTACATATATATATATATATATATATATATATATATATATATATATATATATATATATATATATATATATATGCGCAAGTAAAAGGTAGCATTATACTTTGTCATGTATAAGGTACATATAATATTTTTATGCACTTGATCTACCTGTACATCATTGTACTTGTAGAGTAGTAACCATAATTTGAAACATTTGTAGAAATCATCTTATTAAAAAATCTAAACTAAAATTACATTACAAATAAGTAATAAAAAAAAATAAAAAAAAACCACCAAATTTGCAAAATAATACGTGTGCTTTTATTCCCATTAAAATTACCGATAAAATTATTCTTACATTTTGTATATCCCTTTTCACCACTTTTATAAATATAAAATCGCATTTATAGCCAGGCCAAAAGAATTGTACTATGCAGATCAGCTATACAATACACACACACACACAAACACATACACCCACCCCCCCACACACATACACACATATACAACCACCCACACACTCCACACATTTTTGAAATGACAGATGATCAGTGGACGCAATTATCTTCTGCATAGAACGAGCTTCTGTATACTTAAGATAAGATAAGATCACTGTATCAAGTATCCTTTCTGTGATATTTAAAATTAATGCCTTTAAAATTGAGCTAAGAAGAAAAGTTGTTTTGTGTAAGGTGACCAGACGTCCCGATTTAGTCGGGACAGTCCCGATTTCAGTCCTCATGTTTCGCTGACCCTCGCTTGTCCCAGCGGGACGCCCGTTTGTCCCGCTTTTTTAATACTTTAAATACAATTAGTTTTATTTTGATTTTGGGTACGAATGACTTCTTAAATTTAATTAAATATTCAAAACAGTGATATTTTTTTATAAATTTAAATTGCTTTATTATTAGCTAAGCCAGTTGGTGCGTCGATTTCTGTGGTTATTTACATTTTACTCCTTGATACTCCGTGACTTGTCGGTGATCCCGACGCGTAAGGTGACCAGACGGCCCGATTTCAGACTTCATGTCCAGGGACCAGACGTCCCGATTTTTTGCTACAGAAACCTGGGAGACCCCCCCATCAGAGGGCCCCCAGTCCGAGGGGCCCCGTCCCGCTTTGCACCACTGAAAATCAGGTCACCTCATTTTGTGCTACTCTCGCATTGCGATGTCAAGAATTTGATGCATTCAATAAAGTTAATGAATACTATTATATCTTGAATGGCCAGAGGCGTTAGACCCAAAACAAATTAACAATTATATCAAACTTAAAGCGTTTATAATTGTATCATATAGATCCCCCCCCCGATTATAAAAATTGATATTCCGTGTCGTTTTGACTTAAAATATCTACACATAATCCTATTCATATCAGTTTTAGACACTTATCGTGCTTGTAAAACTCACCAGTTGCATTTTCGCTAACGACGCTCCCCCAAATCCCCGCCCGAGTCATGTGGGCAGGACCTCGAGTCTGGGGGGGGCGCACACATAAAATTGGATTTTGGGGTGACGTGCAAAAATGTTTGCCGACTCCTACCGTAATGGAACTGTAAACGGAGCTGTGGTTACATCACAAATGCTTTGATGTCAACATCAAACGACGCTTTTATACGTTCTCTGATGGATTCTCAAACTTAAGGATTATAATTAGATTTAATTTTCATTTCTTGATAACTTACGCCAACCGGCGTTTGATGGCCTACAGATATTGCATTTTTTTGGGCACTTTGAGAATCACTGATGTTTTAAAAAAATAAACATGAAATAAATTGTAAGCGACCATTTATTACAGTGGAAGTTACGCTTTTCATGTGACGTCATATTTCTTCAACCCCCTCCCTCCCCCTCGTCACGCATCGTCACAAAGGTCTGAACCCCCTCCCCCCTAGGTGCGTGACGTCATTTATTGACGAACTCATGTTCATTAAGATCTTGTAGACTCTTCGAATGTCTGATGATAGACATACTTAACAACTAAATCTAAACAATAAAATAGCCATTTCACTACTATTTCCAAGAGGTTAAATAAAAGTTTATGATACGAATAATTATATATTTTTATTAAAAAATTACAACAAAATTCATGAGGAAAGATAAATACCAGTTATTTTAAAATATTCTTACTCTGAAGCAAATAATCCTAAACATTTGTGAAAATGTTTACTTTAAAATTTCACGAAATCGGGAATAAGATATTTCTTTGATTTTTCATATTTAACAAACAAACAAACAAAAGGAACACCTTATCTTTTCTTCAATCGACGAAAATATTTTTTTTTCTAAATGAAATAAAAAAAGTTAGTATTACTATAAAAGAAATTTAATTCTCAATCTAATATTCTTTTTTAAACTCTCAGTCTTTCAATTTCTCTTTCATTTCATTTGTCTTATAATTGTATTTTTGTGTTTTCTTTATGGAAATTAAAATTGTAAATACAAAATAAACATACTAATTTAAAAGTATTTTTTTTAATTGCGCGAAACAATAGAATTAACACAAATTACCTTTAACATTTACTGCTTTACTTATCATTGTCCAAACATCCCCAAAAATTGAGTTGTTTGCGTAGCACGTGACATTGAATATCCCAGTAGAGGAAATAAGTACATCAAAGGGGAACTCGTTCTTCACTGTTCCCGACTTGAGTTGAGTCATTGAATCGTTGAAGATGATGTAAACTGTGGCTTCCGGTTCACTGTCAGACACGACACACTTCCCAAGTACATGGACGATGTTGTTGTCACACATGTAGTTATCTTCATTGTACAGGGTCATCTTCACATCGTTGGGACCATCTTTGTTGACATTATTATTTTTTTTTAAAATAAAAATAATAATAATAATAAAAAAATTAAGTTTACTGTAAAAAAAATTACTAAAATTTAATTTTATAGCATACAAGTGTCACAATATTTATAAGGACAATATGTATCCTTTCATTTATTTCTACTATATAAAATATGGGTTTAAACTTTTTAATCAAATACTATATATATTTAAAATTTTAAATATCTTAAAATCAGTAATAGGAGAAATCATTTCATGCTTGAAATTGGTTGCTTATGTATATTCCCTGAGATATATGACGCTGCAAAGATTCCAACCACACAATCAATTATAATATTTCAACATGAGCGATACTCAATTGGATGGCATGCTATATATTTTTTTTAACCTTATTATGTTCTCTACTTTTTTATAATTAATTATTATTTTGTTAAGTTTGTTAATATCTAACTGTCCATAAAATGCAATAATTGTAGGAAAACGTATAACTGTTCAACTCACAGGCTATGTGAGGCTCATAATAGATCTCACTTGTCCAGTTCAAATAATTGGATACTGTGCATCTAAAATTGCTCTTAACTTTAAAGAAAGGAAATAATTATGTTAAGATGAATTAAAGAAATTTAAAGAGTAAGCAAAATAATAATTGTTGGCAATATAAAAGCAACAGAATCATTAAAAATTTATTTTCTCATTCAAAAATGAAATACTCAAATATATGTTATATATTTTTTTTAAAATAAACTTTCAAACATATCTTATTGATATTACTGAAATGATAAATTATTATGATAAATGTAAAATAATAAAAGAACTTAATCTTATACAATAAATTAAAGGTAAATGTTGATGAATAATTGATATATAATTAACACAGTCAGACCTCACTAAGACGAACTCAAGGGAACCCGATAAAAAAGCGAAAATGGCGTAATAGGTGGAGAATTTTGCCCGGAGCTAACAATTAATTGGAAATAGGGAGGTTTTCTGCTTAGGGAAATTCGACTTAGCGAGGTACGACGGTATATATTTACATATTAGATATCAATGTTGAAATGGTTTAGTATTAATTTTTATTTTAATTTAACCCCTTTCCAGTCCATGACGGAATATGGGGAAAGTGAAGTTGCGTTCACAAGTTTTATTTAGCCAAAACTAACGAGCAAGGGATTGTGTGGCCAGCACATTGTTCCGTGGGCACCAATAATGCCAGAACCAAGAATAGAACCCCTGACTCTCTTCTACTTCCGTTCAGCAGTCTAGCGCGCTACCGCTAGAGCACCGCGGCCCATCAGTATTAATAATTTACTTTAAAATTTACATATAGATATATATACAATATGACTTTGTATCTAAAAAAACGTATCACAATAAAAATAAAAACAGTTTTAAGGTGTTTAGAACTTGGGACAATTTTGAGCGATTACTAAATAACTATATTGTTAGTGTGTCCAGGGTCCGTAAATTCAGACGTACATTAATTATAACATTTTTTCTTAATTGATTGTTCCAAGAATATTACAGTTTAATGATCTGTGTGCTACAAATCTGAAGATTTCGGCTTTACTATTGAATGTCCCATTTGCTGACCACGTGACTTGTGTGGGTATGAAACTTATATTCTTGTTTTGGCATGTACATGTTTTTCTTTCATATTCCTTGATGTATTCATTGACCTGACAGTCACTTGAAAGTGAAGCTTCTGGAACAGCTGATAAATAAGATTGTGTAAATATAAAGAATAGGTGATAAACGATTGCATTACATTTGACATTACATGAAGGCAAGCCATTTGTTCACTCTCTATTTTATCTGCTTCAATCTAGCTCTACCTCTCTTTTTCTCTCTTTCTCTCTCTCTCTCTCTGCTTTCTCTCTCTCTCTCTCTCTGTCTGTCTCTTCCTCTCTCTTCCTCTTTCTCTCTCTCTCTCTCTCTCTCTCTGTCTCTTTCTATATATACACAAACACAACGCATATGCATAAATAAATATATATATATTTATATATGTATATATATATATATATATATATATATATATATATATAACTTTAACATTTGTTTATCAATTAAATATTGAGATTATTATTTTAAAATTTGTCATAACTTGTATCTAATCCACTAAAAATTACGCATATCTATTACATATTTACCATGTATTTAAAGTTAAATGTAATGAAAATGCTTATGTATATTTACATATTTCAATTGGATAGGATTCAACACTTCTTTTAATGTCATCAGTGATATTTGTGGATATATTTGGATACATAACAACTTGAAACTGAATCGTTCCAGGTCCTAGAATGTCAGCAGACACATAATACGAACATTCTGTACGCATGTAACCGCCAGCACTTGACTGATTGTGTATGTAAGTTATATAGCCATCGTTAAATTCAGATAGTGCAGTGTTCTGTTAAAGAAAAGTAATATTTTAAATGTAGAAAAAAAAACAAAAAAAAACAACAAAATAACAAAAAAACAAAGAAAACAAAAACATAAACAACAAAAAAACCATATGCACTTACAAAATTTTGGTATACAAATAGTAATAACTTATTATTGTAGTCGCAGCTAATCTTTTACAATCAGGTGGATGGTTAATGTAAATTTATTAAAACTACATATAAATTAATGCAGCCTTTTCTTGTTAAATGATAGCATATCACATATAAAAATGAGCTACCAGCTCTCTTATTATTTTTTTTTAACTTTAAATGAGAAATCTATATTTAAATAGATTAATACGTGATTATAAATAAAAATTAAAAAACAATTACAAAATAAAGAAATAAAAGACAAAACCATTCCGAAACACATTTTGTGACAGTTCTAGTTAGATTCAAGTATTGTTATAACTCATCAATTTCAGAATTTAGAATCCAAAAAGTTATGCATGTTTTTTACTTATAAACATGGCTAAACAATGAAATGGATTACTTTTCCTAATTCTATATGAGAATATTGTATATTGTAGTTAAATATAGGGAGATATAAGAAAAAAAATCATTTTACATTGTTTATGATGAGAAATACACAGACTGCTTCTGGAAAAACTCGACCTGAGCGGCATTTTATTTCAATGTCATTTTTATGTAGTAGAAAAGCGTTTTGACATGTTGGTCTTTCTGCAGCAACTGAAAATATATATCTTTGAAATTTCTTCCATATTTCTTCTAAGTGATGTAAAATTAAAAGATGTAAAGGGTAAAATTATTTTTTTTAAAAGAAACTCACAAACATTCTTAGAAACTAACCAAAAACGGTAGTATTATAAGACGTGATTATTGGTAATCCCGGATTATAATTGGCCTGACAGCGCCAAGTAACGTTGTTATGTGACAGTTTCACAGACTTGATGGTGAAGGCACTTGTCACTGTTGTTGAGTTGTAAGTAATGTTTGCCCCGTACATCGCTAGGGTCAGGTTATCAGATCCCACACAGATGGTCCCGTTATTGAAGTCACAGGTAAAAAACGGTCGAGGGTCTTGCCAGGAGATGGAAGAAAATTTGCCATATGGAACAGTACATGTGAAATACGTGGGTGATCCAACAGAAACCCAAACAGCGAGACACATTTCTGAAGATATAACATATATATATATATATATATATATATATATACATACATGTATATTATAATACTAGCGGGAAGAAAATAAAATGATAACTTCTAAATTGGTGTACTTATATTGTTGTTTATGTTGGTATTTTTGTATTGTAATTAAGCTGCAGCAAACGTTTAGATGTTTATGAAAATGTGTAATTGAAAGACTGGTGCAATAAAATTATAATTCAATTTTATTTTTAAAATCTTACAATTGTTACAGAAAATTATTTTAAAAAAAACAAAACAACAACAACAAAAAACAACTATACTTACTCAATGATAGGTTGATTACAAATGCTTGTAATAATTTTGATTGCTGAATCATCATTCAAAATTGTCTGATTGATACAGAAAGATACGGTTTAAAAACATGTAGTTAGTGTTCTGACATTGTTTTAAATTTATTTATTTCAATATTTTAAAACTTTTTTAATATTTTTTTAAAATTATAAATATTATGAATAGAGAAGGACATGCATAAACCATAAATATTTTTTGCAAATAATAAATAATTTTTAAAACGTCAAATAAATACACACATGAAGTTATGTTAATGTGATATACAAATCCTATTAAGCTCCAAAATAGTTCTTTTTATTATTTTTTTTTGGTCAGAGCAATATATTTAAATATTAAATAAAGTTCATTATAAACCCTGTTTCCATTAACAATAGGAATAAATCAAACTCGTTATTAAGTCTTTATACTATCTTCGGATGAAGCATAAAATTGTATTTTTAATGTTTATTCATTAAGCATATTTTATTTATATGTTTTATACTCAAGCGTAGTTAGGAAAAAAATAACAAAATATTTAATTTCTTAAAAATGTTTCTTCTAAATGTGCTTACATGTTTAACAAAATTTTTAACGGTTTATATAACTCTCTTTGTGATTCCTGGTGTGGAGTTTCGAACAGTTTTCAGATCTCCTGCCTTGTGAGGAAGTAAATACAAACAAAAATAATAAGTTTAATGAAGTGGTATTTATGTGTTTAGCCTTCATATAATTGTTAATTTAAATTTGCTATTAAACCCAAAAGGAATGAAATGGGAATTTATAATAAGAAATTTAAAAAAAAAGGCTTTGTCATTTAACGATGATCTATTCATATTTTGATTTAAACGTTTTTTTCTTCTGAGGCCACAAAGCTGGCCCTTAAATGCTATCCTTAGAGTAAACAAGAAATGACTATTTAGACCAGTGGTTCCAACACTTTTTGAGCATCGGACCCCTTTTTAAAGTCAAAACTTTCCCACGGTCTCCCAAGTGAAAAACATAAATGCATAGTACAAAAATAAAAATAAAAAAAATTTCGATGAAAAACTATTTTTTGAAATTATAACTTTTATGTAAAATAAAATTTAAAAATAATAATTACTTGATAGAACGGGGTGAGATTTTTTGAGTGTATTTATATCCATCTCAATGATTGTGTGTAGCAACTGCTAATCTCTATTATGCAAATCCAAAAATGTGGAAACTTAGAACAGTCTCCTATTCCTATTTATGTTGTTCAGAAATAGTTATGCAACAATTGCAGATATTACGCTTTTAGTTTTTTTTTATAAATTTAAATTGGTCACATTGTGTATTTTCAAATTAGTTTCGTTAATAACTTATAATATATATTTTATTTCCTGAGATAATTATGTCGCAAATCATTGTCTTTGCTTTCCAGGAATTTCAACACTTAATGTAAGAGATCATAAATTTAGTAAATGAATTTTGCAAACACATTTTAGCAAATAATCTCACACTGAAAGCATTACTTTTGATTTTATTAACTGCTCTAATGACATACTCTAGTCTAGTGATCCACGAAAACGTTCAGTAACATTTTTTGCGACTAATGACATCAATGAATAAAACAATATAATGAAAATATATTCAGTATAGCTTTTTATTAAGTATGCTAGAAAGCATCGGTAACTTCCTACCATCCCGGAACACGGTGAGTGGCAACAGTAATGATATTATTAGAAGGTATAGATTTTTCTTCCAAAAATCTTTTTAGTTCAGCAAATAATGTTTCACCTTTCGTATCCATTTCGACACATTTATCAATAAACAGCTCATGGTAAAGTGTTTATTCTTTTAAAAATCGTATGTATCGTATATACTCGATATATAACCAGTTCGTTCATAAGCCGACCCACAAGCTTTTGGAAGATAATAGTATAAAAAGAATGTAACCAGCTCAAAATAATAATAGAACACCGTAAAAAAATGGTACAAGTTTCTTAAAACTTTAAGCTAAATTGGTAATTATGATAGTTTACTTTTGTTTAGGTTGCAGAACAAAGAGATTTGAATAACAGAGAAGACATGTGTCATTTTTATAGCATTCATTAAAGGGTTTTTTATTGTATTAAAAAGAAAAGAAAATGTTGTTTTTATATTGCATTTTAATTAAGTCAGTAAATAACAACAGATATGTTTCATCAATCATCTATGACCCGCTTGTAAGCGGACCCCCCCAACCTTTTCCATTTGAAGTTGTCAAACAAAAGTCGGCTTTAGAACGAGTATATTCGGTAAGCTAAAAGTAAAACTTCGTTTCCTGGTAAAGTAGACTCCTAAAATTTTAATGAAAATGTAGATGTTTTTAACTATTCACAAAAATCCCTGAGCCATATTTACAGTCCTTCTTTGTACTGTATTATTACTCAGTTTTATAATGTTGAAAGCTGGGTTGTGCAACACTGTCCATATTAACTAAATTACAGAGACTAAAATAAAATCTTGACCAATAGTGTACAGCTTTCGGGACAATGCAATCAATAAAGAAATGTATTAATGTTATAACAAGCTTGCACGCCATCTTCATCTCGCTTAGACGTTGCACCAATACGTTTTTGCAACCTTACCCATTTTAAAATAATTTTAAAAAAATTTCTTCGACTGTTTGAAGAAACTTTCAATCCTTATCATTTTTATCCCTAAGGATTTTTGCTTTAATGTTCCTTAAGCTTGGAAGGTTTCATTGAATCATCTGACATATTTTTTTTACATAGATGACAGAAATGTAAAATACTATTTCATGATGATAAAAAACATTTCCTCCAATATTAATCACAGTAGTGTATGCATAATTTCTACGGGTCACTCATACTCTTATATTTTGTAAAAAACCACTGTTTATAATTATTAAGGTTTTTATTGTAATACTGCCGTAAATCCCTTTTGAAAATATAATTTGATGTAAAATTTAAAAATATAACTTCTCGACACATCTAAAAATACCTAGCCTTGCAACTTCGGTGACTCGTTAAATAAAAAAAAACCCGTAAAAAATCAAGTTTTGTATTATAAATTCTTAGTATACAAGACATAACTAAAAGAATGTTCATTATAATACGCATCGCACGACATTCCAACAATCCTAAATTGTAGATATATGTCTCAAATATATAAATTATTTATATTTTTAAAAAGTCTACAGTCTACCTGCTAAATTTCAGCACGATTTGATCACGGAAAAAGGGTTATAAAAACATGTTTAACATAGTGCGCACCTCGAACAGATTAACAATTAATAGCATTTACATTAAGTGATCGGGAATATTTTTTTTTAAATATCGTCAATATAATACGCACTCCACAGCGCAACAGGATATTATTAAAAAGGTCGTTCAATATAATACGCACCGTGACACTCTCGCACATGTGAAACTGTGCTTTTTTCCCATTGATATGGTTTGACATGATTTTCTTTGTACAGCTGTGTACCCTGTATTCACTATACCTGGTCCTAGTACTGGGCCAAGAACTCCCAAAGAGCATGCTATACGAACAAGCTCTGCTAAATTTTGAATGTGTGATAGAACCAGACAGAGGCACGGCTTTCATTGACTGCTCTAACAGAACTCTGACACGACTGCTTCAAGTAAAAATGGACATATCGAATGTCATTTACGAGTTGATACTTAGTAACGATAACATCAATGAGCTACAAGACAATGTATTCCAAGGGCTTGTGATAAGAAAAATTATCTTTGGGGCAACATCCTCAGTGCTGTGAGTAACAAGTTTAGACGATCTGACTTCTTTACTTAAGTTTCTCTACATTGACGGAAATGGGACTTCTGTGCCTTTTCCACCCGCTCTTTTTACATTGACTTCAATGGTTTACTCATCCTGAGAAATTTTCAAGTTCCTCATCAAGCTCACGATCTGTATTTCCTTCCTTTCACCAAGCTCAAGTATCTTACCAAAGACTACGGGGGCATACAGTCAATTGACACTGTGGCCTTTACAGGACAAACCAATTGGTTGAATTTGACTTTAAATAATCACAGTCTATTAGAGATCTCCATTAATGTACTTGAACTGCAAATATTTTAAAAATTAAAAGAAAACTGACCATTTCAAACACATACTCCACCAATCGCGTAAGTCACTTGACTTTTCTTGAACTGGGCAAAATTGAAGAATTAGATTTAAGTTAAAATGCCATTATTCAGCTAGAAGATGAATGTTTTGATGGAATCGCTTACACATTATCCATACTGAATCTAGCCGGGGATATTCTCACTGGCTCATCGTCTGAAATGACAGGACTGAAGAACTTGTCAAAACTTTAAGATCTGAGTTTATCAGCCCATGACAAAGTGATGGTCTTTCCCAAACCTGTTAAAACTCAACACGACGGTATCATTGAACCTTTTCTTGAACAACAATGAAATCATCATGTAAAATTTGCCTTCCCTTGGTTTTGTGGATGTCAAACTTAATACATTGGAGATTTCAGACATTCCAATACAGAAGATTGAACAAAATGCCTTAATCAATACCTAGATACTCTTAAAATATATAACGTACTAGGGCTTTTCCGCAGCTTATCTTTGTATGCTGTCCTCAGAAAATCAACGAATCTGATATCACTTAATATTTCCTCCAACAATGTGAGAGAAATCTCGAATTTTACATTTAAAAATATGACTCTACTTCCAGATCTTGACCTTAGTTATAATAATGTGACCAACCTGTCCCATGAGACGTTGGTAGGGCCCAAGGTTTTAACAACAATGTTTTTTACACAAAAACAGCATTCAGAGCTTTTAAGACGTCTGTTTTATTGCTACAGTAGCATCACCATAATCATGACTCTTTAACCACTGAGTTGTGACTGTTATGTCACATGCATATGGGATGAAATTTAGAATCGATCATTAAGCTTACCCCCCGGGGATATGAACCCATGTGTCCAGATGGCCAAGCATTGTCCAATGAAAATTTTACTGAGATATATCCAATCTCATAACAGCTTCACAATGTCTCTAATATTACAGTTTTCACTTTTTTTTATAGAATTTGGTTTACTAATCCTTTATTGGTGTGAATTTTACAAAGAATTTAAAGTAATTCTGAGAATTCATAGTATCTCATATAGATTAAAATAAATTATACATTTACATAAAATAAAACAACCAAATAACAAAATAAAATAAACAATTAAAAATGAAATAATTGTAATGATTTTTAAATGGCGCTTGAATTATGGTCACAATAAAGTGAAAAAAAAGATAACCATTTTATTGTTAAATTCATTACATAATGCACACTTTTAAAATGATTTTAGAATAACTTAAAGTGAATGCTTTGACTGGCTTCCTAATAAGTATACTAAGATTTAGATTGTGACTTCATTTTTGTTGTTTTTTATAATTATATATATTTTAATTTGTAATTAGCCATGAGGAAAGTGTCCTGACTGTAACTAAAACTTTTCTTTAAACCGCTTTCATTTGCTGATCGACAACCAATAACACTATGTAACAAATTCTCACTTTTGTTCTGTTCCTGGGTTGAAAGTGTGTTTTCCTAACCCGTCATGTTTATAACAGAAAGAAAATCGCTGTTATTCCAGAAAAACTTTGCTTCTGTGACCGGTACAATGAAATTTGGAAAGTCGCGTGTTTTCGAGAAAATTCTCGATTTGCTTTCAATGCCGAGCTACCTCCCTGAACTGCTATTTTTGTCCAGATGTTTCTACAATTCTCCTGAACACTCTAGAACGTTTTAAGAAACTTCCAGAACTTTCTAGAAATTCTCAGAATTTTTTAGAACGTTCTTGAACGTTCCAAAAGTAGCTGTACAAGTATAAAAGCACAGGTGTCTCGAATCAAGTGTCCAATTCGTGTTATTTCAGACTGAAAGGATAACGATTCGTAGTTGAAGAGAAGTTATTTATATTATATGGCATCAAGAGGTTGTGTGCATCAAGCTGATTCATTCTGCTACGTGTGCAGACAATTCATAAAGACATGAGTGAAATAGTATTCCTTGAAAGCAAGTCGTATAAAGTGCGAGGCCTACAAGGTATACTTCGGCGAGCCGGTCTGGGACCAAGACAAATCTTGGGCACCACATTTCAAATACGAATATTGCAAAAAAACACGTAAAGGTAATATGAGCAGTAGCTTCTCACTTAGATGTGTTTTAATGTATTTGTATAAAATTCCAATGCCTTAGATCTAGTTCATTTCAAAGCAGTGACGTAGCGAGGGGGGTAGGGGGCGAATGCCCCGACCGCACCTTGCCAGGGACGGCACATTCTTAGTAGATTTTATATAATTTCTAACAATAAAAATGTAATAAAAAATTGAGATTTTAATCGAAATAAAAGAAAAGCCAAATAAGAAATTAATACAAGAAATATTGGAACTACCATAAACCATGTGAACGTTTCAACGTTTCTATACGCAATAATCTTCTGTATAGAAGGAGCGTCTGTAAACAGATAAGATAAGAACTGCCTAATCTTCTTAAATCCTTCTTTTACTAATGCTACTGTTCTGAAAAACCAGAGCCTAATTGTAACCTATCGATTTAAAAAATGAATGGTTCGAATTCTCATAGTGGCACATTTTTGGGTTTGGAGGGGGGGGCGGCAAATTCCTCTTTTTAATTAGCTTCTAAAATAAAAATAAAAACGTTTTGATAAAGCTTAATAAAATTAAAGAAAAGCAAAGATAAGCTTTTTTAAAGGAAGAAACTATATTAAAACATGTGGACTTTTCTAATGCGACAATTTCAACATTCTATTCTTTTATTAATCTAATGACTTCTGATACTAATGCCGCTGAGCTGAAAAACATAAGGGCTTAAGTAGTGTACGATCATGACAATTATGTGCTGGTACATTTAATCGAATTAACGTAGGTAAACTACTGGGACAAAATTGTTGGCGTACTGATATGGTTTATTCTTTCAAAGCATACTTATTTTAATGTCTTTTTTGTGCTGAATAAATAAAAATAATGAATAAAATTGCTTATCTAATGGAATAAAAACTTGGCACACATAAATACAAAAGTAGCCACTCAGGAACAAATGCTAACATTATTTTTTTATTTTTTTTTGCAATTTGAAAGAATCATAAATTGTATAATAAGAATAAACTATTTATAAAGAACAAAACAAAGTGGCAAGAGGTTCTGGCGACAATTCTGGAATGATTTTAAATAAATGATGATCTCAAAATAATGGACTGCAGAAGCCCAAAGTGAGTTAATACATCTTCATGGCTAGAAATTATACAGGAGTTGAAGAAAGACGAAATAAATTTAATGGCAATGTGAAATATCGCTCAAAAAGTTCATGTAATCTAAATTGTTTAAATGATACTCCTAATGAAACGATATCTCTAACTATTTTAGGATACTAGAATCTTGGTAAGCATTCTTTTCCATGTCCGTACACCGTTTGGAAATTTATTGCTTCTACAAGCAAGGCATGAAACAGACTTCAGGATACAAAATTGTGAATATACCATGGAGCCATTTTGAAGTTATTTTTAAAGCTATAGAAGAACTGATAGATGCAGAAAAAAATCTCAACACACGAACAAATGCAGGAACTTTGATAGAGACAATCAAATATTTTTATTTTCTAATTTATAACAAAGATTTCCGAAATTATTTACAAATGTACAGTGCTAAAAATGCTTAACTAATGGAATACTTGAAAGATGCTTTGAGATTTAATAAAAATTTTCGTGGAGACCTCATTCTTTGAATCGAATCTTCTAATCAAAGAATGAGAGAGCATATACAGAAACTCAGAGTTTCTTGCTTCTATCTACACGGAAAACATAAGAATTTGTGATTTTCAGTTTTTATATAGCTCACATAAAGAAAAAACTTTATTTTGGCCCCCGGACCACAGTATTTGAAAATGTAAATATTTATTTGCCTGTTGATATCACCGAAGTGTACTCAACATCTTCCCAAAGTTTCATTCTTCTATCTACTCGCGAAATAGGAGAATTAGGGATTTTAATTTTAATATTTCCCATATTAGGAAAACAATGGTTTTGGGCCCCCGGCCCCAATGAGTGTGAATTTAAAAATTATTTTATGCCAATTTTCGTTGCGAGAGGCTACTTAACAACCCTCCAAGAATTCACGCGTCTACCTACACGGAAAGTTGGAGAATTAGTGATGAGTCAAATTTTAATATTTAAAAATAAATACATTTGGGCCCCCGGCCCCCATTAAGTGATAATTTTAATATAATTTTAGCTTGTTAACATCGCGGAAGTGTACTTATCAACTACCCAGTGTTTCACACTTCTACCTACACGGGCAATATGAGAATTTGTGATTTTACGTTTTTATATTGCTCATATAAGGAACAAAATATATTTGGGCCCCCGGCCCCTAGGAAGTGATAATTTAATTTTTTTTTCGCCTGTTACCATTTTAAATTTAAATTTTTTTTAACGATCATTTTCGTCGCGAGAGGCTACTCAACAACTTCCCAAAGTTTCATGCTTCTACCTACACGGGAAGTTGGAGAATTAGTGATGAATCGGTCAGTGACGGCTTTGTCTTTTATTAGAATAGGTAGATTGATATGTTGATCTTTTGCTGCGATTTATAAATAGCTTTTCTTCTTTTATGACTGTGTTTGAAGTTTAGAGGTATGTAAAATTAAATATTTTATTAGTAAGCCTACTATTAAGCTCATATATTCTGTATATTAATAGTTAACTAATCTTTCTTTTTATAATTGGTATTAAAAACACATTTGTAATTATTAAATTTTTATATAATACAACTTTCCTCCACTTGCCGGTATAAGGTAATATGCACCATTGCACATTTCCAAACTAAGTTGTTTTTTTAAATATATATATATATATATATATATATATATATATAATGGGCTAATTTCATCTTTGAATAGCTATAAGCAATGGTTAGACTTTATTTGAATGCAATCTTTTCAACTTTAGGGATAAGTTGTTTTTTTTTGTAGCACATTTTTGAAAATGACTAGACTTTTACTTTTTGAGAACCCTTACCTTTTTCTAACTGATGAAATTTCACTAAAACTGTCCACAACCTTTTCCACATGATTCAGAATTGTACATGTTGCACCTTGTTTATTTGTGAGAGGAGTGAGAACCAGGTTTCAAGTGGAAAAATTATAATTTATTGTAGTTTACTTTTAAATTCCTTATCAGTTGCAGTTGGAGTAGATAACAAAATAAATTTAAAATATTAATTTTAAAAGTCTTTATAAATCTTAAATAGTATCCCTATTTAAGGTTATCGAAATTCCATGAGTTGTTTTTTGTCCTCTTTTAATTAAAACATGATCTGCAGTAGTTATTTATTGGTAATAACTAGAGTGGGCAGTAATGGTCTTCTACGCTTTCATTAGCCAGAAAGACCTCTTAAGTTCATCAAATTTTTCATAATCATCATCATCAAACAAAATGTAACACATACTTAACAGTACATGCATTACTATTATATATTATTAAAATTAATCTAACTTAAGGGTAACAATTTTTTTTGTTATTCCTTCATAAGTGATGTATAAATAAAACACTAAAATCCCTAACCGACAGATTTTTTTCTTCCATAACTGTTTACATTGCAAAGGGGCCATTCATAAATTACGAAAAGGTTCAGATGGGGGAGGGGATGTAAGAAAGTGTGACAGTTTGGGACAGGGGGGAGGGGCTCCGGCCATGTGTGACGGCATGGTGTTTTTTATTAAATTTAAAGTATTTCGTTAATTAACAAAATCATTTTTGTTCCAAGGTGACACGAACTGTTTGGGGGAGGGGTGTCCGATATTTGTGACAGGGGGGGAGGTGGGGATTTAAAAATGGTCAAAAATAGCGTAACGTACTTTATGGACGGCCTCAAAACAAAATTATGATCAAGTAAATTTTTATATAAATGAGAATAAGGACTAATAATATTATTTTAATATTGCTAAGAATTATATTAATTATAAATAATACTAATAAAAGCGCAATATTTCAGGGACAACTTGTCAGTTTTGAATCAACAGTCGGGTTGGGGGGAGGGGGGATTACGTTGCTTACGAACTTAAAAAGTTGAAAAGTGAACATTACTGGACAATTTATCGTAAAAAAAAACGTTTGCAAATTACTCATTTGCCTCATTAAAAAAAGTTTTATATACATTTGTTTTATTTTAATAACTATACTACTCACCACACATGCCCTTGAGATCGATAAACGTCAATTTTGTGTACTGCTACTGCTAGAGCACTAGATTAAAGTCGATGGACACGGCCATTTCCTCGCGCCGGCGTAATGTTGCTTAAAAGGAAAACACCTCTATGCGCGATAAAAAGAAATGAAATAATTTTTAAATATTAAATTGGACTAGCTTTTTAGTTTTGTTTTTTTAATTAAGTCATATTCTGTCAGAATTTTATAGCACTATGAAATTTTTTTTAGATTTAAAAAAATTACATTAAATAATATTTTTTAGTGTTGTTTAGCATCAAACTGAAGGATATTCAATTTTGCAGACGATACACCGCAACGTGATCCAATTTTTAGAATCGTTTCTTACGGCACAGACGTTAAATCTCCCAACGTTTAAAAATCGCTTGGCTGCAGCTGAAATAAACGTCATTGTGATGGTTTTCCGGCGACAAATATAATATTTTAAATTAATTCAACATCAAAGATAATAAGATATAATTAAAGGGCTAAAAGAGGCAATTGTAATAGTGCAATTTGTATTTGTTTTTATTATTTAAGAAAAAGCGAGTGAAAAGTTGCTAAATTGTGGCTTTTTCGCTATAAAACGCAAATTGTTGGGTACCACAAATTATAGCGCTAATTTTTAAGGCTTTTAATTTGTAATGCATTTTCCCGGCTCATGACGCTACATAATCGAAGTAGGATACATCCATTTTGTTTATCTGACTTTATCTAGCATCCCGCATGCAAAACGTTTTACCTGTTTACCAAAAAAGATCCATTCTAAAATTAATTTAATTACTGAAAAGTTTTGTTGTTTTTTTACACCCAGAAACCAGTGACAAAACAAGAACTTTTAATATTTATATTTCATTTAGTTATTAATTCATTCATAATGATAAAGATGAAAATGTGTTTGTGTCGAAGAAATTTCTGGAGATATTACAAAAAATTGTAATGGGGAAAAAATGGTGGAGGCTGAGGTCAATTAATCTAATGACGTCATATAAAAATATTTTTTAAAAAGTAATTGCTCAAAAAATGTCAACAATACGTTGCAAAAGGGAAAATTTAATTTGTCATCTTACTTTGACAACCCGGCAAGTAGGGTGTTTAACAAATATAAACAAATTGGTCTTATCATATGTGGACTATATATCATTGAGAGACGAACAAATGCCTCAGAAATGAATTTAAAATTTAAAAAAAACTTAATAATTATCGTTGTAATATCTAAAGTACAACTTATATTAATGCATTTCATAAATCAAAAACAAAAGTTCAACCAAGAAAATTAAAATTCGCTTCGAAATAATGTACGTGCCAAAACGTAAGGAATACCTTGTCACGTAGCTTTATTTAATAATTAAAAGTAAATAAAATCAGTTTAGTTCTTTTATATAGTATTCGGTAGATAAGGCAACAGACGTCCAGAAGTATTCTTTATTTTATTTATTATAATGTAAGTCAACTTCCTGTTTCAAAATTGACTGTTCTCAATTACTTACAAATTTACCTCTCGGCTACATGTTTACTTTAAACTTTACGTATTCTGAAGTTGGTGTGCTTATATGTCCTCTAAGTTATATAAATATGAAATATTTAAACTATAACACTTCCAAGTGACTCTAGAATTGACATTTCCGACAAAATAAAATAAAATAAAAGACACTTCTGACCTCGATTTTTTTAAAACAATAGCTCAATTATGTAGTCGAGGGGTATATTTTAAATAACTGACAACATTTAATTTTGAAACAGGAAGTACACTATAAAATAATAACTAAACTAGAGAATACCTCCAGATGTCTGTTGCCTTCTCTACCTAAGACATACATTAATTAAGTAGGTCAAAATAAATCATCATATGGTGCCGTTCATAAATGATGTCATGCACCTCGGGAGGGGGGGGTGCCGGGAGGGGGGGTGCCCACACATTTTTGACGATGTATGACGCAGGGGAGGGGGCGTTTGACGTCACATCCATATGTGCTACCATACATACAATCTCCACTTACATATTTGTTTGCTTGCTATTTATTGAATGAAACTGTTTAATTATTATAATTATTGAAGTTGTGTTTGAACACTTTATTTAAATGTATAGATCTTTAGTTACCCTTCATTTTGTTATATTTATATTGTATCATGGTTCATTGTTCGATTTTCGTGTTTTTGCTTGTTCGTTTGTTTGTTTGGGTTTGTTTTTTTTGTGTTGGAAGATTGCACATTTTGTGATTTTTACCTCCCTTTTAATTTTTCCCAAAAAATGTTGCAAAGTAATTTAAATGTCAATACATTTTAATGATTAAATTAGTATGTAACCTTGAAAAAAAAGTTTTTTTCTCTATATACATTTTGTTGAAATAAAATTGATTAAGTGGTTATAAGTATAATAATTTTACAGATATAGTCTTTCAAAAGTAGCACTTTTTAGGGAGCAGAAAAAAGCGACAAAAAACTGAAATTCAAATGTTCATACATTTCTCATTTATAACGATGTATGTATAAACTTGGTGTCCACATTCTTAGAATTACGTTTACTTTAAAATAAAACATAAAAAAAACTTTGGGGCCATTTTGAAATTTCAGTTTGTGGTACCTACTATAAAAGTTAAAGTATAACATATATTAATGAATTTAATAAATTAAAAAACAAAAGCTCTTATAAGAAAACACAAATTCGCTGCGATATACGTGCCAAAATTGCAAGATCACCCATGATTATTACTACAATAAGAACAGTATTTTATATTGTGCTTTAAAATAGATTATGGCACTATGGGAGAAGTCAATCATCGCCAAGTAATAGTTTAATAATTGTATCGGCCACGTTTATTTCACCGAGCTAGCCGCTATCACATCACGTCCCCAACCCAACTGATTTAACTTTATTTTAATAAATGTTTTTATGTGCCTTACTGACTTCATTTATTCTTGTCTGGCTGTCCTCATTTTGTCCTGTCTAAATATTAAATATCCCTACACGAAATATCGAAATCAAATTTAATCTATTTTATAGAGTGTAACAGTTTGTAACGTTGCAAAAATGTTTACTTACATTAAAAATTGATTAAATTGTTGTAAGCTAAACTTTAATCACAGAGTTGAGACTTTATTATAATACCTGAATGATTAGAACAGTTCGTCGAGTAATGTGTTGTAAGAAAATTGCATACGGTTTTTATTTGCTTAAGCCATGCAGATAAGCGCTTTTGTTTGGTGAGTCTTCATTTTTTTATCGCCGTGATGTTTTGTAGTGGCGTGACAGGGCATGCCTTAAGCATATGCAAACTAGGCAGCCGCCTAGGGCCTCCGATTAGTGGGGGCCTCGCAAAGGAATCATAAATCGTTTTTTTATTTTTTTTTCCTCTATTACATTTAGGGACACCAAAGTCACTTCGCCTAGAACCTCAAATTCCCAAAAGCCGGCCCTGGGCGTGTAACAAGGTTAGATAATCATCTGTGATAACTCCATAAGTTAAATTGTAACACTATTTTTCCTAAATTGTCTGAGGTACTTAATAGTTGATAAAATATTAATGTTTTTTTGATGTTTTGTGTTTTGATATATGATGTTATTTTAAAATAAAATATTCATAGTGTGTTCTAATATTGTTTACCATCCAATAAAGTGGAATTTCACACTTGTAAGAATAGTTTCAGAGAACATAATTCATGTAATATTATTTAATTGTGTTTAAATATGTAACTTACAAGAATTATTTTTTATTGCCTCCATTCATTCTTTTTTCACTTATACATGTAAAAAACATAGTTTTCCCCTGTCTTAATATGGGCCGGCTTTAGGCATAAACACACTCCGATTAGTCTCATCATTTAGTTGGGGCCTCGTAAAAGAATATTTCCATATTTATTCTTATTTTTCCTATTATATTTAGGGCCACCAAATTCACTTCGCACAGGGCCTCGAATTCCCTTATACCAGCCCTTGTCACAAGTTGAATTTATATATATAAACAAATAATATATATATATATATATATTTAATATATTTAATATATATTTAATTTTTTTTTAGTCTCATAACCTCGTGGTCGTTATAACCCCGTAGTCTTATGGGGTTCTAATGTTTCCATTAGAACATTGTCGGACTTGAGAGACCTGGCGGCGCCCATCCCTCTCCAGGTCAGCGGAGGACTGTCTTAGCATAAGTCATTCATCAACATTTTTATATATTTTTATATTGACTTTAACGAGGAATCGATCCCACGCCCCTAAGCTTGTGAGGCGAGCGCACTATTGATTTCGCTATCCAGCCGCCATATATATATATATATATATATATATATATATATATATATATATATATATATATATGCTGTCTTCGGGAGGAAGGAAAGAAAAAATGCGGATCGGTTCGCTGCCCATTGGGTCACAATGTTGCCCGTGACGGAGAAAAAGAGAAAAGCCCTATTGGCCTATAAACCTTTCCCATGACCTGACACACTACAATGTCTCAGAAATGCCAGAAACACAGCCCAGAAGACTGTACATTTTTGCGCCAACACTTATTGGGTGGACCTATGTAAAAGCATTCAATCTGCCGCCGATCAAGGAGATATCAAAAAATGTACGAAGGCATGAAAAAGGCCATTGGACCCACAATAACAAAGTCTGCTCCAATTACGTCAAAGTCAGGTGTGATGATTACAGAACGAGACCAGCAGTTGCGGCGCTGGACTGAGCATTATCAGAATGTAGTAACTGACTCTGCAAAAGATAGAATCCCAGAACTACCAGTTCTAAATCAGATTGATGCTCAACCGTCATTGGAGGAGCTTAGTAAGGCAATTGATCATCTGAGCAATGGGAAGGCTCCAGGTAACGATGGCATTTCTGCAGAAGTAGCTAAGTATTGCAAACTAGCACTACTGAAGACTCTGCAGGAACTCATATGCGATTGCTGGGAACGCGGACACATCCCACAGGAAATGCGCGACGCCAAAACTGTCACGCTTTACAAAAACAAAGGTGATCGCCGCGATTTCAATAACTATCAAGGTATCTCCTTACTGAGTATTGTGGGAAAGGCCTTTGCCAGAGTGGTCCTTGCACTTCATTAATACTTGGCTTATTAATGTTATCAGGATAATATATCGACCATAAAGATTAAATACCGATCAAAAATATGAACCTAACATGAACTTAGGGTCTATACCACGATCTCACGTTAATTGCTTAAATAAGAAAGGGCAAAATGTGCTGGGATGGACTCTTGGGGGGAAAAATTGAAAAATTACAGAGTAATAAAGTTTTAACATCCAAAACCTTAGGTGAAAACGGCTCAAGGGAAAACCTAGGCTGAAGTGGAGAGAAGATGTAGATAAAGATCTACAGAAATTTGGAGTAGACAGGCAATAGTTAGTTCAGGGTGGAAGGAAATGGTTAGGAAAGCAAATCCCTACCTTGGCTTTAGGGCAAATTTAGGGGTGGAAGGTTGTAATTTAAGAAATAATAATAATACTTTTTGTTAATATCTAAAATACGAAGACATGCATACTTAATATATTCACCGAGATGTGTATGTCTTACAGTAATCAAACATAAAGTAAAATATTTCTAGAGACAGGGAAGCTGAAATAATTCCCAACATTAGGATAGATTTGATACAAGAGATACACAAATGTAATAATAAGGTGATTAGCTTAAAACAGGATTGTTTGGGGTGATGGTGAGTGATTGGCAGAGACTTAATGTGAGTGATTCTAGATATGAATTACAAGTAAATTAAAAATATAAAACTTATTAATCTCTTACGAATGTCTTTTACTCAATGTCCTACAGTGGAAGGAAGTCAGTAGCCCCAACTCTAGTGCTCTTCATGGGTTTTCCTGGAAGACCCTCCCAGCTATTTGGCCTCCTCACCCAAGAGCGCGTAACCGCTGGGAAACCCCCCCCCCAGCTGTCTTTTCCATTTTCAAACAATGATAATAACTTAAATAATGATATACTTACTCCCATTGCTTTCTGAAAATATTTTGGAAATAAATGCCTATTAATGTTTTAGAATTTTAAATGGTTAAAAGAAATACAAAATTATGCTTAGAAAATTAATCAAATGATATTTGTAGGATAAAATTCATTCAGTTATTTCAAGTCACATCTTTAGCATATCTATCTATATATATATTATAAATACATATATTACTCTTAAACGAGTATGTGCAAACCAGCGTGACGGATGACCTTCGCTGAGGTCGACCACCGACCAATCAGTTCATGGTTGGCAAGCAAAGGTGTGGCCGAGGCTGGGGGGTCATCGAGACCAACAGTGCTTCTTGAGTTCACTATCATTGTTCCTTCACACTAACATGCATTTCGTAGTGTAATTGTTATTACATCCGCTTAGTACGCGGAATGTCCTGGGTTCAAGCCCCAGCTAATATAATTTTTAAAAATGTTTGTTTTTACCCGTTCTTTTCCCCCTTTCTTTTTGAAAATGACTTCGCAACATGGCTGTAAACTTCTCAACATTGTGATAACTTCGGTGACTTTTTCTCCGTTGTTCTCAGTAACGGCAAAGTAGTCATACATTCTCCTCAACAATACTTTCAGTACATTAATACTTTAGGAGTAGATGGTGGCGAGGCAGATTTTATCGCGAAATCCGAAATACTTCACACCCATATCATCACTAACTTCCGAGAATATCTATGAGTTTACAATCCCGGTCAACATTTGTCTATATACCTGTTCTTTAACGGTCCTTAAAATCATGCCCATTGCGAAGTTCAATTGAATTTCACACGTGATGACTTTCTGGTGACATCTATAGACAATATCGTTATGTCCACACAAACTTCACAGCCACCTTATCACACTGATGGGACGTCATCTTGCCACTATCCTGATTAAGATGTACAACCGCATTTCAAAACAGACTCAAATGAACGAACGGATTCCGCAGAAGAACTCCAATCCACAATCTGTATATATATATGTATATATATATATATATATATATATATATATATATATATATATATATATGTATATATATATATATATATAACCAGAACAAGCACAAGACGAGTGCAAATAAGCTTGACGAATGACCCTCGCCAGGGTCGGCCAATCACAGTTTATTGTTGGAAAGCTAGAGTGGTGCAGGATGAGGGTGGCAAGTAGCTAAACGCAGTGCACATGTCTCCAGACCAACAATTCGTCTGAAGTTATCCCCGCCCCCGAGGTTCATTGGCGTTGTTCTGATTTCTTCGTGATGTAGTTTGTGTCCGTCTCCCCCCCCCCGCCTTTTTTTTTATTTGAGCAAGTCTGCGGCGTATGCTACGCCGCGGGTCGCATCTTGTTTAATAATATTTACTAAAATGTATTATGGAAATAATAGTTTTCATGAAAATTTAAATAGAGAAACGATTATATACAACATTAACAATGCCATTTGGCATAATAAAGGCATTAATTTCAATGTTCAGCATACTAATTTTACAAATATAGATAAGATAGAATTAGAATAAAAATTTAAATGCTACATTTACTACACATGAAATGTATTTAGATTTATAGTATAGTCATCATCAGCTGGACGTGTGCTACATGACTCACACATGATATCAATATTTACATTTTAATATATATATATACATATATATAACACCATATAATATAATATAACATTTATTGTTTATCTACGAGAACCAAAATTAAAACTTGCTGGGTATCATTTATTGCCAATTTTTTAAAATATAAATATAACATTAGATTTAAATTAATGTCTTAATATTGCATGATACCTAACAATTTCGCAGGCTGTATAGGTCTACTGATACACATGATAAATCCAGTTGCCTTAGTAAATAATTTAGGCTACATCTTAATGTATGTATAATGTTTTGTTGGTTTTCAAGATTCATTTAAATTTAACTTAATATAAATGATTAGAAACACTATTTTTCCTTAAGCCTAATTATTTTAATATAATAGTAAAACGTATGAGTGTGTGTGTTTTTTTTCTTTCTAAATGTTACATGTCATTTAATAAGACTTAGTAAATATGTACTACTCATTCTGCACTAATTAAAATGACACAACAAATAATGTATTTGTAGTTTGTATTTCTTTCTAGGCTTTTTAAAAATTGAATTTCATGTTATAGAAAAGTTTCATTAAGATTTCTAAGGTTTATAACACTATGATCACAATCTGTGTGAGGTTATAATTTGAACAATTTGAGATACGCGGATGACAGTGTGCTAATTGCAAAGAGTGAAGAAGAACTGCAAAGATTCTTAAACAAAATAGTTAAGGAAAGTGCAAACAAAGACCTAAGTTTGAACAAAAAGAAAACAGAAGTAATGGTAATATCCAAAAAGAAAACCAACACAAAATGTAGATTAGTAGTAGATTGAGAAACATTAAAACAAGTCAACAAATTCAAATATCTGGGAACAATGTTGACCTCAGACGGAAGATGCACAATTGAGATAAAAAAAAACAGAATAGCACAAGCCAAAGCAGTATTCAATAAAATAAAGAATCTCCTGACCAACAAATCAATATCAATGGATGTGAGGAAAAGAGTGCTCCAGTGTTACATAGAACCAGTTTTATTTTATGGTAGTGAAGCCTGGAGTGTCACAAATGAATTACAGAAACGTTTGGAAGCCTGAGAAATGTGGTTCTTTAGAAGAACGTTAAAATTAACATGGATGGAGAAGAGGCGTAATGAAGAGGGTCTAAAAGAAGTAGGCCAAACGAGGAAAATTATGTTTAACTTCTGAAAGAGACAATCTAGATTTTTTGGACACGTCATGAGGCGAGGCAGGCTGGAACACATGGTAACAACAGGAAAGGTCGAGGACAAAAGGGATCAAGGCAGACTGAGAATAAAGATGCTGGATAGGCTGACTAGATGTCATGGGGCACAATCACCAGCAGAGTTGATTGACAAAACCAAAGACAGAGAGCTGTGGAGAGGTATGACCGCCTACGCCTCTGGGAACGGCACCTGATGGATGGATGGATTGATCACTATCAGTATCAGGAATACAAATTGTATGTCAAACGTTTAGGTTATTTTGGAATTTGTTTTTCACAATAAATTAACTCTTAATGTACACATATTTTTTGTTGTTGCATTTTCACGTTAGATTTGTTTCTTTACAAAACAATTTTTAGGGTAAGATTTGTTGACAGATTTTGAAAACAATTTATTAGCAACACGCTCTTTTTTCTTATAAAAACAAATGGGTATTAAATTGAAGAACACGTTGCGGTGAAGAAAAAGCAATATTTTACAATTTATCAAATTTGTTGTACTTTACAAAGGAAATGATTTTTTTGTTGAAATTATTTATGAACTAACAACTTTCTTTGCATAGTCTGGTATCCTGTTCTAATTTACAGAAAGTATGAGCGACAATATTTTCTTAAAATATTTCAGTTATTTAGTATTTAAGTTATTTCCAAATTATATTGTCCAAAGAACGGGTTTCACTTATCTAAATATAGAGACAACCTTAAAATCCCCAGTACTACTAGTCTATCGAACGATCTATCTATAGATAGAGAATCCCAAAAAAATTTAAATCTAGTTCTATATTCTAATTTTAGAATTTCAGCATAAATACATTGATTTTAAAGTCGTTAAGCTTCAAAACTTCATATTTCATATAATCCTGATGTTCTCTGATGATGCCTCGTTAAAAAATTCTTAGTAGATGTAAAATATGTAAAAAAGAGCCTTCCTCAACGAACAAATAGTGCACAAATAAAACGAATAAAAAAATAAATATAATTAAAAACTTAGCTTCGGTGAAATCCAAAAAGTGAATGAGAGCAAATCATAAAGTGAATGACAACAATAATTTGCTCTCATTCACTTTTTGGATTTCACCACAGCTGAGTTTTTAATTTTATTTATATTTTGTATTCGATTTATTTCTGCACTATGTGTTCGTTGACGAAGGCTCTTTGCCGAAATGATCGTTGTATTGTTACGTTCTGTTAGGCTCACTCATACCCTGTTGTATATTATTCATCTACTAATCTATAATCCTGATTGTAGTCTCACCCACATTTTGTTAAATAATTGTTAACAAAAAATAATTGAAATTAATGGCAATATGTCAGAAAATTGAATGTAAACGCACGTTATTTCAAGAGTACACCCAGCTTTAATGTGCATCTGACATTAATTGGGTTAAATGTATGCGATTGGGCTTATGTCCTGGCCTCTAAGCGATGCTTTACTGTGCAAAAGATCAGCATGATGTTCGTAAATTCTATCTACTATAAACTATGTATTAAGGGAGGTAGATTGCAACAATGTTTATAATTGAATTAGCGTAATTACAAAGAATAAGAGAAAAAACATTGTGATACAAATTTATAAATTTAAAATAAAAAAAAACATCTTATTAAAAACATTTAGTATTCAAATGAATGTATGAGAAATTATAAGAAGCCATTAATAGTTTCCCCTTTTAATACTATTTGAGAATTAACACAACACATTTTAAACTTTACCATCTGTGTGTTTTTACTTTTTTGTTGTTTTTTTTTAAATCCTTTATATTAACTCGTGGTGTCTGCGGCCGACCGACCGACCGCCCTTGTCGCAGAAACTTTTGATCGATTTTTAACCCATTTGCTCGCAAGATAGCGAGCTGAAATTTTGCAGGCAGTTTCGTACCGATGATAAAAACAAAATATCAAATTTCAGATCGATCGCATGTACCTTAATTAAATTATTGATTTTTTATATTATTTTATTTATTCCTATGTATCATGCTATTTTTTAAGATAGAGTTTCGCGGTGCGTATTATATTGAACAACCTTTCTGTCGCGCAATAAGGTGCGTATTTTATTGACAGCACTTTTTATAAACATATTCCTGATCGGGGCGCATTTTATTAAACACGTTTTACGACACAACTGCAATGTTGTATTTTTGGAAGATCTTGCGCTGCGTGTTATAATGAACATTCTTTTAGTTACGTCTCATGCGTAAAGGATTTATAGTCAAAAACTTGGTTTTTTACGGGTTGTTTTTATTCTCTCTCCCCTTTTTTTTAAATGCAAATACTGAATGTAACGATCGGTACATACAAAATTGCACATTTCTTATCTTATGCAGTGGCGTAGCTAGGGGGGGCGGTGGGGGCGGTCCGCCCCGGGCGGCACTCATTTAGGGGCGGCATTTGTGGGCATTTGAAAAGTACAACCAATACCGACAACCTCCCTTTTTCTTTTGAAGGGGGAAAACCAAGGTGAAAGAAAAATATTCGTAATTTCTAGTATTAATTAACTAATTCGCATTACATTTGTTTGATTTCATAATGGATATTATAGCTAACGCTAAACCGTTAAAAAATTTAATCGCTCAAAAAACGTATCCATTTGTTTGGAAAACTAAGCGGTATAAGTAACAGATGACGCTTTTTATAAGAAAACTAACCCAAAAACACAACACGGCCGGGCCGAATAATGTATGCTATTAATATCGCCAAGACAGTTTTTACGTGAAATTTCGACTTCGCAGAATGATGCGCGAACAAGTACCTACAAGGCATGGTGGTTCAAATATTGTGTTTAACTTGCAAGTAGTAATTATATTACCGTTTCAGTTTTCAGTAAATTATTGTAAGGTGATTTATAAAAAAAATTAAATTTATTTTGTTTTTATTGCATTAAAGTACCACATATAATTTGTGTTTTTTTATTAAACTAACGTTATTCATTTAGCATGTTACACATTTCCAATTAAAGTAATATTAATGTGTAAATAATTTGAATTCATCTATTTTATGGAAAATTATTAAGATTTATGACAAGAATATGTAAATATTCAAATTTCACTGTTAATAAACTCCACAATAGGCATAATAATTTCGAAAAAGACATATTATTTTAAAATTTCAAGCGTCTTGGAAAAATTGACATCTGAAGAAGTAACTAGTAAAACGAGATCAGATGCTGGACTTTTACTCAATTTTATGCAATCTTTTTCTCTTCTATGTTATCTCAATTAATGGGAACCCGTCATTTTAAAAAAAAATTAATACAAAGCCATTGCATGGAAAAAGAGATGTGCTAATACAAAATGCTGTTATATCACCCAAACAATTTGTGAAGAGATGGAGATATCAACTGAACGCCGAGTTGGAAGGAAAAAATATGAGCAGGCTGTAGGGGATGTTCAGAAGACGTGGTTCTATTTTAAAAACAAGAAGTACAACGAGAAATGTTTTTATCCATGGATGGAATTATAAAAGAAAAGACAATAACGCTTTGATGAGTTGCATTTCCTTGCAAGAAAATATTCGTATATAATAAATGAAGCATTTGAATATCAAATAAATTACTTTATTGATATTGACAATTCAATATGGAAAGAATAAAAGCGTGTAAAAAGGATCCAGGTTTTAGGGCTTCTTACACTACAAGAAGAGGCATTATGTTAGAAAAACGGGGTGAAAAGCACCTTTGATCTATTAAAATTTATTCAACAGTATAGATCGGGAAATTCTGTACTCAACATTGTAATTTTGCTATGAATTTTTTCAACTATTGCTATCAGTCGCTAGTTGTGAAAGGAGCTTCTCCAAACTGGAGTTGATAAAAAATTATATTCGTTCCACAATGAGATATTTAAGACAACAAAATCTTGCAATACTATCCATAGAACAAGATATTACAAATAATTTTGATAGCGTAATACACGATTTTTTTATTATGAAAGTAAATTTATAAATATGTTAACATACTAATGTGCAGAGGCGTAAATGGGTTTTTGACGCCCTTGGTTAATTTATTTTTGGCGCCTTTTATTTAAATTAAAATTTAAAAATTAGAGATTTACCTGCGCTCTTTTGAACTGGCGCAGGCCGGCGCCCTTGGCAACTGCCCCAATGTCAAGCCGTTGTTACGCCACTGCTAATGTATACAATTTCTTTGTTTGTAAAAAAAAATCATTTATTTATGAATACAACATAGTAAAAGTAATTGGTAATGGTGGGGGGGGGTGTAAATTTGGAATATGTTTTGTCTCATGGGGGGGGGGAGACCTGCGACCTCAGTAACTTTCTTGTGGCCTTTAAAAAAAGTATCTTGTATTTTTATAAATGTGTATTGATAGGTATATAATCTTATGCGGCCTCTTTTATTACTGCTTACATATAAATGGCATGCAATGGTAAACGTGTTCCCAACCTTTACTTCGTTTCAAATACAATTATTTATTTATGTTCATTTATTTTTTAAAACCATAATATAATCGACTAAGTGGCCGTCCATAAATGAAGCACGCTATTTTGGCTGATTCTTCACCCCCTCCCCCCTCGTCACACGTTGTCACAAAAACTTAGACTCCTTCTTCAATAAGACGTCACAAAGCCGTAATTTCTGTTTGAAAATGAACATGTTTCAAATTAAATCTTTGCCACTTAAGTATGTTTTTAGTGTAAAGCTGCATTCTAATATCGTAACACAGGTTTTACATAAACTATAAACGTCATTAAATAAAGTGTCAGTAATCAAATATTTAAGTGGAAATTTAATTAAAGTTGTGCGTTTTGACGTGACGTCACATTTTTTAAACACCCCCCCTTCGTCACACATCTTCACAAACCTGTGACCCCCCCCCCAGTGCGTGACGTCATTTACGGATGGCCCCTAAGAAAGGCGGCAAATTGGAGACCGCCCCGGGCGGCAAAAGTTCTAGCTACGCCACTGATCTTATGTTATCTAATCTATTACAGACGCTCCTTCTATACAGAAAATTATTGCGTCCTACGCTTATCTATGTTTAGTGTTTAGTCCTGCATTCTTATTACAGTTTTAAATGTTGATAAAATGTTGGTTTTACTGGTTTCTTCGGAGAACCCTTTCCACGCCCGAATTCCGGACTGGAAGAACGAAAATTTGTAAGTGTTTGTTATTGGATACGGAATAAGAAACGTGTTTTTGTCCTTATGTCTATTACATATTCGAATATAATCTATTGCTAAATGATTAATCACTTATTATTTGGTTTATCTATTATTAACCTGCTATTAATAAGAACAATCAGTACAGCATGTAAAATAATAAATTTGGACGAAATTATAATATTTTTAAAATGAAACAATAACAATAAAATTGTTATAATAATAGACAAACTCAAACTAATTGAACAATTAAAATACTGTTGTTATGTTTTGTAAACATTTTTAGATATATTTTATTGCACATGTTTTTGGCTATTTACAATTTAAATAACGTTGTATTTTTCAATGTCCTCAGTCTTAAATGTATCACCTGTCTGTAGAATTGTACAATTACATTCTTCAAATCATATTTTAAATTAGTCTTTAAATAGAAAAATGTTATATTAATTACATATTGTACAACTTGATACATTGTGTGTAGAAGAAGAAAAAAATGTCAATATAAAAAACAAAACAAATATAAGATAGTAGAACATGTAAAAAGTATGAGGTGGAAATATTGTTAAGCTTTATAAAAAGAAACCAACATATGACGTCATTTTGGTGCAGTGACAAATTCAAACACTTTCTTCAAAGTTTGATCTCTTTGTTTTGTTCGGGCTTCGTTGCTAGGGCCTCTTCATAATATAACATTAATAACAAACATTTACATCTTATTGATGATCCAGCTTTCAGCATAAACTATTAACTGGTTTCCTAGTAAATACACATAGATGACGTTAAAATTAATTATGATAAATTAGTTTTTGTTTCAAATTAACAGTAAAAACAAATAATAATAATATTTTATTATTCAAATCTAAGAAAGTTGCACGTGTTCAAAAACAAAATTGTTATTTAGTAAATTGCAATTTAAGCATCCAGGACCATTTAAGGAGATTTGCTTAACATTTTCAGTTCTCTAAAATAATTTCAAAACTTTTCTTAAGATTTTTCATTTTTTTTTATAACAGCTGAGATATTCTAACTGCCTCAAAAATTGTATTATACACTCAATTAAACTTGGCGGCTGGATAGCGAAGTGCGCTCGCCTATAAATTGATCTATCCCACGTTAAGCAACGATAAAAACTATTGATGAATGACTATTGCTAACAAAATCTAACGCTGATTTTGAGAGCAGACAATCACGCTGTAATGGGGTAAAAAAAAGTGGTGCATAATGCTAAAACTATAAATTTTAAAAAAAACGTAAAAATCAAAGTTTTTTACTAAAAATCCTTTATGTACGAGACATAACTAAAATAATGTTCATTATAAGACCATCCAAAAATACAAAATGTGCAGTTGTGTCGTAAAACATGTTTAATATAATGCGCACCGATCAGGAATATGTTTATAAAAATTGTTGTCAATAAATACGCCCTTATTGCGCGACAGAAAGGTTGTTCAATATAATACGCACCGCGACACTCTATCTCAAAAAATAAGATCATACATAGGAATAAATAAAATAATCTAAAAAATCAATAATTTAATTACGGTACATGCGATCGATCTGACATTTTTAAACCTTGTTTTTATCATTAGTACGAAACAGGTTGCAAAATTTCAGCTTGCTAGCTTACGAGGAAGTGGGTTAGAAATTGAACAAAAGTTTTGGCGACAAGCAAGGGCGCAAGCAAGCAACCAGACACCACGAGTTAATATAAAGGATTTAAAAATTAATTTAAAAACCCGTAAAAACCAAGTTTTTTACTATAAATCATTTATGTACGAGACATAACTAAAAGAATGTTCATGATAACCAGACACCACGAGTTAATATAAATGATTTAAAAAGAGTCATAAGTGATGTAGTCTATAAATATAATTTTCCAGAAATTAAAGCAAGCAAGATGACAGGATCAAGGATGACAAATAAACCTCGCTAAGGTCTAAAATAACACATTTTGGTTGGCGAGTGAGGGTCTTGCTTGCTTGGGTCGGAGGTCCCCCAGATGTTCACTGGCGTTTGATCATTTCTTCGTATTGCTGTTTGTGTGTCCGTTTTTCCACCCTTTCCCGCAGTCTGTAATAAAGGTAAGTAACTGTCGTAATAAACTTTAAAAATGATGTAATACTTTTAAAGGGTAAAACTAATAGCACAAAATTATTTAATATTTGCACATAACGGCAATTGAATTTATTTGACGACCAATCACATTTTTACTGACCAATGTTTGAATCTGTACTTAAGGGTCTTACTTTTGCCTTACAATTTACTGCAGAAATAAAATGAAATATATTTTTATACAGTTGATTTTGTAATGATTATTTTCTTGCTTTTTACTGATGACCTTTATCTATGTGTCTGAAATTGTATTTCGTTAACATTTACACTTTTCAAATATCTACCAATTTTACACTATTAATTGTTATTGCCTCCCATGAAACTCTGATAATGGTAATTTAATTATACAAATTTAGAGAGCCAATTTGTATTAATTTTTTCTTTTTAATTTTTTTTTGCTGGCGTAACATTTTTGGCGTTCAAAATTAAACTGGCTTAAGAAGAAATAATTGGACTTCAATTGTTTCTGAATAAATTCTGTTTTTAAAGTACATAAATGATTCTTAGGTAATTTACCTAAATTTGTAGAGGCCCACACCACAAGGAAATAAAGCAACACATAAACAATAATGCCAAGGATAATCACAATAATTGTCCACCAATTCAGTGTAGAACTTATGAGTTCATCGGATGTTCCTTTAAAAATAAGAAAAAAAACTTATCGTAAGGTAAATTTACAGACTATAGTAGTCAAACCGCATATATTACCTGATTACCAATGTATCTCTATAAATCTAAAATTAAAATGTGTAATATACAAATATTAATTTATTATTTTTTAAACAATTTAAAGATACAGACCATATCCTTTTAACGCTCAAATTCATTTAACGAATTGTTCATGTATAAATGATTATAAATTACTGATTTAATATATTGTCTACACGTTGAAAACAAATGTATTTTCCATGTTTCTGATTTTAATAAAAATCATAAAACAAATATCCCAAATTATTGCATCAAACATGTAAAAAATTACAAACCTATCCTCACCCCCTTCACCAGAAAAAAATTTGATTTAAAAAGTACATTATTCTATTTTCTCATCAAAGTGCGATTGTTACATAAAGTACCGGATTCTTAATGTGTGCACATTCACATAAATGCTGCTCTATTAAACACACACAATTTATAATATTATTGCATTTGATTTTATTTTATTTTTTAAATAAGTAAAAAAGAAGTTCATACATTAAATTAAAAATATTGAATATATATATATATATATATGATCTTGTAATTTTTTTTTAAAAATTTTTAAAAAATGTATATTTCCATTTACCGTAAGTGAACAACTATTGTAATTTAAATTATGAATGAACTTAAACGAATACATTGTTTCTCTCATTATCTGTCTATCTCTTGAGCTGTCACGTAACTCTACTTTTTTATATTAATTTTCACTATCACAATTTACATCAATATACATAATTCCCGTTGTCTGTATGTATGTATGTAATAATGCTGTTAGGTGGCCCTGCGATCGATTTCTTCAATAGTGCGAACCAAATTACTGCACCAAAATTAACACTTTTTCGAACGTTCCGCATTAAATTGTTCAATATGATAATAAATGAATCAAATAAAATAAATGAAAGTTCTGTATTACGTTGTTTTTTAATCTAATGTGTATTTATTTTGAAAAATTCCGTCATTTTTGACGGGTGATACGCCGCGGGTCTCTCCGGAGTTCCTTCTTTTCATTCACTCACAGTCGTTTGCTTAAACCCACCCCATTTTGACAACTGTGTCTCTCAGGAAGTCTTCAACCGTCACTAAATCATTAGCGGCGTATGCTACGCCGCAGGTCAGCTAGTAATGATATAAATATGAAAGTGTACTTCAAAATATATTTAAAGATGGTGAACAAGCACAACGTTTTTAATTTTTAATTTTTTATTTAATTTTTAATTTTTATTTTTTATATGCTTTTGTAAAAACAAAATCATTACAAATAGTAACATCATTGGCTTTTTTTTTAAACGGATTGCCAAATTTAATCACAAAAACTTGATATTAAAACACTGCATTGCACTGAACCCCTAAATATTCCCTTGTAGCAAAAGATGATTTAGTGAGACGAATTTTACATTCTATTTGCGTTTTTTTTCCATCAATAAATTTCTTTAAAACACAACTCACGAAGCCCCTATTTTAACAAACAAATAGTTGTTACATGTTTTGCATTTCTTTGAGATATATATATACTAGGGCTGTAAAGATAATTAAAACTTAATCGTTAACGTTTGAAAAAATTAACGATAAATTAATCGATAATTTCGATAAAGCCAAAGATTTAAATTTACGTTATTAGTAACCCTTATTAAACGTGCTTGTTGAAAATCTAATTAACACTGGAATATCTCCTTTATATGTCATCTTTCAACCAACTGGATAGCGAAGTCAACATTGCGCTCGCCTCACAAGCTGAGGTGCTAGGGATTTAGCCAACGTTAAGCCACAATAAAAATGTTGATTAATGACTATTGATAAAAAGTCCTCGGCTGACTTGGAGAGAAGGGCACTGCTAATTCTACCAAGCAACGAGAAAGTTCTTATGGAAACATAAGAATGTCCTACGATCAAGAGGTTAAAAAAACGCAAAAAGACAAGTGATTTGTCTATATTTGGTTCACGTGATGAGTGGGTCAAATTGACAATATAACCGGCCGAGGTGAACAATTATGCACATGAAACTGAGGTAAATGGTATTCACAAAACGTTCTTGGCAAGGAATGACATTATCAGATATTGGTGTTAATTAAGTTACCACCATTGTAGAGGGTTAATGGTTTCAGGAACTTTCATCACCATCTTGTTACGCAGTAATTGATCAGAAGAGCTGTCGTCATTTTCTGTCTCTGAGTCAGACTCCATTGCTTCCATTTAGCCAAATACGCATTTCATTTGTTTGATAACTAGGCCAAGTGTTAGAACCATGGTAGGCAAACTTTATTAACATTTTGAACATTCCCACCGGTCATTATTATTACTTTAAAACCAAAATGGTTGTGTCATCGTCAGAAAAATTTACAAATAAACATATATGCCGCTGTTTTTTATTTAATTATGTATTTGTTAAAAATACTTTTTGACTTCCAATAATTTTTAAGTGCTGGGACGATTAATCGTTAAAAATAATTTGATCGTTAAACAATTTTAACGATTATTCGAGTTGCGAATATATACTGGGGTTTGGGGTTGGTAATATTTTGAAATTAAAAATGTTCTAGAAATTTAACTGAAACATCCATGAAGTTGTTAAAAAATAAGCGAAACTAGAACGGGATCTAACAGATAAACTTTAAAGAATATAAAGCGAAATATTACAAAGAATGGGACTCAACCTTGAAACACTTGAGCAGGGATCGGCGAACAGGGGTAAATTACTCCATTTGTGGTAACAATGTAATTTTAAGGTGTAATGCAAATCTCACTGAAAAACATTTAAAAATCTGCTAAATATACATTTAAAATACGTTTTTATACAAACGTTTGCGCTTGGAACACAAGGCCACTATTTCCTTCCAGAAAACACATCTATGAATTCGATATATATATATTGTTTACGTACTTATACTCGTTATATAACGACATCAAACTCTTCTCTGGTTTCATTTATAATGACATGAGTTACAACAATTTTAATCCGCATGATTTAACTGTATCCGACTGTGATATGTAAAACTATTGCCTTAAAAACTGAGCTGATGTGCTTTTGATTTTTAATAACAAGCCAGATTTAATAGTACACTATTAAGTACGCAAATTAAAACGTATTATTTTTTTTAATACAAATATTTTAAAATAAGAGTGCATAATGAAAACTATCTACTTAACATTAAAGCAAAGCTGTGAAATCGTTTGAAATCTGAAGACAGCGTCGAACTTGCCCTGATATCAAAATGCCCCAATTTCGATGTTATTGTGTCAAAAATAGAACAGCATAATTTCTTTTAAAATACACCGAGATGTCAATAGATTTAAAATAAATATAAACCTCTGTGTTTTAAAATAATGATTTGTGATATTTTAATTTATAATTAAATGTATAATTTAAGTTAGTTTTTTAAGTAAATGTGTGTTTATCGCATTATGTCCGATTAATCATAATATCGTGGCCATTAGGCCAGCAACCTTTATAACAATTACATTCGACTCTAAACCATTATAATTGGATCAAATAAATTCCCCCTGAAATATTGATCGTCCGTGTTATTTTTACATCTCCCCGTAATACTTTTCAGATTTATTTTTAGACAAATGTATGTCTTCTTATACTCAAAGGATGATTTTCGGCTGGGGCTTAGCCCAGACCCGTTCGGGGTGGGTGGGGGGGGGATTATGATGCTCCCCCATTTCGCCGAGATGTATCGGCATGACCTTACGATTGTGGAGTTAATGTGAACATAAAATTTTATATTTTGGGGTAACAGCCAAAAAAGTTATCCGACCCTTGCACTAGAGGTTAGAAGACAAAAGAAAATTCAAAAAAAAATTTAAAAAAAAATATATATATATTTTTTTTTAAATAATAAAAACAATTTGTGCTCTTCCAGACTGATGTTCGGACGTGGAAAGGGTTATTTGAGGAAACCAGAAAAAATAACACTGTTATCAACATTTAAAACTCTAATAAAATTACAAGACTTGACACAAACCATGGATAAACGTAGAACGTAGCAAATCTTAAATATAGAAGGATATGCTCTAACATATAAAATTAACATACGCTATTTCGATAGAATTGGATGCTACAATAATTGGTAAATCACCGGGACCCGTAATGCGTCGAGTTCGTAATATTTAGGTACACAATAACGTCAAACATTTGTGTTTGTAATAGTAATCATTGTGTGTAAAGACGGAATTACATTAAATAATCTGTCTCAAAACTTTCATAAATTAGTTTCTTTCAACGACATTCCCTGGAACACTTAGTATGATAGTTATTTTTAACATAACATCTGTTCATGTATGTAAGTTCTTTAAAGTAAAAAATCGATAAACAAACATATAAAAAATATTTAAGTTTTACAGTAGTTTTCAATTATAGGAACACAACTTAAAATTTAAGAATGACTTCAAGAGCCATAAATATTGCAATTATTATACAAAATATTTTTTTTATGAGAAGAAAGGAAGTAGAGACAAATATTATTCTATATTACAACGATTCAACTTAAATACTAAAATGACTACGTTGTGCCAATCCAAGAGAAAAACTAACATATTTTTAAAATTAATACGAATAATTATGAATGTAATTTATTTATTTATTTATTTTAAAATTTGATTTTTAAGTGAAACATATTAAATAACTAAAATGCTGGTTAAGTGCCCTAATTCTTAAAAGCACGTTTAAATTATGCGTAAATAAGAAGAAACAAAACAATTTAAATTAACAAATGTTAACACTAAAACACAATGACGATAACACTTAATCAAAACAAAAACAAAAACAATACCTAGAAATACTTGGCATTCAATTCCACTTGACGGTCTTCCACAAACAGTGAAATTAAAAGTAAACGTGTGATAATTATATGTGGCAGTGAAGTAAACTGACGGAACCGTAAAACTTATAGCGTCATCACCACTTGCCACTGTGTTGTTGTCTAATTCCACTGTTATGTGGCAAGGTGAAGGAGAGTTCAGACAGTAAAACTTGAACACAGATGAACTTGTCACATTCATCGGGCATGTTATGTTAGCGCCATCTATCGCCAACTCTGGTATAACAGATCTAATGTCTTTAAAAATAAAAAAAAGCAACATGTATTCATGTATACAAGATAACGTTATTCCATAACTTCTGAAAAACAAATATTGCAATTTTCGTTATATACTCGTAGACCAAAGTTTAGATTCATTTAAAGAAATGTGTTTGTATAAAAATAACACTTTTTACTATTTTTTAAAACAAAAATAATAATTTTTTAATATTTTTTTTAAAAATTAAGCATTTACCGTAGATGTTCGGTAAGCTCAGAACGTTACTATCCAAAACGTTTGTCCCGGAAGTGTTTGTCCATGTCACCCGTATATCAGCACCGCTCTCAACTAAATCTGCCGTCCTGTTCAGTACTACCTGATACATTGACCCAACATTGGAGGCACAGTAACAGAGGCTATTACTGGGACTGCCACATGTTGTCAATGTCGGTGTACACAACTAAACAAAAACAAATAAATATAAAGAATTTTCACTTTTAAATATTAAATTTATATCTTATACATAATTACTGTAAAATAACATGGATATAATTTAATTTAGTTTATTTTCTCATTTCAAAGTCAAGTTTAGTTTATGCGTGTGTGTGTGTTTGAATGTGTGTGTGTGTGTGTGTTTGTGTGTAAATGTATTCTATAGAATTTAAATATTTCGTAATGTATTCGTCTATATCTTACCGATTGATAAGTGGCTGTGTTTCGCAACCTGATCTGGAAATCAATCAGATTTGAGAGATACGACTCGGAAGAATCAAGAGAAAGTAAGCATACATAGTTGTCTATATTAGCTATCAAACCACTGGAGCAGCTTGAGATGGGTGCTAAAGATGATAAGTTAAGATATTTGCTCTGACAGGAGACACCTTAAAACAAACAGAATGATGCATTTAGCACTGGGCAAAAATACATATAAGCTTAAAAAATAATATCACGTTTAAATTCCCCAGCCTTTTCTATCAAGTTATAATGATTACCTTTAATTTTGGGAGTACCTTGTATGAAAGACGTTACAATTATATATGCGATAGCAGCATACATCAAACACATGTGTGTAGTTGTTGAATTCATCATGTCTGTCTCTGGTCTTTGTTGGTGGTCTAAAAATTAGTACTTAAAAATAAATATTTTTTAAAAAAAATACCTTGAAGACGTATTTAAATTATCTCTATTATTTTGTTAGCACATTTTCTTTAAGCAATTTCTTTTTTTTTAAGATCCCAGTAAAGGCGTTAATTTATACGTTTTCAAATACAAATTTTATCATATGGTTAAAAATGTTAATTTTTTATTTGTTACAGTTTTAAAAATACAAATTTAAGGCATTAAAAAAGTTATAAAATTGTTGAATACATGTTATAAAAATATAATTCATTAGATTATATTGTTAATTTAATAACAATCATATCGTATGGATTTATAAGCATATAATCACACATTAACAGACACACACACAGTCACTTCCTATTTCAACCCCTTAAAATGTAACACACTATGACTTTAAACATAGAAAGTTATGAATGAAACAGGTCGAATTTAAAGTCACAGATCAATAATCGATATTGAATAATGGAAATTAACGTTCTAAGTAAAGGTTAGTTTTAAATATAGCTTAAAAATTTAAAGTAAATATTTTATAAATTATTTCACATTTTATAAGATAATTACATTTAACATGTTATCCACTTGAAACAGACACATATAATATCAATTTATTGGTATGTTAACCAAAAGTTAAAACGACATCATGCCGACCTACCAAAATTGTAGAATGATATTTAAACATGGACGACCAAGTGGGTTTTCCCCTATATGTATTACTAGTCTACTGCATGCAGGAAATTACCTTTATTTAATATCTACATAGAAATAACTTTCTAAAAATTGACTTTACCAACAGCTACTTTTATTCTTCGCATATGTATTTCTTTTGTGCCGGGATATAAATATATATACTAGGGTTGGTACTGATTACATTATTTTTGTTCGATTAATATGGAAAAATCAATTGATTTATATAATAAATTTCGATTAATTATATTTTATATAACACATATATAGTTCGGGTTAAGTCACGATTCCTTAATTCGCGAAATCAGTTCGGTCGCTGTAATTCCATGGCTCCAAAATTTTGTGACGTAACAAAAATAATTCGATCTGCTATGCAAAAAATACAGAAGAAAAACTTTTTGTTTATGTGTGCACGTCAAAATAAATAATAATAATATTAGGGAAAAGTATGTAAGTAAAAATATTAAAAAATGATTAATAAATTGAAAAAAATATATACACATTTTCCTAAATTTTAATCGAATTTTAATCGTTTAAATTCATTTTAATCGATTTAAATATTAAAGATTAATCAATTAATTAATCATCAGTTTCTGCAGCCCTAATATTATTTATTAATGCACTAAGAGTTAAACATTTTAGTAAAACACTTTTGTAAACAAGTACTAAAATAAAATCTAAGAAATATAGCCCATGTGACGCACAGATTTAAAACGTTTTGAAACGTTTTGTCATTTGATAGCCTAATACTATTCATATAATAATATCCATCAGTGCTACTTGGTCACCAACTCTAATGTCACTTGATATCTTGTTTCATTTATCCATTTTATTTATTTATTTTTAAAAATTATATGTATATTACTAATCATTTACATCATTGAATAATATATATATATATATATATATATATATATATATATATATATATATATATATTGAATTTACATATTAGAACAAAAAGTAGTAGGGGCCTTATTTGAATGGGATTTTTAAAATAATCTAAATGATAACATAATTTAAGGAATGGTTTACTGTTTTTATAAGGGGTTAACAATAGCAGACTGGCTTATCATCTAAATCAGGGGTGAATAACCTTTTTGCAAAGATGTCAGTATTTCCTATCAGACCTCAAGAGAACAACAATTTATGTTACCTTTTTGTAGTTTTGAGAGAATAAATGTTAAAGTTCACAATCATACAGATTTATCATTCATTAACCAAATACATTTGCATTTTTCAAGGTGTCAGAGACTTCACTTTTTTTATAAAACCTCACTTAGAACATTCTATTGCTGACCCTCTTTCAGATAGAGGAGAAAAATGTTTAAAAAACATATACGTCGCATTACCGTTTCTTCTCTTGAGGTCTTCAATGTTTATTAATAAGATGTTTTTAACTTATTGATAAATGACGTCATCTCATCATTACGTTTTTGACGGTCTATAGCTTACAATGTTAAGGGTCATATTAATTTGAAGAGAACATGTGATATGAGACAAGTAAACCCATATTAATTCAAGAAATTGTATTAAAATAAGAGATGACTATTAAATTAAGCAAATAGTTATTACCGTATATACGCGTTCTATAGCTCTTCGTTCATAAGCCGACCCCCCACCCCCCACTTTTGGAAGGGAAAAGTATTAAAAGTGTATAACCGGATCGCAAGCCGACCCCATAAAAATAATAGGACAGCTTTAAAAAAATGGTACATACTTTTTTTAAAACTACAAGCTAAATTAGTCATTAAGATTGTTTACTTTGTACTGCCTATCTTTGTCTTTCTGTTCTTTGTTAAGCAAGAGTTACCGGTATTTGAAATAAAAAATATTTGGTAAACAGTGACGAAAGCGCGTACATTAAAATCCGTGGTTGAAAATAACATTAGTAAAACAATGTATTAAAACGTTAAAAAAAAATAAAAAAATGATTAAATAAGGTAAGTGCTCACTTCTAATATTATATTCTAGCATCTGATAGAGCAGTCGAATCTTGTAGAATGTAGAAAAGGACATTGATAATCTACAATAACAACACCGATATTAAATACCCATGCAGAAATCAACTATGACCAGCTCATAAGCCGACACCCCCCCCCCACGTTTTCCCCTAGATTTTATCATAAAAAGATCGGCTTGCGATCGAGTATATACGGTACGTTCAGAGGAGGATTGAGCGTGAAGCAGGTCAGTGAAATGATTTTATTTTTGATTTATTATTATATTTTTTTTAAAAATTAAACTTTTACGAATACCTGTTTTACCATTTTTGTTAATGGAGTGATTTTTTGTTACTGCATCACTGCTTTCTAGTGTAATCAAATTAAAAAACCATTCCATACACAACTAAATCTTTATTACACTTATAATAAAACAGTGGGAATAGCAACACGTGAAATATAAAACATATTTTATGTTTGTAATTAGCCAAAACCACTAACTCGCCGAATCTCACCTTGTTTAAATATAAAGGTGACTTAATGTTTGTCATATGCCAAACTGGATACTTTGGTTTACTAATTCGTGATCTTCCCGATTAAAAAAAAATAATAATCATAGAAATTAATAACCCGATAAAATTTCCTAATTATATGAATATACATTTTACATTTCTCTTGGACCTTTATCTTATCTTTTCTGTTAAAGACGCTCCTTCTATACAGTAGAGTATTGCGTCCTACGCTTATCTATGGGTTGTGCTTAGTCCTGCATTTTATTACATATTTTAAATATTGATAAAGTGTTGGTTTTCCTGGTTTTTTTCAGGCAACCTATTCCACGCCCGAATTTCGGACGGGAAGAATGAACATTTGTATGTGCTTGTTCTTGCATACGGAATAAGAAAGGTGTTTTTATCCTTGTGTCTATCCGAAGGTTGTATAAAAGTTTTCTTTGTGTTGCATTTCTTAATTAGAATTAATTGCTTTATGTATGATTACTACTTTGCTCTTGGTTCTTCTATCCTCTAGTGTTTCAAGGTTTAATGATTTAATGATTTAATGACCTGAACTTGTCTCTAAACAAATATAGGGTGACCAGACAAATGCAGTTAAGTAAAAACAATACAAATAAAGATATGGTTAGCAAATACACGACATGTGAACCTACGATAACACAAAACAACATAACTGAGCGTAATACATGTGAACTTAGTAATAATCATCATCATCAGTCCCTTGACCACTGCGGCTCTTTTGAGGGGGGGGATCGCATGGACACATAAACAGATAATGATCTCCACATGTGCCTATTTTGAGCGGTGGCCAATAATTCATACAATTTCATCCCTGTTCATTCATTTATGTTGTTCAGCCAGCTTTTCCGTTGTCGACCTGTTCGCGGGCCCCCTTCTAAATACCAGCAAGTGAACATAAAATCGAGTGAAAACTATTTACAATTATATTTTTTTTAAAGTTATTTTTTAAAAAAGCATGTGCAGTAAGTCGAGTAAATATACAAATTTATGACACTTATCTAAGTAAGTAGGTCGGTTGTTAATTTAACCAAACACACACCAAAAAAATTATATGTGTGTGTTTCGTGATGAAACATTATTTAATGCGTCTTAAATTCCCATTTATAACCAAAACTGTATACTTTTTTAATGACATTTAATGGGAACAAAACAAGTTAATTTACATTTTTACAATTCTAGCCTTTAATTTACATGATTAAATCTATTTTTTTTACTCTCTTACGTTTTGCAATACATTTGAACGTGCAGTCAGGTTGTTGCAAATTTATAAACAGATATATTAAAAACCCAACCCCCAGGGTATATCACCAAATATGTTCCTAACACCTGCAAGGAAGTTTAGTGAATTTTGGAAATTTCGGAGACAATAATAGCACATAATACATGCCACAGCGACGCACTCGATATATCGATTGAGATTCGTGTACTATTTATTCTTTGGTATAACACAGGGAGAGTGGGGAGGGAGGGGGTTAGGAGGTCACTATTTTCGAGCCAACCAGAAGTTCTTTAAAATAAAATAAACGGGCACATTAAAAACATTCTATCAATTTTTGTTCGTTTTGAAAATTTACAGAAACATTTATTATTTTATGATATGAAAGGACAAGTTCATGACTTTTAAAATTAAATTTGACAGATCAAATCTAAATACTAACTTCTTTGCTAACACATTTTTAGTTATTTTTTTTAAAAATGCGCCGTCAATATTTGGTACAAGTTAAACTTGTATTAAATAATATTCTTCCAAGGAGACCCTCCTTAACTCAATTATAAAGTTGTTAGGGCTGTTAATTTTTGTAAAATAATAATTATGCATTATTTGGAATATAGGGAATGTGTATAATTCTTTTAAAAATGAAGAATTTAACTAATAAAATCACACATTAATACAACTTTTTGGTAAAATTTATGTAAGTTATTTAAGGAATCAGCTAAAGTAAATGTCTTGTCTTATGTCTCGTGTTATGCATTACAGACGTTCCTTCTATACAGAGTAAAATACAAAATACACAAACAAATTGTGCAATGAAAACAATAAATTTGAGCTTTATTTTTAGACTGATACGACAGTAAACGTTTCGGCTAATGCCTTCATCAGTACAACATAAAATACATTCTTACAATACTTACATAAGTAATAAAAATATTCTTAAAACATATTGTATTTTAAAATATTAAATAAAAAGAAAGGAAAAACAAAAACAAACATGGACACAGGATATAGCAAAAAGGGGGAAGTATCCAAAGTTACAGTAAAAACCACAACGGGAACAAGATTATGCAGTTAAGTAAAATTATGAATTTGGTTAATTCCATATGGAGCCAACGTACCAAATCTTTTTATGAGTCTATTTTCCATGTGGACTCTATACATGATCTTCTATACAGAGGAGCGATCTATGTTCTGATAAGAACGTGCGGACAAGTGACGCAGAGTTCAAAGGTCACGGCTATGAGGGATCAAGCTATTCCAAGCCACCTTTGTTTCCCAAACTAGTGCCAGGTATCCACGGGAACAAATCATTGCCTTCAATGATTCGAAACCATGATATTCTGTACGCCAGCTGAGGCGCATGCCGCTCGACCACCGTGTGCACAATAACGATTTTTTTTTCGTGATCAAAGACATTGTCATAACACTGCGAATTGAATGTAGACAATTTATACAACTGTGAGATGTGAAAGCGAATGTTTCAATTGTTTAGCCTTTAAAAGCTGGAGATAAATTGTTTATACAGATATACAAATGTTAAAGATAAAGGAATTAATATTGGTCATTAAAATACGACAGAACATTGTTCTTTGAGGATAACACAAAAGAAAAAAAACAACTAAACAATATATATATATTATATACAATCAAACCATTTAGAATACACATTTGTATAAAAATTACGTGGAAACAAACAGTATAGAAGTAATTTAATGAATAGTTGTAAAAGTAATTATTATTTTATGGTCATTTTCCAAGTTAATTTAAATGAAATTTACAAAGTATATTTTATAGATGTAAAAAATTACAAGGAATAAAACGAAATGATAAACGTTCATATTTATTTGTTGACACAAACAATGAATTTAATATACAAGGAAATACTTTTAAAATAAATGTCACAATATATATGTTTACGATATGTTTAAGAATGATGACATTGAAATAGCTATATTCTTTATATCTTTAATGGCTTGAAACACGCACATACGTTTTACTAGTAACTTCAGAACGACACATACACAGGAGTAACCTTATTTTAAACATTGACATTGGGTGTTTTGTTTTTTAATGCAAGTGTTTCTTGTTTATTTTTTATAACGATATATCTCTCCATTTAACATTAATTTTAAACATAATAATAACACTTTAATAGCTTTTTAAAGATTTATAATAATTACTAATTACTATATTTTTATTAGTAAAGAGCTTTTGTATAAATATAAACTGAATTTGCAATTGATTACTTATTATTATTATTATTTTTAAAGTTATTTTTTATTTTTTTTTGTTAGTAGATTGCTTATCAAAGAGACTGAAACTTTGTATCAATAAATAAACACATTTTTTAATGTATAACTAGTCTAAAAAGAAACAATGTAAAAAATAATTACAAAGCAATATAACTTCTAAGAGAGTTATTATACCAAAGATATAATAACATGAGAGACAATGAAGCCTTGATTTAAGGCAATTTAAGCTTTTCCTTTTTCAAAGTTTTCTCTCAACATTTATATGGTTTCGCATATTTGTATCAGTGAAAAATTAATATAAAAGAGTATATATTTTTAAATTGTTGAAACTAGTTGAAGCTAAACGCTCAACATTATGTAGAAAAAAAAATTGTTAGAGATTTCTTAGTGGTTAACATTAATATTAAAACAAGTATTTCTATGTAAATATGATTTTAAAATGTCAAATATAGAAAAACATTTATTTTAAAAATGACAAATTGTATATTTACATATTTTTCATTGAATTATTAGTTAATATATCATTATTCTTGGAGCACAAGAAGATCGTGATTTTTAATTTAAAAAATTTGTATTTGACTTTTAAAAAAAAATAATGTAATGAAGAGACATTGACTGTTATGAAATTTATTTTACATGCACAATGGAGTTTTAAACTATTTTTAAATATTTATGCTGTATTTAAAGCAACTTGTTTACATGTTTTGCTTCCGACACCTTATACATCTACAACTTCCACATACACATTAGACTCCTGGGCTGACGTATTTGTAACATCTATAATAATATATATATATATATCTATAAAATAACATAATTACATTTTTTTTAAACAAATATGACGTTCACAACTTTAAGGCACTGACTGACCGAAAATGTTGTATCATGTATGCAATAAAACTCACCAATTTTTTCATTGTTGTTATTTTACAGTTCTGACCTTTTAACGTCATTTGTAATTATAAACCCTTCCATCTCGTTTCTATCAACTTGGCAAGGTGTGATATAATTGTTTTTTTACATAAAATGTACAGTGTTTATCTGCATCAAATACTTTACTCGGCGTGAACGTTGGTATTTCATAATTGTTTCTTTGTTCATTTAGCTCGTTAGGTGTGCCTGTAGAGTAATAGGAATTGTCTAGACCACAGACTAATCTAATGTGTACAATTTTATTACAGTTATATGTATTTGTATTACATCGTTGTAGAAATACAATAGTTAGATGAATTTAAGTTTTTGAATTGAAAAGTTTTTTTGTTTTTTTTAAATGTTCCAGAAAAAATGTATTAAATATTTTCAACTTACATTCTCAAATGGAATAGATTTTGAATTCTCTGGAATAAAAAAAAATATTTTTTTTTAAAAGTTATTATTATTATTACTATTATTCTTATTCTTATTATTATTATCATTATTATTATTGTAAATGCACTTGTTTGAAGCGTCTTTATTTTAAAATTATTTTCAATCTCTCGCTTTCTAATGAAAGAAACACATACTAAGTTTTCTTCTTAAATCATCTTTGTGATTTCTATTCTTTCTATCGTTTTTAAGTTTAACGTTATTAATTAATGCTTTATTTTACCAGTATATTTATATAAAGTAATAATCTATATATACAACCTTACTCTGCAGTCCTTAATTTCAAATTATTCTTATTATATTCTGAAATAAAAAATAAACATTATAATCAGTAGTATGTCCTAAAAATAATTACTATTTTTTTATTGAACATGTAATATATTTTACATGAGTAGCTATTATTCTAGAAGAAAAAAATGCTTTTTAGTAGTATACATTGAACATATTTAATTGTCTATTGTGAATGGGATGATGTATTAATTTTGTTTTAAAAATAAGCATAAACTTCAGGACAAAGGTGCATCTTTGGGCCTGGGACGGTCCGATCTAAGTTGACCACCTCTGCACCAAGGAACATGGGTGGAAATGCATCACATTAAATTTATATCTGGATTGGTATAACTTCCTACACGATCCGCTACTAAACTGATGACGTGGGTTGGGTGGGAGCTTGAGATGCGTGGATAATTGTGTACATAGGCTTTTAGCTGAGAACTATTCAAGTTATTCAAATGCGAAGATTATTGAAAATAAATGACAGTTAATTTATGTTTAGGCAATTGAAAAAGTGAATATCATTTTTAAAAATTCTACAATTTCAATTTATTTTGACAAACGTGTGACTTATAAACATAAAGCAATTGCGACCTCTGTTAAATAAAACATATCACGATACTGATTCTGTAAAATAACGGTTTCTTGTCTTCATTTTTTTTTCGAAACGAGTGTCATGCATACTCCCAATATATTTGCGATGAAGAATAACATTAATTAGTTAGTCATTTCAATAAAATAAATTTAATTTAATATACATATACAGGAGAAACGGCAGGGGGGGCAGAGGAGTAAGAGTACACGCCATCGTCCCATGAGGACGGACGGTTGCCATACATACATATCTGTATATATATATATTCTTTTTTTAATATTCCTTCAAAACTCACTTTTATTGTTCCTGATAATGAACAATTTCATCATTATGATTAAACCAAATAAGATGATCCCAGCCATTATACACAGTCCAATGACGAAAAAATTTGATTGATTTTCTGGTTCATTTTCATCCGTAGAAACTAATTTGATATAAATTATTTAATTCTTCTTACTATTAGAAAGTTATTTTAGAGCACATTTAATATTTAACAAATATTTAAGAACATAAATTTTAAAAACAAATTAATTTAATTATCATATTTTTATATTTGATAAAACTTCAATAGAATAAGCCGGCAAGGTGAAGAAAAGGTTCATATTAAATGCTTACATTTTGTAAATCGCTGCTTTAGTGTGAATTGTATACATACGATTGTCATTGTCAATATAATAGAGCATGACAGAGACGGTATTGTCCACACCTTTTGATTCTGGCAGAGCGTTACATGTACACGAGATGACGTAAGATTCCTTTAATATATTAAGTATCATGAGCACAAAATCTGCGTCTGTGTGACCAAAATAATATAAAAAATAAGAAAATCCATTGAGGCCAGATTGTATACATTATTCTCACCTGCAGAATGTGTTACTTGTTATTGCGTTAGCCACTTGTTATGTTAAAACAAATCAATATTTAAACACTAGCTACAACAGCCTTCCACTTTACTCTTCATTTAATAAATGAATAAGAATTTCAATTATATTAAAATAAAAGTAATACAAATTAAGGACAAAGTGATTTTCAAAAAAAAATGTTTTGAACAAATGTTAAATAAATAATCGTAATATACTACTACATATTCTTTTAGCTTGAGCTTTAGTCTCTTAAGGTCTTTGCTAATACTTGGGCAACCTGCTTCATCTGCTGAGCAGTGCCATACAACATTGTCTTCACGTGGGACTCTTTTGCCTCCCTAACCTCCCCGGCTATGTCCAGCGTGGGTCACGAAGTTAAATAATCGTAATCAAGTTCTACCTTTTAGAAAAAAAATAACTTTATAGTTTATAGAGATGGGCTACATGCCACACAATTGCCTTCACTACGTATTCGAAATACCGAATGTCTGATGATATAATGGATGTACTATATCTTACCTGTAGCATTGCGATATACATTCCCACACATCAAGTTTATGTTTTTATAATAGTTAAATCCACTTAAGGTCTTTGCTAATACTTGGGCAACCTGCTTCATCTGCTGAGCAGTGCCATACAACATTGTCTTCACGTGGGACTCTTTTGCCTCCCTAACCTCCCCGGCTATGTCCAGCGTGGGTCACGAAGTTAAATAATCGTAATCAAGTTCTACCTTTTAGAAAAAAAATAACTTTATAGTTTATAGAGATGGGCTACATGCCACACAATTGCCTTCACTACGTATTCGAAATACCGAATGTCTGATGATATAATGGATGTACTATATCTTACCTGTAGCATTGCGATATACATTCCCACACATCAAGTTTATGTTTTTATGATAGTTAAATCCACCTTCAACTTCACAGACCACGGTAACAAATCCTTCATTGACACACATCTTATTTTTTGTAGGTGTCATTTTGACATTGTTTGCTATGCTCCAGATACGAGGACCACTAGAAGATTCTGCAAGAAGTGAATGAAGTTCCAAATAATTGCATTACATTATTATGATCTAGCTACGATACATTTCATAAGTTTCTTTCATAATATGTCCATATATAATTGGTCAAAGTTATAAAGCTTCGAGTAGGACTTCTGAACATTTTTCTTTTGATGCAAATTAAATACATAGAAGAAAAATGTCTTTGAATGAAACTAAATAGTATAAAGATATAAATGTATCGTCTAAATGTATAAATAAGCACAATTTTAACTTGCATCTAAAAAAATCAAAACCAGCTCATGTTGTAACAATAATGAATTAGAGAAATAAATAAAATAAAATAAACATTTACATTTTACAACATATTCAATCTAATATATAAAGATGAAAGTTTGTGTGTTTGTTTGTTTGTGTGTTTGTTTGTTACCAATGGAAATCCACACCGTTGGACCCAGGATGCTGAAATTTTGCATGGGGCTCTCATTCGACCCTAGACAGGTCGTAGGCTATGTTTCAACCCCAGGTGACCACCCCTAGGGTAAGGGGGCCCATAATCAGAAAATGTAGAGCCAAATAAAGACAAAATAAATTCTCATTTCGATATTGAACAGCTTCATGCGGGCATTCAAAACGAGTTCATTTTGGTGCGTTATTTTTTACAATACTTTATTTTTAGCTGTGCGCTTTCAAAAATCTTTTATTGTCAAATTACGGTGCGCACCTTTTCGTGTACGCATCTAAAAGTGAGCAGTGTAATTTTATTATAATAACATTCATATTTGTTTTGGCCTTGCGGTACAAAACAGTGGCCTTTTATACAAATACTTTCTTGATATTATAGATCTGTTAACACTATTTCATTACATTTGTCACACGATGTATGGTATTTATTTTTAAATTAAGAGTTTTATTATGTTGTTTCTAATGACTCAAATTTTAATTTAAACAAATAAAAGAAATTGCCCAAGTCAAAAAAGCTTAATCGTAATTTAGAGGAACTATACGTTTGTTTTTCTTAAAATTTGATGCGTGTTCTATATTAATTTTTCTTGCTTATTTTACTTGCTCAATCCCTTAAATTTAATTATTAACGTAAATCATCAAGGAATATTACATGCATATAAAAGCCTACGACCAATGCTGTGTTTTTTTTATTACATACGCTCTATAAATTTACAATTTAAACCTTTCTACCGGACTTATAAACATAAGCATATTAAACTCAATACAAGTGAACCTATAAGCAATTAATTAAGTTGGGCGGCGAATTGAATATGCCATGGTCATTACGCTGTTGCGGAATAACAAAAGCCATTTTAAAAATAGATGTTTAGTCAAACATAGCATCTTTTTTTCCTATTTCGTAAATAATTTATTTATTTTGCAGAAACTAAATCTGTTGTTTGAAATATAATTTACAAACTATGATGTCCCATCGGGAAACATGGTCCAAAACATACTTGAATTCTTTTTTAAAATTATACCTATTACATAAAAGCCGTAAATTTAAATCGTATAACATAGAGACAAATATAAAAAAAAGCATTATATATCATTTCCATATTAAAACACTAATAAATAAAGACTATCAAAAAGTATACAATTTATTTTTGGAGCAGTACTGCATTATAAGACTTCATTTTAAGCGCCCGCCTTTAAATTAACTTTAATTGACTAAAAATTGACTATAATTTGTTCACTTTTGTCCCTTTCTACAAAACGGTCCATTTAGCGATGGATTCCAAAATCTTATATGTTGCTGTTTCACCAAGGGATACAATTCTTTTTTGATTCCCGTTTTGAGATAAGACATTATATTTTGTAAAAAAAAATTCCTGTTTTTGTTTCTGGAAATTAGATAAAGGGCGATTTTTACTAATTACTTTTAGTTCAGAGTTGAGTCGTGCTTAATTGTTTTTAGTATGATTCGTAAATTTTACAGACTTTTAGTCAAATGGGAAGTTGGACCATTAGTGAGAGGGGGCTTAGGCTTTTATTAGTATAGAAAAGGGGAGGGCACTAAATGAAGTTAATCAAGAGAAATACAAAAAAATAAGAAGAAAGTAAATCGTTGCATACACATACATACTTAACAAATAACTATTTGAATATTTTCAACAACATAATAAAACTTGCTCATTACTATAAACTTACTTATTAAAAATAAGAATCAATGATCTTGACATGCATATAAAGGCCTAGGACCTATGTTGTCATTTCATGTTTACATAATTTTATGTTTACATAAGCTAAACAAATTAACTATTTAAACTTTAGCTAACGAACTTATTAAGAAAGTCATTAAACTTAACACAAGTGAACCTAAAGATCACTAATTCCGTGTAGTTAGAAGCATAAAACTCTGGGTGGTTGTTAAGTACACTTCCGTGGTGGTAACGAGCAAAAAAAATATTTAAATATCAATTTTCATATAGCCCATATAATGAAAAAACGTCTTTGTGCCCCCGGCCCCCATGACTGAATTGCAACTTTTTTACGCAAATGATCGTCGTGAGAGGCTACTCAACAACTTCCCAAAGTTTCATGCTTCTACCTACACGCGAAGTTGGAGAATTCAATTAGTGATGAGTCAGTTTTTTATATAAGAAAAAAACTACATAGCCTATGACCTGTCCCGGGTCAAATGAGGGTCCCATGCAAAATTTCAGCACCTAGGTCCAACGGTGTGGCATTCTATGAGTAACAAAACAAACAAAAGAAACAAACAAACAAACTTTCATCTTTATATATTAGATGGGGTTTTCCCGCTTTGGGAATGTCAATGTTTGACTGTTGCACAGTGCGCACTATTTTGACACATGCTTGGTGTGACGTAGTTTGGTGTGGGATGACGTCAATAGAGAGATATGCTAGAGGGACGATTTTGTAGCGGAGAGCACGCACAGTGTTGTTATTATTTTGCCTTGAAGGATTTCTTTGTTCAATTAAAATATTGATTCTTCTGATGGTGTTTTTACTTATTGAGTTGAAGCCTTGTGAGTCATAAAAATCATTAGAACTTGACATTCTTAAGAAGAACAAATGAAATTAATCTCTTTAGAATGTGTTTTTTAAGATTTTACTATAACTAACCCTACCTAACCAAACTTGAAGTAGTAAACAAGTTTATATATTAGCTTATCTAATACCTTTCAGCCATTTAGTGGTGCTAATAGAATAAATTAAATTCATCTGTTCATTGATGTTAAGAAGGATGAATTAAATACATATATTTATTGATCTTGTGAAGGTTAAATTAAATAAATCTCTTCTGAATATTTTTTTTTGGATCTTATAATCAATACAAAATATCACTAAACAAATTATATATCCAAAACTTAAATTAACACTTCACCTGTTTTACAAATGTCTAAACACAATTGATGTGTCCGAATTAAACAAATAGTCATGGGGTAGCAAAATTTAAACTAATTTAATAATTTACTTATAAGTTACTTATTTATCTAAGTTACTTATAAGTTTATTGATGCTAAAAGGGGGGGGGGAACCTTCAGTATGGTATTTAAGAAGAAAGTTTTAACAAAGGGAAATACTTAAAAGCAGTTGTACACTAAAACAATATATAAGCTATTATGTTCCAATCTTTCTTCAGAGAAATCATGCCCCCAAAAAGAAAAACTCAATTAGGTCGTGTTTCTAAAACGGCAAAGAAGCAAGCCTTACATAGAGAAAATGAAACGAATGAACAAACACAGGCAAGACTTGCTGTTGAGAGAGAAAGAGTTTCAATCAGAAGAGCTAATGAAACCAGTGAACAAACACAGGCAAGACTTGATGATGAGAGAGAAAGAGGTTCCATAAGAAGAGCTAATGAAACCAGTGAACAAACACAGACAAGACTTGATGATAAGAGAGAAAGAGTTTCAATCAGAAGAGCTAATGAAACCAGTGAACAAACACAGGCAAGACTTGATGATGAGAGAGAAGGAGTTTCAATCAGAAGAGCTAATGAAACCAGTGAACAAACACAGGCAAGACTTGATGATGAGAGAGAAAGAGTTTCAATCAGAAGAGCTAATGAAACCAGTGAACAAACACAGGCAAGACTTGATGATGAGAGAGAAAGAGTTTCAATCAGAAGAGCTAATGAAACCAATAAACAAACACAGGCAAGACTTGATGAAAAAAGAGTCAGATCTTCAATGAGAAGAGCAAATGAAACAAAAAAACAAACCCAAATAAGACTTGCAGACCAGAGAAATGGAAATTTAAACAGAAGAAGAAATGAAATGCAGCAAGACCTAAAAGGTGCTGCTCATCAATATGACCCAGATATTCCATACCATCAACATGAAAAGGTCAACATTGGTGAGATGAACTTGATCTGCAAGCATTGCAGTGCATTTAAATGGAAAGATGAGCACCCTGGAATGTGCTGTTCAAATGGCAAAGTTAAACTAGAGACTCTGCAACATCCACCTGAGCCACTTGATCATTTGCTTCAAGGTGTATCTCAAACGTCTAAACGCTTCCTAGCCAACATCAGAAAATACAACTCATGCTTTCAAATGACATCTTTTGGTGCCAGCAAAGAAATTCGTGAACAAGGATTCATGCCAACATTTAAAGTTCAAGGCCAAATTTATCACAGGGCTGGATCTCTGCTGCCAGCTGAAGGCGAACCACAGTTTCTGCAGATCTATTTCATGGGAGACCAAGCTAGAGAAGTCCAACAAAGATGTGCAAACTTTCCAGACTTGCAACAAAATGTTGTTTTGGAGTTGCAAGAACTCCTACATGCAAACAATGCCTACCTTCAAATTTTCAAGACAGCTCTAGAAAGAATGCCAACTGATGAATACAAAGTTGTGATACGAGCTGACAAAGCACCAAGACATGAACACCAAAGGCGGTTCAATGTACCAACATTTGATGAAGTGGCCATTGTCATGGTAGGAAATGAATTTGACAGACGTGACATTGTCCTTCAAAAGCGAAACAACCTTCTCCAAAGAGTTGCAGAAACTCATCGCTCTTATGATGCTCTGCAATATCCCCTAATGTTTTGGCAAGGTGAAGATGGGTACTCCTTTGGCATTCCTCAGACAAACCCAGACACGGGAAACAATGTTTTGGGTAAAAAGGTTACAGCAATGGACTTTTATGCATATCGAATCATGATTCGCAGTGGTGAAGATAACCATCTCTTGAAATTTAGACAGCTGTTCCATCAATTCATCGTAGATATGTACGCGAAAATTGAAAGTGAACGCTTGCTCTACATCCGTCTAAATCAAAAGAAGCTGAGAGTTGAAGACTACATTCACCTCAGAGATGCCATTGCAAATGATGCCAATCCAAATGATCTGGGGAAAATGGTTATCTTGCCAGCAACATTTACAGGAAGTCCAAGACACATGCATGAGTACACTCAAGATGCTATGACTTATGTCAGAAATTATGGAAGGCCAGATTTGTTTATCACCTTTACATGCAATCCACTATGGCAAGAAATTCAGGCTCATCTTTTACCTGGCCAATCAGCAGTGGATCGACATGATTTGGTTGCTAGAGTCTTCAAACGAAAACTATCAAAATTAATGGGAGTCATTACAAAAAGTCATGTCTATGGTGAAACGAGATGCTGGATGTACTCAATTGAATGGCAGAAGAGAGGCTTACCCCATGCACACATCCTAATCTGGCTGATGAAAAAATTACGACCTAATCAAATTGACAATGTAATCTCAGCAGAAATACCAAACTCTACACAAGATAATTTTTTGTTTGAAATTGTTGTGAAAAATATGCTGCATGGACCCTGTGGAAACTTGAACAGAAACTCTGCTTGCATGGTTGATGGGAAATGCTCAAAAAAATATCCAAGGAATTTGATACAAGAAACTAAAACTGGTGAAGATGGCTATCCTGTGTACAGACGCCGTAAACCAGGAGATGGTGGTTTTACTGCAAAAATCAAAATGAAGGTTGGTTCAACATATCAAGAAATAGAAATGGACAACAGATGGGTGGTTCCCTACACTCCAATTTTGACAAAAATGTTTCAAGCTCACATAAATGTCGAATCTTGCCAATCTGTCAAGGCCATCAAATACATCTGCAAGTACGTCAATAAAGGAAGTGACCAGGCCGTTTTTGGTCTTGAAGGAAACCAAGAGAATCCAGATGAGGTGCAAAAATTTCTAATGGGTCGTTACATCAGCAGTAATGAAGCAGTCTGGAGAATTTTGAATTTCCAAATTCATGAACGGTATCCAACAGTTGTTCACTTGAGTGTTCATCTTGAAAATGGGCAAAGAGTATACTTCAACCAAGAAAATATATATCATCAAATTCTGGAGCCACCAAGAACAACTTTGACAGCTTTTTTTCAACTGTGCCAACAAGACGACTTTGCAAAAACCATTCTCTATTGTGTTGTTCCAAGGTACTATACTTGGAATGCTTCTCAAAAATTATTTAAACGCCGAAAACAAGGAGCAGATGTTGAATATCATCCAGGGATAAAATCTTCAGATGCATTGGGACGTGTGTACACCGTTCACCCATCTAATGCAGAATGCTTCTTTTTGAGGATGCTACTTCATGTTGTTAGAGGACCAACATCCTACACTGACTTAAAAACTGTTGATGGTCATGTGTGTGCTACATTTAGGGAAGCTTGCCAAATGCAAGGGCTACTAGAAAACGATCACCATTGGGTCTTGACCATGGAGGAGGCGTGTACATCTCAATCACCTACCCGTTTGAGACATCTGTTTTCAATTTTGCTGACAACATGCTCTGTTTCTAATCCACTTGCTCTCTGGGATACATTTAAAACATATTTGAGTGAGGACATTATGTTGCAAACCAAGAGAGAGAATCAAACACTGCTAATTGAGTTCTCTAATGAGATTTACAAAAGGTGTCTTATGTTGTTGGAGGATTTGTGTGTATCAATGTCAGGAAGGAACCTTGACCAGTTTGGGTTACCAACGCCTCAAAGAAATGAAAACAATCTTCAGAATAGTGAAATTCTACGAGAACAAAATTATAACACAAATGAATTGATGGCCTATGTCTCAGAAAATCAACCACGTTTAGTTGAGGATCAAAGAGCTGCCTACATTCACATCTTAGAACTGGTTACCTCAAAAAAAGGTGGAATCATATTCCTTGATGCTCCAGGAGGTACAGGTAAAACATTTGTGATCAATTTGCTCTTGGCTACAATCAGACGAGACAAAGGTATTGCTCTAGCCGTTGCTTCTTCTGGCATAGCATCAACATTGCTTGCCGGGGGTAGAACAGCTCATTCTGCCTTCAAGTTACCTTTGAACATGAACCATTCTGAGAATGTAACCTGCAACATATCAAAAGGATCAGGAAAGGCCAAGGTACTAGAACAGTGTTCTCTCATTGTCTGGGATGAGTGTACAATGTCACACAAGCGAGCTCTTGAAGCCTTGAACAACACTCTTCAGGATTTAAAAGGAAACACAAAACTAATGGGAGGAACAGTTGTGGTATTAGCTGGAGATTTTAGACAAACTTTGCCTGTCATTCCAAGGTCAACACCAAGCGATGAGTTGAATGCCTTCCTCAAAGCTTCAACTCTGTGGAAACAGGTCAAGAAAATGACTCTGACCACCAACATGAGAGTCCATTTACATGGAGATAATGCAGCAGGCTACTTCTCACATCAATTGCTTCAACTTGGCGATGGAAAGTGGCAGGTAGACCCAGCATCAGGAACAGTTTCTTTCCCATCAAATTTTTGCACTGTAGCAAAGTCACTTGAAGAGTTGAAACTTGCCGTTTTTCCAAACATCCAAGACCAGTTTAAAAATCCTGAGTGGTTGTGCGAAAGGGCCATTCTTGCTCCAAAGAATTCAAGTGTCAACAGCATCAATTCTCAAATTCAAAATTTTCTACCAGGCATTTCAAACAACTACAAATCTATTGATACGGTTACAGATCCGGCCCAAGCTGTTTACTATCCAACAGAATTTTTGAATTCATTAGATCCTCCTGGCATGCCATCACATAACTTGGAACTTAAAATCGGAGCTCCTATCATACTTCTGAGAAATTTGGATCCCCCTAAACTATGCAATGGAACACGATTGAGCATCAAGCATCTCTTACCTCATGTAATAGAAGCCACAATTTTGACAGGCTGCGCCAAAGGAGAAGATGTCTTCATCCCAAGAATTCCACTCATACCAACAGATATGCCTTTTGATTTCAAGCGCCTCCAGTTTCCAATCAGGCTTGCATTTGCCATGTCTATCAACAAGGCACAGGGACAGTCTTTAAAAGTGGCAGGCATTGTACTTGAGGAAGCATGCTTTGCCCACGGACAGCTATATGTGGCATGTTCTAGAGTTGGGTCACCAACAAATCTTTTCATTTTTGCACCAGACGGAAAAACCAAAAATATAGTCTATCGACAAGCCTTAATATAAGCAATATATAAATTACATGTACTTATTTTTAATTACATTTCAATTTATTTTTTAAATTGTTTTTCAATGAATGAATTGAAATATTTTTTTTAAAAATCTGTTGACTATTATTTTAATCGTGCGACGCCGGGTAACCCGGCTAGTTGTATATAAAACAAGGAATTAAATTGTATATAAAACAAGGAATTAAATTGTATATAAAACAAGGAATTAAATTGTATATAAAACAAGGAATTAAATTGTATATAAAACAAGGAATTAAATTGTATATAAAACAAGGAATTAAATTGTATATAAAACAAGGAATTAAATTGTATATAAAACAAGGAATTAAATTGTATATAAAACAAGGAATTAAATTGTATATAAAACAAGGAATTAAATTGTATATAAAACAAGGAATTAAATTGTATATAAAACAAGGAATTAAATTGTATATAAAACAAGGAATTAAATTGTATATAAAACAAGGAATTAAATTGTATATAAAACAAGGAATTAAATTGTATATAAAACAAGGAATTAAATTGTATATAAAACAAGGAATTAAATTGCATATAAAACAAGGAATTAAATTGCATATAAAACAAGGAATTAAATTGCATATAAAACAAGGAATTAAATTGTATATAAAACAAGGAATTAAATTGTATATAAAACAAGGAATTAAATTGTATATAAAACAAGGAATTAAATTGTATATAAAACAAGGAATTAAATTGTATATAAAACAAGGAATTAAATTGTATATAAAACAAGGAATTAAATTGTATATAAAACAAGGAATTAAATTGTATATAAAACAAGGAATTAAATTGTATATAAAACAGGGAATTAAATTGTATATAAAACAAGGAATTAAATTGTATATAAAACAAGGAATTAAATTGTATATAAAACAAGGAATTAAATTGTATATAAAACAAGGAATTAAATTGTATATAAAACAAGGAATTAAATTGTATATAAAACAAGGAATTAAATTGTATATAAAACAAGGAATTAAATTGTATATAAAACAAGGAATTAAATTGTATATAAAACAAGGAATACATGTTTTTATTTTGAAAATGCATACGTTTCCATTAGATCTAAATCATTAGAAGCGAATTTTTTTTTGTGGAAAAACTAAAAATAAGTTTTATAACATCTTATTTTATGTATTAAACTAAAGCACTAAAGATGGATGAGTTTTAAATAAACAGCAAGGACTCACATCTTTAGAACTGGGAGTTTTTAATTCTCATAAGCTTTAAGGGCCTAACTGGTCAATCTTTATAGTTCATGATTATGATCATCATCAAATAAATACCTGGTCAATCTTTATAGTTCGTGGCTATGATCATCATCAAATAAATACCTGGTCAATCTTTATAGTTCTTGGCTATGATCATCATCAAATAAATACCTGGTCAATCTTTATAGTTCGTGGCTATGATCATCATCAAATAAATACCTGGTCAATCTTTATAGTTCATGGCTATGATCATCATCAAATAAATACCTGGTCAATCTTTATAGTTCATGGCTATGATCATCATCAAATAAATACCTGGTCAATCTTTATAGTTCATGACTATGATCATCATCAAATAAATACCTGCTGCCTGGAAAAAGATTAATTTTAAATAAAGTGTTGTTATGGTATATGTGTCAAAATATCTAACAGAATAGTTGTTTCCTGTTGGACGTTTAATAGAGATTAATTTATACCACTAAATACAATAAATTCTTGGAAAAATCTTTGAATAAATATAGGTTAATACAAACATTAATACTGTATTTCAATTTGTCTATCTATTCCCCTGCCCCCCCCTAACCCAATTGGTATAGATTAAAGTGGAATATCTATATAATTCTTATCATCACTATCAGTTCAGTCTAATGATACCCACAATTCCTAGGATGTCTAACATGGGTAAACATTCAGCAATGAGATTAGTGCAAGGGATGATTCTCAGGGTGTGTTAGTTGCAGACCTAGGGGTGATTCTCAAGGGTGTGCTAGTGGCAGACTTAGGGGTCATTCTCAGGGTGTGCTAGTGGCAGACCTAGGGATGATTCTCATGGTGTGTTAGTGGCAGAATTAGGGGTCATTCTCAGGGTGTGCTAGTGGCAGACCTAGGGATGATTCTCGTGGTGTGCTAGTGGCAGACCTAGGGATGATTCTCATGGTGTGCTAGTGGCAGACCTAGGGATGATTCTCGGGGTGTGCTAGTGGCAGACCTAGGGATGATTCTCGGGGTGTGCTAGTGGCAGACCTAGGGATGATTCTCATGGTGTGTTAGTGGCAGACCTACGAATGATTCTCAATACTTTTATGTATGTATAAAGGATTTATAGTCAAAAACTTTGTTTTAACGGGTATTTTAATTTAAATCGCTTATATTAACTTCAACGTCTTGTCTTTCTGGGTCGGGTGGGCGGGTGGAAAAACAAAAGTCAAAAATGATCCACTTCCCGTTATCCTATCGAGCTGAAATTTTGCACTTAAAGATGTGTCACCTAACAATGCATTGTATCAAAATTTCAGATCGATCGAAAGTACCGTATTAAATTAATGGAATTTTAGTTTATCTCTATTTAGCCGTCTGCTATAGTTGACCTCCGCGTGTCACTGGAGTTCACTCCAGCCATCGATGACCACATACCCGTGTTTTACAGCAAGGGGAGTTCAGTCACGTTCCGTCTGTAAATGTTTGTCATGCGGTGCGTATCGTATTGAACATAATCAATACTTTTAGGTATGTCTCATATATAAGGGATTTATAGTCAAAAACTTTGTTTTTACGGGGATTTTTTTAAAAACTTTTTTTTTCAGCGGCCACAACCAGAATAATGTACCGCACACGTTAGGTAGAAAGTGCCCAGTCCATTATGTGACTTTTGAAGGCGCAACTTACCGTATTCCGTGTTTCGCACACCCATCCACATTTTCGCACACCCCATCCACATTTTCGCACACCCCATCCACATATTCGCACAGCATTCAATATTTATAAATTAGTTTATTTATTTTTTAAACATCCCTACTTTGAGCCACTGCCACCCCACCCCCCCCCCACTGCAATGTCTCATCCCACTCCCCCACACTGCAATTTCTCATCCCACCCCCACCCCCCACACTGCAATGTCTCATCCCACTCTCCCCCCACACACTGCAATGTCTCATCCCACCCCCACCCCTCACACTGCAATGTCTCATCCCACTCCCCCCACACTGCAATGTCTCATCCCACTCCCCCCACACTGCAATGTCTCATCCCACCCCTCACACTGCAATGTCTCATCCCACTCCCCCCACACTGCAATGTCTCATCCCACCCCCACCCCCCACACACTGCAATGTCTCATCCCACTCTCCCCCCACACACTGCAATGTCTCATCCCACCCCCCACACACTGCAATGTCTCATCCCACTCCCCCACACTGCAATGTCTCATCCCACCCCCACACACTGCAATGTGTCATCCCACCCCCCACACACTGCAATGTCTCATCCCACCCCCACCCCACACACACTGCAATGTCTCATCCCACTCTCCCCCCCCCACTGCAATGTCTCATCCCACTCCCCCCACACTGCAATGTCTCATCCCACCCCCCACACACTGCAATGTCTCATCCCACTCCCCCCCCAACACACTGCAATGTCTCATCCCACTCCCCCACACACTGCAATGTCTCATCCCACTCCCCCCCCCCACACACACACATCACATTTTCATTTCCAGTCAAAGGCGGCATTACAGGCCGCACTCAACTGGATTGTAAGCTGCTAAAGGTGGATTGTATTTTGAGATCATACGCATACAACAAATAGTCAAACAACACATATTTTAATTGTTTTTAATCAGGGTAACCTATTTTTAGACTACACCTCCCCCTTCCCTACCCTCACGTAGAGACAAATTCTTGTTCCCGTGAATGTAGGCCTATATAATATTCCCACGGCCACGGCATTGAGAAACGTTGCTTTTTGTGAAATCTTAGTCAGAAGAGAGTCACGGGTTCTATAGTCGGTGCTGGCAAGGTCCCCGGGTCATTGTGCTAGCCACAAAATCCCTTGCTCGTTAGTGGTGGCTAAATAAAACTTGTGAACGCTACTTTCAGGGGCGGATTAAGACTGCACGGGGCCCCTGGCTGCAATTCAAACTGGGGCCCTTATCCAGCCAGCGTCCCTTTAAATAAAATGATTGCTAGCAGCTAATATAAGACTGTAACTTGTAACTAAATAGTTCATCGGTTCCTTTAACATACTTTGCCTGTACTACGGGATCGGCCTTCCCAGCCCAAAAGATTATTCATGAAAAAATGGAATACGAAGAAATAACTGTTTGCCGGTATCCTAATATTGAGTGTAAAAATACAATTTAAACAAAAATTCCGACTTTCTACCTTAAGACCACACGAGCATGATATGATGGAAGGTGTAAATTTTATAAATATAAACAATAATCTTTAATATTTTCTCTTGGTGCGCCTATAAAATCATTTTTTTAAATGAAATTTTGCACTTAAAGATGTGTCACCTAACAATGCATTGTATCAAAATTTCAGATCGATCGAAAGTACCGTATTAAATTAATGGAATTTTAGTTTATCTCTATTTAGCCGTCTGCTATAGTTGACCTCCGCGTGTCACTGGAGTTCACTCCAGCCATCGATGACCACATACCCGTGTTTTACAGCAAGTGGAGTTCAGTCACGTTCAGTCTGTAAATGTTTGTCATGCGGTGCGTATCGTATTGAACATAATCAATACTTTTAGGTATGTCTCATATATAAGGGATTTATAGTCAAAAACTTTGTTTTTATGGGGATTTTTTTAAAAACTTTTTTTTTCAGCGGCCACAACCAGAATAATGTACCGCACACGTTAGGTAGAAAGTGCCCAGTCCATTATGTGACTTTTGAAGGCGCAACTTACCGTATTCCGTGTTTCGCACACCCATCCACATTTTCGCACACCCCATCCACATTTTCGCACACCCCATCCACATATTCGCACAGCATTCAATATTTATAAATTAGTTTATTTATTTTTTAAACATCCCTACTTTGAGCCACTGCCACCCCACCCCCCCCCACTGCAATGTCTCATCCCACTCCCCCCACACTGCAATTTCTCATCCCACCCCCACCCCCACACTGCAATGTCTCATCCCACTCTCCCCCCCACACACTGCAATGTCTCATCCCACCCCCACCCCTCACACTGCAATGTCTCATCCCACTCCCCCCACACTGCAATGTCTCATCCCACTCCCCCCACACTGCAATGTCTCATCCCACTCTCCCCCCCCCACACTGCAATGTCTCATCCCACTCCCCCCACACTGCAATGTCTCATCCCACCCCCCACACTGCAATGTCTCATCCCACTCCCCCCACACTGCAATGTCTCATCCCACCCCCACCCCCCACACACTGCAATGTCTCATCCCACTCTCCCCCCACACACTGCAATGTCTCATCCCACCCCCCACACACTGCAATGTCTCATCCCACTCCCCCCACACTGCAATGTCTCATCCCACCCCCACACACTGCAATGTGTCATCCCACCCCCCACACACTGCAATGTCTCATCCCACCCCCACCCCACACACACTGCAATGTCTCATCCCACTCTCCCCCCCCACACTGCAATGTCTCATCCCACTCCCCCCCCACACTGCAATGTCTCATCCCACCCCCCACACACTGCAATGTCTCATCCCACTCCCCCCCCAACACACTGCAATGTCTCATCCCACTCCCCCACACACTGCAATGTCTCATCCCACTCCCCCCCCCACACACACACATCACATTTTCATTTCCAGTCAAAGGCGGCATTACAGGCCGCACTCAACTGGATTGTAAGCTGCTAAAGGTGGATTGTATTTTGAGATCATACGCATACAACAAATAGTCAAACAACACATATTTTAATTGTTTTTAATCAGGGTAACCTATTTTTAGACTACACCTCCCCCTTCCCTACCCTCACGTAGAGACACATTCTTGTTCCCGTGAATGTAGGCCTATATAATATTCCCACGGCATTGAGAAACGTTGCTTTTTGTGAAATCTTAGTCAGAAGAGAGTCACGGGTTCTATAGTCGGTGCTGGCAAGGTCCCCGGGTCATTGTGCTAGCCACAAAATCCCTTGCTCGTTAGTGGTGGCTAAATAAAACTTGTGAACGCTACTTTCAGGGGCGGATTAAGACTGCACGGGGCCCCTGGCTGCAATTCAAACTGGGGCCCTATCCAGCCAGCGTCCCTTTAAATAAAATGATTGCTAGCAGCTAATATAAGACTGTAACTTGTAACTAAATAGTTCATCGGTTCCTTTAACATACTTTGCCTGTACTACGGGATCGGCCTTCCCAGCCCAAAAGATTATTCATGAAAAAATGGAATACGAAGAAATAACTGTTTGCCGGTATCCTAATATTGAGTGTAAAAATACAATTTAAACAAAAATTCCGACTTTCTACCTTAAGACCACACGAGCATGATATGATGGAAGGTGTAAATTTTATAAATATAAACAATAATCTTTAATATTTTCTCTTGGTGCGCCTATAAAATCATTTTTTAAAATGAAATTTTGCACTTAAAGATGTGTCACCTAACAATGCATTGTATCAAAATTTCAGATCGATCGAAAGTACCGTATTAAATTAATGGAATTTTAGTTTATCTCTATTTAGCCGTCTGCTATAGTTGACCTCCGCGTGTCACTGGAGTTCACTCCAGCCATCGATGACCACATACCCGTGTTTTACAGCAAGGAGAGTTCAGTCACGTTCCGTCTGTAAATGTTTGTCATGCGGTGCGTATCGTATTGAACATAATCAATACTTTTAGGTATGTCTCATATATAAGGGATTTATAGTCAAAAACTTTGTTTTTACGGGGATTTTTTTAAAAACTTTTTTTTTCAGCGGCCACAACCAGAATAATGTACCGCACACGTTAGGTAGAAAGTGCCCAGTCCATTATGTGACTTTTGAAGGCGCAACTTACCGTATTCCGTGTTTCGCACACCCATCCACATTTTCGCACACCCCATCCACATTTTCGCACACCCCATCCACATATTAGCACAGCATTCAATATTTATAAATTAGTTTATTTATTTTTTAAACATCCCTACTTTGAGCCACTGCCACCCCACCCCCCCCACTGCAATGTCTCATCCCACTCCCCCACACTGCAATTTCTCATCCCACCCCCACCCCCCACACTGCAATGTCTCATCCCACTCTCCCCCCCACACACTGCAATGTCTCATCCCACCCCCACCCCTCACACTGCAATGTCTCATCCCACTCCCCCCACACTGCAATGTCTCATCCCACTCCCCCCACACTGCAATGTCTCATCCCACTCTCCCCCCCCACACTGCAATGTCTCATCCCACTCCCCCCACACTGCAATGTCTCATCCCACCCCTCACACTGCAATGTCTCATCCCACCCCCACCCCCCACACACTGCAATGTCTCATCCCACTCTCCCCCCACACACTGCAATGTCTCATCCCACCCCCCACACACTGCAATGTCTCATCCCACTCCCCCACACTGCAATGTCTCATCCCACCCCCACACACTGCAATGTGTCATCCCACCCCCCACACACTGCAATGTCTCATCCCACCCCCACCCCACACACACTGCAATGTCTCATCCCACTCTCCCCCCCCCACACTGCAATGTCTCATCCCACTCCCCCCCACACTGCAATGTCTCATCCCACCCCCCACACACTGCAATGTCTCATCCCACTCCCCCCCCAACACACTGCAATGTCTCATCCCACTCCCCCACACACTGCAATGTCTCATCCCACTCCCCCCCCCCACACACACATCACATTTTCATTTCCAGTCAAAGGCGGCATTACAGGCCGCACTCAACTGGATTGTAAGCTGCTAAAGGTGGATTGTATTTTGAGATCATACGCATACAACAAATAGTCAAACAACACATATTTTAATTGTTTTTAATCAGGGTAACCTATTTTTAGACTACACCTCCCCCTTCCCTACCCTCACGTAGAGACAAATTCTTGTTCCCGTGAATGTAGGCCTATATAATATTCCCACGGCATTGAGAAACGTTGCTTTTTGTGAAATCTTAGTCAGAAGAGAGTCACGGGTTCTATAGTCGGTGCTGGCAAGGTCCCCGGGTCATTGTGCTAGCCACAAAATCCCTTGCTCGTTAGGGGTGGCTAAATAAAACTTGTGAACGCTACTTTCAGGGGCGGATTAAGACTGCACGGGGCCCCTGGCTGCAATTCAAACTGGGGCCCTATCCAGCCAGCGTCCCTTTAAATAAAATGATTGCTAGCAGCTAATATAAGACTGTAACTTGTAACTAAATAGTTCATCGGTTCCTTTAACATACTTTGCCTGTACTACGGGATCGGCCTTCCCAGCCCAAAAGATTATTCATGAAAAAATGGAATACGAAGAAATAACTGTTTGCCGGTATCCTAATATTGAGTGTAAAAATACAATTTAAACAAAAATTCCGACTTTCTACCTTAAGACCACACGAGCATGATATGATGGAAGGTGTAAATTTTATAAATATAAACAATAATCTTTAATATTTTCTCTTGGTGCGCCTATAAAATCATTTTTTTAAATGAAATTTTGCACTTAAAGATGTGTCACCTAACAATGCATTGTATCAAAATTTCAGATCGATCGAAAGTACCGTATTAAATTAATGGAATTTTAGTTTATCTCTATTTAGCCGTCTGCTATAGTTGACCTCCGCGTGTCACTGGAGTTCACTCCAGCCATCGATGACCACATACCCGTGTTTTACAGCAAGGAGAGTTCAGTCACGTTCAGTCTGTAAATGTTTGTCATGCGGTGCGTATCGTATTGAACATAATCAATACTTTTAGGTATGTCTCATATATAAGGGATTATTAGTCAAAAACTTTGTTTTTATGGGGATTTTTTTAAAAACTTTTTTTTTCAGCGGCCACAACCAGAATAATGTACCGCACACGTTAGGTAGAAAGTGCCCAGTCCATTATGTGACTTTTGAAGGCGCAACTTACCGTATTCCGTGTTTCGCACACCCATCCACATTTTCGCACACCCCATCCACATTTTCGCACACCCCATCCACATATTCGCACAGCATTCAATATTTATAAATTAGTTTATTTATTTTTTAAACATCCCTACTTTGAGCCACTGCCACCCCACCCCCCCCCACTGCAATGTCTCATCCCACTCCCCCCACACTGCAATTTCTCATCCCACCCCCCACCCCCCACACTGCAATGTCTCATCCCACTCTCCCCCCCACACACTGCAATGTCTCATCCCACCCCCACCCCTCACACTGCAATGTCTCATCCCACTCCCCCCACACTGCAATGTCTCATCCCACTCCCCCCACACTGCAATGTCTCATCCCACTCTCCCCCCCCCACACTGCAATGTCTCATCCCACTCCCCCCACACTGCAATGTCTCATCCCACCCCCCACACTGCAATGTCTCATCCCACTCCCCCCACAATGCAATGTCTCATCCCACCCCCACCCCCCACACACTGCAATGTCTCATCCCACTCTCCCCCCACACACTGCAATGTCTCATCCCACCCCCCACACACTGCAATGTCTCATCCCACTCCCCCCACACTGCAATGTCTCATCCCACCCCCCACACACTGCAATGTGTCATCCCACCCCCCACACACTGCAATGTCTCATCCCACCCCCACCCCACACACACTGCAATGTCTCATCCCACTCTCCCCCCCCCACACTGCAATGTCTCATCCCACTCCCCCCCCCCACACTGCAATGTCTCATCCCACCCCCCACACACTGCAATGTCTCATCCCACTCCCCCCCCAACACACTGCAATGTCTCATCCCACTCCCCCACACACTGCAATGTCTCATCCCACTCCCCCCCCCCACACACACACATCACATTTTCATTTCCAGTCAAAGGCGGCATTACAGGCCGCACTCAACTGGATTGTAAGCTGCTAAAGGTGGATTGTATTTTGAGATCATACGCATACAACAAATAGTCAAACAACACATATTTTAATTGTTTTTAATCAGGGTAACCTATTTTTAGACTACACCTCCCCCTTCCCTACCCTCACGTAGAGACAAATTCTTGTTCCCGTGAATGTAGGCCTATATAATATTCCCACGGCATTGAGAAACGTTGCTTTTTGTGAAATCTTAGTCAGAAGAGAGTCACGGGTTCTATAGTCGGTGCTGGCAAGGTCCCCGGGTCATTGTGCTAGCCACAAAATCCCTTGCTCGTTAGGGGTGGCTAAATAAAACTTGTGAACGCTACTTTCAGGGGCGGATTAAGACTGCACGGGGCCCCTGGCTGCAATTCAAACTGGGGCCCTATCCAGCCAGCGTCCCTTTAAATAAAATGATTGCTAGCAGCTAATATAAGACTGTAACTTGTAACTAAATAGTTCATCGGTTCCTTTAACATACTTTGCCTGTACTACGGGATCGGCCTTCCCAGCCCAAAAGATTATTCATGAAAAAATGGAATACGAAGAAATAACTGTTTGCCGGTATCCTAATATTGAGTGTAAAAATACAATTTAAACAAAAATTCCGACTTTCTACCTTAAGACCACACGAGCATGATATGATGGAAGGTGTAAATTTTATAAATATAAACAATAATCTTTAATATTTTCTCTTGGTGAGCCTATAAAATCAGTTTTTTTAATTAATTTATTTAATTTATAATATATTCAGGAATTCATGCAAACATTTGTCCATCTTTCTTATAAAATATACTAAATTTGGGGGCCCCTAATCTTCGGGGGCCCCCAGCTTTAGCCCGTTCAGCCCCCCCCCTTAATCCGCCATAGGCTACTTCACATGTCCAATAGTCCGTCATGGACTGGAAAGGGGGTTATTATTATAGTAGGGTCTCGCCGGAACAAATACATTGCAACTAGTCTAGTGCAGGGGTCGGTGAACAGGGGTAAAATACTCCATTTTGGGAAACAAGGGAACTCTGGGGGGGGGGTAATGCAGACTCATTTGGAGCCTATATAATCCACTAAAATCTGCTCCGTTGGGGTAATGACAACATACAATTTTATAATATTGGGGTATCGGGCAAATAAGTTCGCCAACCCCTGATCTGGTGAAATAGATGATACAAATACAAAAAGTTACTTTCCGGCCACGCTTGGTGAGTGAAGCGTCAATTTCTAGTTATTTTGAGCATGTCATACTAAACTAAACACATATTCTGTAGGCCTGAGACTAATCTCTTAAGGCCTTGGCTAGTACCTGGGCAATCTGCTCCATCTGCTGAGCAGTGCCATACAACATTGTCTTTACATGGGACTCTTCCGCCTCCCTCACCTCCCCGGCTATATCTAGCGCGGGGCAAGACGTCAGCAGGTGTACGACCGTCTCAGAGGCTTGGCTGCAATGACGGCAGTTCGAGTCCCTGTTGTGGTCTAGCCTGTGAAAGTACGAGTTGGTTGGGCAGTGCTCTGTTCTCATCTGAGTTACTAAACTCTGGTGTTTGCGACTCAGGTTCCACCACTGGTCTGAACGGCTTGGCCCGGGCATTTTAGCGGAAAAAAAACCCTGGCTGTCGTGTTGTCAGCCCACTCCTGGTACCACTTGTTCCTGAAGTGGTCCTTTAGCCAGGTTTTAGCCCCAAAATAAGTAACTGGGGTCTCTGTTTGGGGCTGGGCCGCTCCTGCTTTTGCCAGGGAGTCCGCCTTTTCATTGGCGTCAACATTCACGTGACTCGGGATCCACTGCACTGTTACCTTACCTCCAAGTCTTTCGAGCTTACCCACGTCCTCCAAGATGGCGTCAAACAAGTGGGTGCTACGCTTCTCACTAAGTAGGACTTCGAGGGCTGATCTCGAGTCACAAAACAGTACCGTGTCGAAACCGAAAATTTCCGACCCCTGCAGTGTCTGGTGCAAACTTTCCAGGGCCCTGTGTATAGCCTCAAGCTCCGCATCGTAATTCGATGCCATAGTCCCACAGGGACCTGAAAGTTCTTCTTTTGGTGGCCCTCCTAATGGGTGTAAGATGAGCGCACCATATCCTGCAATTCCTTCACTTGAGCTGGCAGACCCATCCGTGAACACTTTTACTTGGGTTCCCGCGAACCCTTCAATCGTCTCAAGAGCAGCCGCTTTCTGAACATGTTCAGGGCTGCGTTTCGTCACGGCTGTGTCAGTCAAAGACAAACGTATTTCGGGACGTGTAAATTCCGCATAGGGCGGTTTAAGTGGGACACTTACAGTTTGTTTTCTATTTCGTGGGGGTTTGACGTTCCTATCAAGCTCCGTTACGTGATGCATAAATGAGGAACGTTTCAAACTCCCACGTCCGCTCCAGTTATCCTGCATTTGGTAACAGGGTTCTCTAGTGTCTAACCGACTGCGGTACCTCTCTGCAGTTGTTATGATTGCCTTGTCCCTACATATTTCGAGTGGTTCTACGTTTGCGATGACTTCCACAGCAGCTGTGGGTGTAGTTCTGTAAGCGCTACAGATAAATCTTAGAGCCTGGTTCTGGATACGACCCAGTTTTTCCAATGCCGTTTTGCTGGCAAAGGCTTGGACGGGCATGCTGTAGTCCATTGCTCCAGCGCCCCAGTTTGTGCATGCAAGCTTTTTCACCAGGTTGAGCTTGGCGGTTGCATGTTATACTATCCATTGCAAAATAAATAAAATGAAACAAGCAATTTTTATTAACAGATTTGTTCATTAATAGTAAAATAACAATATTTATTTGACCGAGTTAATGGCATTTAATGTAAAAACTAAGTTGTGGAACTTGACAGATGACGAACTAAAGCTGTATAGGAATAATAAAAGTCTTAATTAACATATCTTGTTAACAGGAAAAAAAAAGACGTTTAAAAAAAACACAAAAAAACACACACAATGAAAAAATAGACGTAAAAATTAAACTAAGATGTGGAAAAAAAATTCAATAGATAAAAACCAAGTTAGTTAAAATCCTAAAGCAACAGCAATAGGAAAATTTATAGATACTTTAATATAAATTTAATATAGACACTTTTCTTTTGCTCAGCTGTTATTAACAATCTATAACATAGTTTAGTAATTATTAATAATACTAGCCTATCACCCGTCAAAAATGACGGAAGTTTTCAGCTGAAATCTATTTATTTTATAAAAAATGCACTTTTTTTAGGGCGCCTACGGCGCCGACCTTTTCGAAAGTGTTGTCCTTGTTCGATAAATACGAAATATTTAACTTTCTGAAATGTACACAAAGTATTTTATAATAGGGGTTGTAGGGCGCTTACGGCGCCCCCTTTGTTTTTTTATTTTATAATTAACCATCATCAAATCCTCTTTTTACATTGATCCATTTTACAAAATTAAAATACATGTATGAGCGAAAACAATGACGTCATATAATATTTTTTTACAGCGCATCTTTAATTTGCACACCTTTTGATGCATTGGTGCAGTAATTTAGTTTTCCCTGCTTTCTAAAATTAGTAGCGTCAGGACTGACTGACAGACACTACTGACTTGCGTGACAATTGCAAATTATATTGTTTAACAATATAACCCCTGCAACCCCTATTATAAAATACTTTGTGTACATTTCAGAAAGTTTAAGAATCTCAGGTTCCTTACATCACTGGATCCAAGACTTCCTTTTGGGCAGGGAGCAAACTGTAATAATTAATGGATCTAAATCTGCACCAATAAAGGTTTATTCAGGAGTTTCACAAGGAACTGTGCTAGGTCCCTTACTCTTTTTAATATATATAAATGATTTACCCAACAACATCTCAACAGGAACGAAATTTAGGTTATTTACTGATGATTGTATAATCTATAGAACAATTAAATCAGAACAAGATAGCAAAATTTACAAAAAGACCTAGATGAATTGATAAAATGGGAAACTAACTGGAGTATGAGTTTCTGCCCAGAAAGGTGTCAACTGTTAAGAGTAACAAAGAAAAAGAAACAAATAAATTCAAAATATTTCATTCATGGAAAGGAATTAACCCAAACTAAAGATGCAAAATACTTAGGAGTCATAATAAATGAGAAATTATCATGGAATCCCCATGTCAATGAAGTTATTAAAAAATCAAACAAAACCTTAGGCTTTATAAAAAGAAACCTTTACAAATGTAATAAAGATATAAAACTAAAATGCTATCTCACTTTGGTGAGACCTGTACTAGAATATGCATCTTCTGTATGGGACCCATCTACCAAAGAAAACATTGATAAACTAGAACAAATCCAAAAAAAGCTGCCAGATTCATTACTGGAGAATATTCAAAACTGACAAGAATAACACCATTAGTTAAATCATTAAACCTTGAAACACTAGAAGATAGAAGAACCAAGAGTAAAGTAGTAATCATACATAAAGCAATTAACTCTAATTAAGAAATACAACACAAAGATAACTTAATACAACCCTCAGATGGACATAAGGATAAAAACACCTTTCTTATTCCGTATGCAAGAACAAACTCATACAAATTTTCGTTCTTCCCGTCCGGAATTCGGGCGTGGAATGGGTTGCCTGAAGAAACCAGGAAAGCCAACACTTTATCAACATTTAAAACTCTAATAAGAATGCAGGACTAAACACAAACCATAGATAAGCGTAGGACGCAATAATCTTCTGTATAGAATGAGCGTCTGAAACAGATAAGATAAGATAAGATAGTAGGGCCTATTGAATAATTAATAATATATTCATCATTTATTTAAAAGGGTATGTTAATTAATAAATATTTTATCGAAATATAAATTTTATGAAAAATAATATGAATGATTCAATTCGTTAAAGAAAAAAAAATAATTTATTTATTTTCTTTTAAAGAAATAAGTTTTAACAAAAAAAAATATTTTCAGAAACGCTTAGATATGTAATTTTATTTCGTTCATCTTACTGGGAAAAAGTTAGATTTTTTAAAGCGGAAATACGGGACCAATACAATACGACTTCCTTTTTCTTGTTTTGTATTTCAACACAGGTAGCAAATTTTTATCATGTATATTATATCGTTGATTTCTTTAAAAAATTGCATGAATCAATTGTTTTTAAATGCATTAATACATAGGAATACGTTTTAAGCTGATATTCCAACGCATCTTACTTAATAAGAAAGCAGGATTACACATAAATATCCTCTTCAAAGTTTCGACTATCGGTAACTGGAATTTGAAGTGAATGTTTTAGAGTTACAGCGTTTGTTATGGAGCCAAAGACAAATTAAATAGTAAAGGAGTTCAGTTTAAAAAAAGGAGCTTTAAGTTGACTTCCCCTTCATTGATGTAATGCAATGTCCCTTACATATCCATAATAAATAATGAATTAATTACTATTATTAGCCTACTCCTTGTTAGTTGTAACTCATTCTTTGTATGACATAAAATTCCTCTGGTCCAAGTTCTAAACATCCAGGTTTGTCATAATATTTACAAGGGCTAAAACAAAGAACGTGCGCTCATCTATTTACATTGTTATTATGGCAGAGCGAGGTGTACTTGGGGAATTATTCCCGGAGTGGAATTGTGTTCATATGACTATAAATAATTAATATAGAATATAGAGGAGATAAGTGTAATTATTAGCCTTGTTAATATTTTATTTACAGCCTTGTTATTGGATAATATTTAAATGACTCATATTCAACCCATTGCAACGTGGCCTTGGGAGCGGCGCAATTGACGCATACGATTGGACGACCTGCCCATTGAATCTCATTGATATTTTTTATAGTCACTTAAGTCACTAGTTATCAATTTTCGCCATTGAATTGACTTTTTTTTCTTCAACTTTTATTTTTTCATTTTTTTATTCCATTTTTTTCTAGAACCACTACATTTTTTGCCACCCATTTTTTCATGTGTTGACAATGAAGATGGTGGCCAAAGATACCATAAATAAGGCACACAGCTCTCTTTGCTTTTACCTTTACAAGCTTACAATCAAAATTTTGTGTAGCAAACAAAATTACTGTTTTACATGTTTGATAGGGCCTAATGGCCTCATCACATAGATGATAGTCATAGGTTTGCGCCAGTTTTTCCATATTTTTGTAGAGCTGTCAACTACACTACACTACTTCATGTCAACTATACTACTAGTACTAGTTGCAGCTCTAAGACCAGAGTAAACAAAATGTGAACATACATACATCATGATGTGGGTGCAAGATAAGCTGATAGAGAGGATTCAGGCCAATCATACATCAGAGAAAGTACTGTTCAATTGGCACCTAATGCCTAATGTTTGGTTTCAATTCAATTTCCTTCCGTTGCATTTTTTATAGTCCAGCCTTTAAATAGGCCCATGGGCTGTCTTTAAACTCAATGAAGGAAGTAATACATATTTGGACATTGATATTAAGTTCTTGATATCCAGCAGACCTAACTGCTCCAGAGGGGGTGTAAGCTTGATATCCAGTAGACCTAACTGCTCAAGAGGGGGTGTAAGAAAGTGGGGGAGGGGGGTTCCCTGCCATGTGTGACGTCCCGGTGTTTTATCTTACATTAAATTTTTTTAAAAATAAAATAATTTTTTGATTGCAAGTGTGACATAATTTAGACGGGTAAAAATTGTCAAAAGTAGTGACATTCTTTATGGTCGGCCCCTTAAATTAAATATGATGGCGGAAAAAAATATTATAAATTTCTATAATCTAGGTTCTGAGCAGGTTTTTTGTATGGTGCATATAAGTCAAACAGATAAAGTGCAATTTTTGTTCATACAACACAATTCTGATAGTACCCTGTCTAGAAACATTAATTATAATTAGGGAATGTATTCTTCAACAGTGTACCTCATATGCAGCCCTACTAATTATTATGCTTTTTAAGAGTTTAAAATAAGGCAAATGAAGTGCCCTGAAAATATTTTGTGATGACCAGCGCTCAATGTGCCTGAGAACACTTATTTAGGAACTTTTTGTTATATCCCCCTTAAACTTAAAATAATCAAAATCAGTGAGTAAATGAATTCAGTTTGATGCATTCAGGAGCTCATCTCGCCCTTAACAGTCACTGCTTTAAGTTCCCTTAGGTCTTTTTTAAAAATTAGAATGTTTTATTCCATGTCACAGATCACCAAGAATGGCGATCAGACCCTTAATCAAGCCTAATATTGTAAAGAAAAGGGCCAAAAAGTTCATCCGTCACCAGTCAGACAGATATGGAAAAGTCAAGGTAAAGTAGCTTCAAAACCCTTTGCTTTGCTACACTGCTTAATATTTAAATCTTAAGATTTATTTTTGTCAGCATTACACTGTATATTTGCCTTTATATTTGTGTTAGTTAAAGTTTGGCCTGCGTAAGCAATCTATTTTATGTTATTTAGGCTAACTGGCGCAGACCCAAGGGTATTGATAACAGAGTGAGGAGGAGGTTCAAGGGTCAATATAAAATGCCCAACATTGGTTATGGTACCTGGAAAAAGTGCAAGCACGTTTGCCCAGATGGTTTCAAGAAATTTTTAGTCCACAATGTCAGGGTAAGTTTGTTAAATAAAAATTCTTCATTTTAAATGTATAACTTTGAATTAGCTAAGATAGTAGAGAATCTGCTTTAACACTGACAGTACAGAAGTATATTCTGCATGAATGTTTCTTTTAGTTGCTGTAAAATACTTAACTGGCTAGAACAAAGAGCCTTTCACAGCAAAATATTTTTCATTGTTTCCATTGCTTTAGTTTTATGTTAAAAACTGATAATCATCTTTTGTTTTCAGGAGTTGGAAGTATTGCTGATGCAGAACCGTACATTTTCAGCAGAGATTGCACACAATGTCTCCAGTAAGAAGCGTAAAGACATTGTTGAACGAGCCCAACAATTGGCCATCAAAGTGACTAATCCAAATGCCCGTCTCAGATCCAAGGAGGATGAATAAGCTGTGTCTTGTTAATTTGTGTAATAAATTATAAAACTAAGTTTTCTGAATTTTTTGTGTGCATTTTAACAATTGTTACAGCTTTCTGTTAAATTTTTTTAATAATTGTGATTTTTATATACTAGTACTAGCACAAAAGGCCTTCTTACTCTTGTTTCTAAAAGTGGATTTCACTTTGTGCATTAGTTTTTGTCTAAAACTTAGCTGGCCAACTCAATGGAATTGAACTTGATTAATATTTATGTGCTTTTATACTTGAATGGAAGCTGGAATACTGGTTTTAAAAAATGTATTTCAACTCCACGCTTCAATATTTACAAGATCAAGAAAAAATATGTCTTTAATTATTAGATTTAGATATTCTGTTCATCTGAGTCAAGATTAGGTGTATTCAGATAATGAATGGGACCCTAAAAACCACATGCCATGAACAACAGATAACTTTAAGATAATGCAGTTTATTTAATGTTACTGAAGTTGCTGCCAAATGAAAATACCAGATCTTAATGACAGTATATGAACAGCAGGACAAAGTAAACTTGTGTCATTGAAATTTGTTTCATTTTCATTCCTACTTACTACTACTGAACTAATACTTAAAAGATTAGTCAGTATGGTCAACCACCATTATACTCTTTACTCTTAGTACAACAAAGTGACAGTCTAGTTACATATGCTGAAGCAAGTATTATGAACGACTCAATATTTTTTATTTAACTTTAAAATCCACAAGACAATACAAATATTTGAAATTATTTTTTTAGTTTTTAGGCAATTATTCCTTTACCTTAAATTGCCTTGTGCAATGTGATTACATAGTAAATGTACGGAAATGGAGAGTAGCTAGAAATGTTATGAATGAGACTGGCTGACATATAATTATTGACATGATACTGTCTTAAATTTGGGATGAGAGTAGAAAAGGCAACAACATATTATATAAACTGCTGTACCTCTGTAGCTACTTTAAAAAAAAAGATGAATATACAGTGGGACCCGGTTAACTCGTAAGCTCTATTAAGTCGACGTTTTTTTTTGGAAGCGCCAAATTCACTTTGTCTTTGCATTTTCTCATCGGTTAAGTCGATTATTTTAAGTCGCCGAACCCTAATACCTGGAGCACACAAGAGGGTCAAATTTGCCACTTTGTGTTGGTTATCTCGACCCCCATGACCAATCGTCAGCTTTTGAAAATGTTAGATGTGATTTTTCATAACCCAGTGAAGGCATCATAAAATTTCTGCCTCGCTGGTGACGTCACAGTCCGCTTGCTCACAGTGTGTTACTAACTTAAATCGCCAGCTTTTGAAAATGTTCTTATCGATAGGGCTGAACCGATCGGTTCGGCTACACGGCATAGGCCGATTTTCAGATACTCTGCTGCAATCGGCCGCGTACGTGATGCAGATGCCGAGTATTACGTAATTGCTCCAATAGCAAAATTCACGCCAGAATCGCATGTCTAAAACATTTCGTTTCGTATGGAATAACCAAATGTACCCTGTGCAGACTTGTTGCCATTGGCAACCATTCATCGTTCAATCTCATTTTGACTCTATTACTATTGCTTTGTTCTCATTGTTTCATTCATAAGAAGTGGCTGTGTGCAAAAGCCATTTAACTATTGGTTAGAATTAATTAAAATGTGTCAAAGTTGAAGGTTCAAAAGGAGTTCCTAATTTATTTTTGTACACTTTTATAGAGAAGAGTTCGCTTTTTGGTCATGAGTCAAATATAGGTCATGGTAGTCTGATAGACAAACAAATAACAGCAACGCCTTTGTGTAAAAAACCCTCCAAAAACACATGCATGTACATTCTCATTATTAACGCTAGTGATGGGACGATACCAAAATCATAGGGTGCTTGCTGTAAACAGGGCTCCCCAGATTTTAAAATATATAATAATTATAATATAACAGACTACAGACAGTTTACCCACCCCACTCTCCTACACCATTGTTGGTTAGTCCGATTAGCACTCAAGTTACCGAAGGAATTCCGAGTCCATTGTAAGCTGAGAGGACGGGGTGGGTTATTTATTTGCGTAGCTTGTAAGGAAAGTCACGCAAGTCACCGGCGGACCCTGCACGCGGTGTGGCGGGCAGGAGTATATGAATTATACATGTAGTTATGTACTACTTGACTACTAGTAGTACTAGGGAAAAAAACTGCTAACGCAATAAAGGGTTATACTTAAACGGTCCTTAAAAATGAACAGTCTTAATAACCTTATGAAAGAGTGAAGAATGGGTCCCGATATTCTGATATGATTACGATTTATCGCCCCATCACTAATTAACGCACATCATGTATATAAAGAAATTTTAAGCGCATGTTAATATTTTGCCGCCACATTGGTTTTCGTTTAACTCAATGATCGGTTATCTCGGCGCCATTTTTCATACCCCGAGGCCGTCGACTTAAGCGGGTCCCACTGTAATTATAATATAAATTGGAAAGGGATAGTAAATAATAAATAAAGGGAAATCAGTTTCACAAATTTTAGAGTGGCATTTTAAAATACTAATACACTTAATGGGATTTTGATAGAATGGTAAAATATGTCAGTGCTGTAAATATGAAGTATATTTTATAAATCACTGTTATTTTAAAGATAAACAACACTGCAAATTTTTTAAATAAATATTGTAAATATATGTAAACATTTTTAAATACATGCTGAGCAATTGAAAAGAAAAATAATACTAATACCATTTTCTTCATACTAATCATACATGACAATAGTACAAAAATAATGTGACTATTTATTTAAAAAAATAATTCTTTTAAAAAGATTTATCAAGAAGTTGTAGATTGTTTTCCTATATGGTTTGTCAGCTTCGCCAAATCGTCACCAGCTCTTTTCAGTATTTCTGCTGCAATTTCACCTGAAATTGATGAAATATAAAAAAAACAATTAGTAATTCACACCAGTGTTGTAAGCAAGGGGGGTAGGCAAAAGACTGAGGCAGCAAATGTCTCATGATCAATTGATTAGCCATTAAAGGGTCCACAAGAAAGTGGACATTTTTATTGAACAAAAAGAAAATGCTAGAAAGAAATTAAAAGAAATGAAGGAACTTTTATAGTTCATACTGAGTTAATGTAGAATAGGAGATTTGAAAGTTTCTACTGCCAAAACTTATAACGCAATATAGTTTATAAATTTTAGCACACTTGACTTAAGCAACTGAATTGAAAGTTGCTGAAGTAGTTTGAGAATATGAAACTGATGTTATGATTATAATTAGAATTTTTCAGCCCCTCTACTTCTCACACACGCAAAAATTGCTATACCTGATCAAATTCACCAGCCAAATTTTAACAATATATATCGTAGATGAAAATCTGTGATTACAAATTACAATCAAATTATTATTTTTTTTTGAGGGGAGGGGGAAATCCCTTGTTTATTAGCTTCTAAAAAGGATAAACATTAAAAAAAAATATATTTAAATAAAATTTAAGCCAAGATGAAAATTAATAAGAAATAGAGAAACTATATTAAAATACGTGAAAGTTTCTAATGTCAAAACTTCAAATTCCAATATGAATCTAAAGTCTTCTGATACTAATGCTACTGAGCTGAAGAAGTGTACAAACTTGATAATAATAATTAATTCAAGTGTCATTTTAACATAAGTGAACTACTTGAAAAAAAAATATTGGAATATTTATAATACTTGTATGATTTATTCTTCCAAAGCATAGTTATTTTAATGTCTTTTGTTTTGTGGCATAATCCAAAATAATGAACAAAATGCTTATCTAATTCTTAATGGAATTAAAACTTGGCACACATAATTACAGAAATAGCCACTCATGAACAAGTGCTCAACATTGCCAAAGTTTTTTGCAATTTAAAGGAATCAAAAATCGGATTTTAAAAAAAGAATAGACTCTTAATATTGAACAACAATAAGTTGTAAAACAAAGTGGCAAGAAGCCATGTTCCCTTTAACTTGTGCGGCAGTGCAGATATTGTACAGACACCGTGCAGCAGTTTAGAATGACAGTGCAGCAAATTCTGTAAAATATTGCACAAAAATGGATGTGCAACTTTGAACACAAGTATTTTTACTTTGCACACAGACCAACGAACCTTAGAGGGAACATTGGCAAGAAGTCCTTGTTAGAATGTATGACATTGTTAAATCCTGGCAAAACTGAATGGGGCTTTTGCGGTCACAAAGAGGACAATCTGTTGTAAATACAGGCAATCTTCTGGAACTGATACATTTGCTTGCAAACTACGTTTGAGCACTCCGAGAACATCATGGGAAAGGGGGATTTTGATTTATGACAAGTATTTTAATAAATGTTACTTATGACACCATGAATTTCAATTTTTGGCTTTAATCAAAATTAACGATTATTTAAAATAATCGTTAACAGCCCTAATATTTATGTATATACATGTGTGTGTGTCAAATTCAAAATGAGTTAATTGCAGCTTTAGGAGATAAAGTTTGCCGAAAAACATTAGTAGGGCACAAAATATTACTCCATTATAATCAAAAGCACTTCAGATATTTAACATAAGGATCAAACGAGTCCAGTTGAAAAAGATTGAAAAAGTAAAAGGTTTTAGAATCTTTCAAAGATTTCATTTAAAATAAAATTAATATAACATATAAAAAACATTCCTGATATGATTTTCATATAAGCTAAAAGCTGATAGTCTTAATTTAAGTGGACTGCAGAGATTGAAACTATGATAATACTGCTGTCAATTTTATCAAATCTTTACAATATAAAATGGTACTGCATATATTTTTATTTTAAAAAAAAACCTAAGACTTACTTCCCAGCTTGCCTCCCTCTATCTTATCAATTTTCTTCTTGAGGCTGGTAAATATCCTTGAGGTCGGGGTGGATGTGTCCACAGGATTTATTTTAAATGGTGGTGTTGCTGACCTCTCATGACTTGATGATGAATCCATCTCATATTCACACATCTCTGGAGCCTGATTTTCAATATCTGAGCCTGGGTCAGGCTTCCCCGTGTCTTTGTGGGAATGCTTCATACGAAGTTCCACAGATTTCCCCAAGAGTAATCTGGCGGCTCGAAGTGTGTCATCAGCCCCTAAACCATGACTGGGTTGCGGTTCTTGTTTGTAAGGCATGTTATGATCATAGCACCGCCTTTCTTCAAAGGTTTGGGGAAATAAATTATGGAAGCCTTTTCTTTCTAAAGAACAATTGAAGTAGGGACTCGGGCTTCTCATGCTCACATCAAATATATCAGATGGGTTGTGAGCAACGTTACGATAATCAGGCGTGGTGACCAACGAAGGAGCCTCCTCCACTTGCATGAGGTTATGTTTACCTGTATCTCTGGAATGCAACTTTTTAGCAGCCCGGTTTGACCATGTGGGGTCCTGGCTCCCACTGATTTCAGATCTTTCCATTTCTTCATTGAATGAATGGGTTAGGTCTCTGCTAACTTTTGACTGCCTGACGTCATTCAGAGTCCTCACCTGCCTGACGTCATTCAGAGTCCTCACCTGCCTGACGTCATTCAGAGTCCTCACCTTCCTGATGCCACAAGCCTCGTTTTTCTTAACTGCAACGACATCGTCGGCAGATGTGCATTTTCCCCTGGTTTTCAAACTGACAAGGCTGAGAAAACTGCCATCTTTGTCCATGCTCATTTCTGATTTGTGTCTGTTAAACTCGTACTCCTCTGCTTTGGTTTCAATGGCAAACTCCTTCCCAATGCCAGCAAAGGGACAAGTGTTGGAATTGGCTAACACTACATTGCTGTCAGGTGCATGAGATGGGAAAAAAGGTATAGTCTCTAAGGATATAAAGTTTGAATTGGAGCCTGAATCTTGATTGGTTGATTGTAGGCTCACAGTCTGATAGCCAGTGTCCTGACTGAAGCAGGACTGGGGCAGTGAGCCCAGCATGTCCTGGTTGGACTCTGTAGCAGATGTCATCAGCGACCTGTGGGAAAATCCTCCAGACTTATTGGTGTAGCCATCACTGTCTTGGGAAACGGCAGATGTCAGATGATTGGGATCTACAGATACGGGCTCGTTGTTACATGTGGTGGATTCTGTGTCCTGGTAAGTTTCTGAAGATACTTTTTGTGTCACTGTGCCAGTTTTGTCCGATGTCTCATCTGGAAATTCATCTGGGTCATCTGGACGAAAAAAAAGGTTTGAAGTTAAATGTATTTTCTTTCCCCATAAGGGAAAACAAAGAATGAAAACTGATAATTCAATTTTAACATTTGGGTGAATACATGCTAAATATTAAGAATAATCACACTGTAGTAATAACTAAAATGAACAAAGATTGCAACTTTTGCTCATTTGAAGAATCAAGTGTTGAAATCAAAACTTTTATCAGCTTCAGATCCAAATAATTTGGAAACCTTTTATGGATTGGAAATATATTTAAATGTTTGATAGGGTAAAAGCTATTTCACCCTTGAAATTTTAGAAAAAATAAAGTTGGAACTTAACATTGGAATCAAATATTTATATTTACCAAGAATAGAAGAGAAATCCAAATGCATGACAGTTCTGGGATTTTCTGCGTCTTGATGTGAAAAGTAAATACCAGATGACCTAATGGATTTACTACCTGAGGAGAAAAAATGAAAAAGATGTGAACTAGGCTAATAGTTATAACTCCCAGGAGTAAAATTTGATATTGTCTAATGATTATATAGTATTAATAGTATTGACTTTGTCTTGATGAGAAGTGTGTTTTAAAAACACATGAATTGTCCTAATATGAAGGACATAGTTGGAACTAGTTTCAACAACAGCGAGTAGTGGGGACCTACTAATGCTAATACTAATACTCTCTCCTTGAAAAGAGACCTACCCCTGCCTGCTATAGGGGATAATTCAGGAGAAGCTAAAAATTCATCTTCAGACATGACATGGTAGCTTCCTCTATTGTCTGCTGTGTGTCGAATGGGACTGGAGGAAAAATGACCCTGAAAGTAATTTAATATAATTATTTCAACATCTAAACAGTTATTTTAATATCTTGTGACCAAAAAGTATGGCACCACTACTAAAACAGAATCATAAAACTAAAATGAATCAATTTTTGACTTGGCCATCGCAAAGAATGCTGTACTCTCTCCTATCACACAGATTTTTAAAATTAGATGCGTTTTCAACATTTGGGCAATATCGCTACAAAAAAATAGCACAATAGAAATTATACTATCCAATGTTCCCTTAAAACTGTGCAGATACATGACCAATGCCACGCAGCAATTTAGAATTACAGCGCAGCAAATTTGGTAAATGTTGCACAAAAAATGGTGGCTGAGAAACTTTGCATACAAGTTTTTTTTAATTTTGTACACGGACCAACAAAACTTAGAGGGAACATTGATATTGACTACTGCATGCGTCAAATACAATCTACCCAAATGAGACTGGTTAAATCTTTTGTTTTTGATTTAATAATTATATGAGCAGATATTGAGAAACGAATTCTGGTAGAAAGTTAAGAAGGCCGAGGTTCATTGAACAAACATTTGTGCTACTCACTTGACCTATTTTGTTGGGTGTCTGTTTCTCCCATTCAGGAGTGGTTTGTTTGCTTGGTGATGGTGAGCTAGATATTTCCTCCATAGGCCTATCAATAAAATATTTAATAATTTGTTACTTTTGACTATACATGAGTGTACCAAGGAAATTTTGGTCTAAACAAACATCTTGGAAGTGTTGCAGATTTCACATTTCTAATTTTAGAACTCCACCAAAAGATGCCAATAAAAAAATTCTTATTAAACAAACTATAACCTATAAGTTTCTTCGTGCAAGTACATGCTCTTGATTAGTTATAAAGGACTTCTTTTTGGGAGTCTCGTGTCGTACCTTACAGACAGTGATGGTGAACCAAGTGAACTGTCATTGTCATTCAACTGATGGAGAAGTTTCCGTCTAATGAAAGAGTTGACCATTAAGTCAGAGCCCGGTGATGCTTCTGTTTTGTGGTCTGGCAGTTGATACTTGCCTGATTTAATTGACATGTTTCAATCTTGAAAACCATACTAATATAATTTTTACAAGGCATCTTCATAAATCTAATACTAGTAGATATTTCAACCAAAACAATTGAAAGAGTAAATAAACATGACAAGAACTTGATTCCTTATCCCTTAACAAGTGCAATGTTCTGTAATGTAACATAAGAAGTAAGTATCTGATAAATTCACCTTCCAACTCTGTGAACAGATCAACATTGGGTGGGACTGACATGGTCGTTTGACATGAAACTGTTTCAAAAAAGAAAAATAACACATGAATAAAAATAATTTGGGTACATTTGTTCTGTGAAAAAAGTAAGAAATTATTGTAAAAAGGATTACAACATAAACACCTCGAAAAATCAAAATACCAGTAGCAATTAATTAAAAAAATGAAATGAATATACAGGTGATGGGAATAAACAAGAAAAAAAAAGTTCCCACCACTTAATTATACATATTCCATGATTAAATTATTTGATTTTCAAAATTTTATTTACTTTAGTGCTTAAAATGTTGTCAAATTTAATCACAACGTTTTGGATTTGATGGTGTAGTTGAGTAAGCTTATCAAGTTGTTTTGCTAAAGTCAATGAAGTCTTACTTGATCTCAACCTTCCTGGTGTCCGTGGTAGAACATGAGCAACTTTCTCACTCCACGGTGATGGCACAATGACTTCATTAGAGAAAAATTTATTGATGGCTGCCTGGATCTTGACATCTTGTTCTTTGTCTCTATTCAATTTATTGTAAGATGAAAAAAAAATATTTTGAGCTAGCAGACTAATAGTTTTTTGTGTGTTGTTTTTCCTTTCTTTTTATCTTTACATAACTATTTTTTTATATATATAGTATGTCTTAATAATTTAAATATAATTTTAATACTTCTGTAAGTACTGTATGTTAATAGTGCTGATGAAGGCATTAGCCGAAACATTTACTGTTGCATTAGTTCAATAATAAAGTTTAAATGTTTGGGGTTTCTATTATTAGTAAAAAAAAATATTTAAGGAGTTAATTAAATAAGAATTTTGGCTTCAATGTTTTAAGAAGCTCTAATTCACATTTTAAGGGAAATAAAAAAACATACATCTTTTGCTGATATAAAAGTTGCCGTCGGATTTCAGCCTCTTTGATTTCTACAGGCATAATCAAGGCAGCATGTTCCACTGACCAGAAACCCTGTAAACAACAATATTTTGTTTTTTTCATAAGAAGAAGAAGAGACAAATTTGCTGTAAACATACTTCTGGCTGAGCCACAAAATGTTACATCTAGTGAGTCCCAAAGCAAAAGTCGTAATCAACCAAAAGATAGTCAATCTCATGGTTCCATACCAGAGTATGAAACAGTTATGATATGACATTATTTTCTTTGACCGAGCTAACATTTTAAAATACTAATACTAATGTAAAGTAATTTTGGGATCAATACTCATTTGGTAATAGTATGGGGAGGTAGTATTTCTAATTCACTCAATAAACAATCTATATGTGATAACTGTTGGTGCACCGTCAGTTTTGCCTAGAATGAAAGGGTCACCTCACAGTTTCAAATATAATGTTTGACTTGCCTCCGCATCAAAGTAACATTCTATGGACAGACTCATGTTTTAAAAGACATCAGCTAGAAAGTGTTCAAAACCAGATCAATTTTTATGCCAATTTCTGCTAAAAAAATTCACTAAAGAATAATGTCAATCCCATCATAAACTTCACTAATGTTGTTAATATAACTTTAGTACACAGTTAACAAATTTACACCTGCTTTAATGGCCTTGTGATGGTTTAGTCACAAAATACAGCAATGTGCAAATAGAAAGGGAAAAAACACTTCAAAATAATTGCTCTCCTGCTAATACAGTTTTGTTATTTTCAAACTGTGCATATATTAAAACACTTGATTCAGAAGGAAATCCAAAGTAAATCACAATTTACTTACCTCCTCTTTTTTGCCCTTTGCTGTACAGTTGTTCACACTGAACATGTTTGGACTGAAAATAGGCATATGTAATCTGTCATGGTCCACCTCAAATGGATTGACAAACTGGCGCCCAGGGGTAAACCCATAGGAAGCAGAGCTGGCTGGAGACACCATGAAAGGTGTTCCTTGGTGAGAAGATATCACTCCATGGGCATCTTCATTTGGTCTCTGATTGCGGATGGGTGTCTTGAATATAGATTGAATATCATGGGACGGCCCAGCTGAAAATATTTAGTTAAATTAATACATTTTTAATAAATTTGGCTAAGATTATTCTAATGATTTTACAACACTCTCTAGCTTAAACAGTATTGCCAGTACCATAGTTTCATCAGTAGCTAGGTGTATTTTCTGTTAGTCTATGTTGAATCAAAGAAGAAATTGTAGATTTTTATAGACCTAAATGTAGGGAAAGGGAAGTTCTGTCAGCACCTCTGTGTGATATTCACTGTACATAATAATGGACTGAGAACATTTGATCGAGCAAAGTGTTGACACACGTTTGCTTTATATGACAATGAACCCTAGGAACAACCTGGTTTTAAATTTTGTCATACAAGGATTACCCCTAATTTGTTCAATTTGGTACATTGGTTACCATTAAATTACAAAGAGCTCAGATGATACTGTAAATTTTTAAAAAAAAATTTTTTAAGTCCCATTTAATTAATCTATAACATAATTTAGACTAATGTTACCATGTGAGGATGGCGACATCAATTGGGACATCATGTAAGGCTGGCACTGGTGGTTCATGCCATCTCCACCATCTGTGTGTAAAAGTATCAACTGATATATTAACGTTTAATTTGACAAAGCGCGGTAATGCACGCCTAGCCTCTATTACCAAAGCGCGGTAAAGCGCGCCTCGATAGTACTCTTTTTAGAAACGAAATCACACAAAGTAAAAACTATTCAGTGCGGGATAGAAGATGTACTCGACTTCCGGCAATGGCGGCGATTGCCTTCGCTCGTGTTTTCGCTCGATTCGCGAAGTTTCGGGGTAGTTTTTACGTGTTTTTTTTTAAAAATGTGATTTCGCTATACTTTTTTGTAACAATAATAGTACTAAACTACAGGTAAAATAGTATTAAACTCAAAACGGTTTTTTGGATTATTTAAAATAACCATTCTTACCCTAAAAGATGAAGTCAGTATGACAATAACATTATAAATACATTTACAGCAATTTTTTTAATTTCATAACCAGTCGATCGCGATACGGGAAATCCTTACGGGACTGAGGCGGAAGTTTACCGAAAACCTTATGGGGCTTTAAACGTTAATTATATCCTAGTAGACTACACTTTTTAAATTTATTAATTAAAAAAAACCTTGTACAGTAAACGACAAAATAAAGGTTATCACATAATAGTGTCAAAAAGCAAAGAAATGAAAAGCAGCTGCTTAAACTGAACAAAAAAGTTAAAGATGTAGTTTGTAAAATGTTTTGATTTGAATGTTTACATACCAAAATTGTGTCCATGAGACTTGAATGTTCCGCTGCTCGGGCTTACTGTCGTAGTTGGTATGCCTGTAGCTGTTGTACAAACTCTGATCTTTCGCATGGGACTTGATGCCTTTGGCTCATGATGATCTACAATAATACATGAAATTGGATAGAAAATATAATGTATGAAGTTGGACAATTGGAAAGGATCAAAACTTCAAAGATCTTGTCTTATCCATACAGACGCTCTTTCTATGAGAAGATTAATGCGTCCACAGACCATGACAGATGATCTGTTGGCAAGTGATGCAGCATCCACAGGCCACGGCTATGAGGGTTCCAAGCATTACCCAGCCGCCTTTATTTCCCTAACTAGTGTTAGGTACCCATTCAGACCTGGGTGGACTCAGGGACGCCTTAGGCCCCGGGAACAACTCCTTGCCTTCACATGGATTCTAACCCGTGACCATCGGTACGCCAGCCGAGCGCGCATGCCACTCGACCACTGTGCCCCGTGGATTTCTGCAAAGACTTCTGTGTTTTAATTGGATTTATGATATGAACAGAAGGAAAAATATGTCAAAAAGAATTGTTTTATTTTTTTTTCTCAGCTTTACTTTAGCAAGTTACTAATCAAGGCTCATAAAAAATAAATATACTCATCAACTTGAATCTACCAACCATCATGAGAATTGAAAGCTCTCTGCATTAGGAGCTGCTGTCGGATATCTCCACCATTATTTGTCTGATATTTGAACATGACATGCCTGTCAGGGCTAAGCCCATGCTCATTGACATTCTCTGAATGTGCCGATGGTCCATCACAAACTTCCGCTACCCCACTTTGATGTTTGGCCTTGTGGTTGACAGATTGTAAAACATTAGTTCCAGCTGCTTTTGCTCTTGAGACAGGGGAACATGATGGGTCAATAACATACAACTTTTTGGTGGGTGAAACATAAGATTGGCCATACTTTGCATGAAGTGGCAGTCCAACTCCCACATTTCCGTCTTTTAAATTGGACATGGTGCTTTCGACTCTGCTGTGATGATGAAAGGAAGGTTCTGATGTTGAGAATGTGTGTAATGACTGAAGTGTATTACTTCTTTATGATGAGTGTCTCATTACCCGTGCTCATATTTTAATTTACATCTTGAATTACGTCAATTCTGGTTGAATAGTTATCATTCCAAAATCCTGTAGAAAAAATATATCAGGAATAAAAAAATTATTTAGAAAATACTTAAGCTATGTTATGTTAATGACTATATCAACTATATGAATATGCCAAATGGAATTTTAACTATTACTTTGAATAAATGTCATAAATAAGTATTTGAAATTTTGTGTGTCACTTTAATTGATTTTTAAATTTGCTTTAGATTTAAGCTTAACAAAGGATTTAAGAAAACATATATAACTATGATATAAAATGGATATGCACTTGACACTTGTCTTGACTTCACTATCAATTATCATCTTAAAAAATCAAGTCCACAGACCACTAGCATATCAAACATTTTTTAAATATTTTTTTTTGGGGAAGAGATAAGGCTAAGGAAGTTAAGTACAAAATAAAATTTAAAAATTAAGTTACAGTTTGTATCAGAGTACTGCCAGTGACCAATAACAAGTTACATTTACAGTTCTTACTTACAGTGTAGTGTACTATGTTAGTGTACATACAGAGTACTTATTACAGTCAGTTGAGTCAGTAAGTGTAAGTAAAAGTTACACTCACCGAGTCTCACTTATTTAAAGTTATTTTTAATTAACTATGAAACTATCGCTTCACTATTCTTAACTTGACTTACCACTTACTAACTTAAATTTGTATTTTCAAGTCTAAGTTCTAACTAGGACAGCAAAGCAGTTTAGTTAAATTTTTGTCACAAAAGTATGAATGTCATTTCAAAATAAAATTTCTTCACAAGTATTTGTTCAAACTTGTTATTTCCTTTTCCGTTTAGTTTGCCCACCTTCAATTTTAACTTTCTGACATTCTTGTCTACTTCAGAAAAATTTACTTCCGCTTTTTGAATTAACTTTTTATAATAAAATAACATGTAACCGAGATAATCTATAAATACCGAAATAATGTAACTTTAAAACTATTTTGGAGAATTTTAAATTAATTTCTTAGTTTTAAATGTAATTTTTTCAAGTGAACTTAAGATTTTTCTTCTTCAGAATATTATCAAAAAGTTACAGAGGTATAATTCAACAATTTAGTTAAGAACTTCAAATTAAATTAACGATAAAAATAAATGAATGCAAATTCTAAGGCTTTGTGTTTATTTAAAGAATGTTATAATAATAAAAATTTTATTTTTGCAAATATGGACTATAGACACACCACGTCAACTTGAACTATCAATAATTATTATATTGAACTAAGACATAAGGATAAAAACACCTTTCTTATTCCGTATGCAAGAACAAACACATACAAGTTTTCCTTCTTCCCGTCCGGAATTCGGACGTGGAATGGGTTGCCTGAAGAATCCAGGAAAACCAACACTTTATCAACATTTAAATCTCTAATAAAAATGCAGGACTAAACACAAACCATAGATAAGCGTAGGACGCAATAATCTTCTGTATAGAAGGAGCGTCTGTAAACAGATAAGATAAGATAAGATTGTGAAGATCTCGAAATTTCCTTGATCCCATTCTGTTTTTAATTTTAATTTTATTTTATTTGTATTTTCCATTTCTCTATTTTCAGATACGGTAGATACTTTCCATACTTCAATACACCTTTTATTAATTTAAGCCCGTTTCTTTGTGGCTTTTGTTGATTTATACTCGCCTCTCCTATAGGGGCCGTTCATAAATGACGTCACGCGATTTTGGTCGATTTTTCAATCCCCCTCCCTCATCGTGAGGCATCGTCACAAAAACTTAGACCCCTTTACAATATGACGCCACAAAGCTTTGACCCCCCCCCCAAAGCTGTATTTTCTATTTGAAAAATAGCATGTTTCAAATCACTTTTTTGAAATTTAAGTATGTATTTATTGTAAGGGGCCGTCCATAAATGACGTCACGCGATTTTGGACAATTTTCACCCTCCCCCCTCGTCACGCGTCGTCACAAAAAAATTATTCCCCTCTCCTATAATAAGTCAGAAAGCTTTGACCCCCCCCCCACCAAACCCCCCCCCCACCTTATTTCCTATTTGAAAATAAGTATGTTTCAAATCACTTTTTTTTTGTCATTTAAGTATTTATTTAGTGTAGGTCTACATTATAATATCGAATATCGTAACACGCGTGAAGCTATGTAAAACGTCATTAAATAAATTGTAAGCCAGTGCTTCTCAAACTTGTTCTTATTAGACGACCGGCAGGTATTTTTTCATTTATCTCATTTGGGGTGAAAAGGGAACTCTTTGGGGTAATGCTAAATCATTGTGGGCATATAAAATTCGCTAGAAACCGCTCAGTTTGGGTTAACAATAATGTTAACATAAACTTTTATAATTTTAATTTTTAGGTATCCGGTTGAACCGATCCGTTTTTTAAAAACGTTTAACCGGCCTTCAGAAAACGAACCGTGCTAACATCCTTAGATTATATATTATTTTAATGCATACAAATTAAACATTGACTATTAATCACCACGGTTAATTTCTTTGTTTAGAAAAAAAATATTTAAAAATAATATTTTTAAAATGTATTTTTAAAAAATCCCTCAATTGACTGACGGGCATCTCGTAAGAAAGAGGTCGGTAAAATGGGGTAAATTACCTCATCTGGGCGATCTGGGGTCAAAGGGGAATTCTTGGGGGTTATGCAGACTCATTTGCGACAGATAACATCCACTACAATCCACTAGATAATAGATATATTAAAATACATCATGTGTACGTGTACGCTTGGAACATATGCCGACTATTGAACCAGTTCCTTCCAGAAAATGAATTTTTTAAATTTGACAACTATGTAGATTTCTTACCTACGTACTATACGAAGACATAAAATCCACCCTACTTTCATTTATATTGAAACGAGTGACAATAATTTTAATCCACATGACTTGACTGTATCAAGTATCTTTTCTGTGATATTTAAAATTAATGCCTTAAAACCTGAGCTAAGCAGAAAAGTTGTTTTGTGCTCCTCTGGAATTGCGCTGTCAAGAATTTGATGCATTCAATAAAGTTAATGAATACTTTGACTAATTTTAAATGGGCTCATTTAACATTATATCTAGAATGGCCAGGGGCGTTTGACCAAAAACCAATCGAACAATTTTATCAAACTTAAAACGTTTATAATTGTATCAAATAGATCCCCCCCCCCTCAAAAAAAAAGGATATTCCGTGCCGTTTTGACTTAAAATATGGAGCTGCGGTTACATCATAAATGCTTTGATGTCAACATCAAACGACGCAGGGTAACAATTTCATACTTTATCTTGTGGATTCTCAAACTTAAGGATTACATTAATTTTCATGTCTTGATAACTTACGTCAACCGGCGCCTGATGGCCTACCGACCGGCACATTGAGAAGCACTTATTTTAAATTTTAAAAAAGCCATTAAATAAATTGCAAGTGACCAAATATTTAAGTGGAAGTTTTATTTAAAGTTACCTTTTGATGTGACGTCACATGTCTTCAACCCCCCTCCCTCCCACTCGTCACGCATCGTTACAAAAGTGTGACCCCCCTCGCCCCCTTAGGTGCGTGACGTCATTTATGGACGGCCCCTAAGGTTTCACTCTAAAATCGTAACACGCGTGAAGCTATGTAAAACATCATAAAATAAATTGTAAGAAATCAAATATTTAAGTGAAACTTTCATTTAAAGTAGCAAGTTTTGATGTGACGTCATATTTCTCAAACACCCCCACCCCCTCGTCACACATCGACACAAATGTGTGGACCCCCTGCCCCCTAGGTGCGTGACGTCATTTATGGATGGCCCCATACTTTATTTTTAAAAGTGTACCACCCAGCCAAAATATACCCTTATTTAAAATACCTATTGTAGCGTGGAATTCCAATGCAATACATATTATCTCTTTTCAGTTTTGATGCAGGTCCATATACTTTTGTAGAGCTTAAATTTGTATAGTAATAATCAAGTATATTTCTGTGACAAGCAAGAATAAAATGCCACCCATAGCCTATATAGGGGGGGGTGTAAAATTGGCCATAATTGCATGGCGTCGTTTATGGACGGCCCCATTAGCCCAATCAGTCCCCCCTCTTTTTTAAAAATCCGCACCTAATTACAAATATTTCTTTATCTTATCTATACAGACGCTCGTTCTGTACCCTTCTCCAAGGGTTTGCTTGGTAATGCGTGGAACCCACAAAGCCGTGGCCTGTGAAAGCTGCATCACTTGCCAACAGATCATCTGTCATGGTCTGTGGACGCAACTATCTTCTGCATAGAAGGAGCGTCTGTACTGTATAGATAAGAAGAAAAAATTTAATATGCAGATTTACTTAAATTTGATCAAAATTCTTTTTGGAAAATTAAAAAGTTGTCTTTGATCTTGGTAATTAGCGGGACTGCTACATTTTCAAAACAAACATTAACAAATTAAGAAATCCAGCAGCAAAATAAACGTTTTCCAAAATTGAATGAATGGCTACTTCAAATGAGAAATTTAAGGCACCAGCAGTGTCTGAAACAATGGACAGTATGTTTTATTACGTAAATTTTAGAACTAAATTGTTCTATTTACTATGAATCATGAACATTTCAAAATTCTTTCATGATTCATAATCGGAATAATCGAAGTGTCTGCTGCTACAATGACAAAGTAATGGCAGACAGCTCGACGGGATGTTGCTAGTGCTACGACAGATCATAACACTATCAACATCCCGTCGAGTTGTCTGCTGCTACGACTAGTCGTAAAAAATAGGCAAGCGTTATCCGCACGGTTTTTACCGTGCGAATAATGTTCGACATTATTTGCACTGTTTTGACCGTGAGAGTGATGCCGATTGATATCTAAATTCTTATTACTGCTTATTATTTATGTTGCATTGCTTACTTAATATATCTTTTGGTTTGGAGGGTACAAAAATAATTAAACTGTAATTTTAATTGTCTTTCGAGTGTTCCAGTGCACTCAACTTTGTATAGTACAGTCGAAACCGCTTAAGTCGACGGCGTTGGGGTATGAAAAATGGCGTCGACATAACCGATGATCGAGTTAAAACGAAAACCAATATGGCGGCAAAATATTACCATGTGCTTGAAATTTCTTTATGTACGTGATTAATTAGTTAGCGTTAATTAGTGGTGGGACGATTAATCGGAATCGTATCGGAACCCTAATATTTCTTCACTCTTTCCTAAGGTTGTAATGACCGTTCGTTTTTAAGGACCGTTTAAAATTTAAATATAACCATGGTTCCCACTCAGGAAAAAGTCGGGAATTCTTTAAAAAAATTTCTCGGCCTTGAAAGTCGGGAAAAGTTATGACTAATCGGGAATTTATATATATATATGCCGAAGTAAAGGACTTTGATTACATCTCTGTCATGTCTCAATTCCATTTCAATTTAATTAAAAATAAGTTACCAGTTTATAATTGTCTGCAGATGCGCTAAAAGGTCAAAGTTTACGCCTCGCCTCGTCCCATGCGCATGTCACGCCGCTAGCGTTTGGATTGCCGTCGGATCAGCGAATAAAAATAAACATATCAATATGGTAATTTTAAGTTTAATGCTTTTGACGTGCAGGATATCTGTTACTATCAGAACGCTCTCGAATTTCCTAGGTCTTGTAATAATATAAATAAAACTATTGCGGCCTTGACCGTTGATCACAGCACGCTGTGGGCTGTGTGTTTGACCTCGGCCGGCAACTAAGTCTAAGCGAATTTTAAAAAAAATCATTCCTTATCAGAATTCGACCTGCAAAAGTGATGACGTGTATATTAATAATATTATATACATGTACTGAAATATTCAGAAAATGATTTTATTTCATCGTCACGCGCGTGTTAGTGTCACAGTCACATCTTACTGGTAACAAAGCAACAAAAAACTTTTAAAAGAATAATACTTTTTTATTTAATTATATAAAAACCACTGTCGATTCTCGATACAAACCTTTATTTTCATTTCTAAAGATATTCGTTTATCTTAAAAATTAAAATGATCAATGCATCAGAAAATGAATTCAGTTTAATAATAATATAACATGCACTGCGAAATAATGACGGATTAAAGATCGCTAATGCCGATTTACGGGCACCTCGGGTGTTTACATCTAATTCACACATGGATCGAAAGTGAAAGAAGATAATAACATCCGGAAATTATTATTGAAATCTCGTACACAATAGCCGGAAGTCTCGAAGACGCGAGATGTCAACACTGTTTTGAACTAAAAATGCCAGTGCATTGCTAGGCCAATCCGCAAGCTAACCAAGTTAAGTTGCAAATTTGTTCCCCTTTTGTGCTCGAGGTACTAGGTTTCGGCGACTTAGAAAAATCGAATTAGCCGATGAAAAAATGCTAAGACAAAGAGAGAATTTGGCGGTTCCAATAAAATATGTCGAGTTAGTGGGGTGGTCGAGCTAACCGAGCTCGAGGTAAGTGGGTTCGACTGTATATATAATATATATTATGACCATAACTAGCACTGTTGGACATCAAAAATCCATTAAGTTAATTGAATTTAAAACATGCAAAAGTCTAAAGTGAAAGACGATAAAATGGTATAGCATAAAAATTTAGAAGTGAGAGTCTGCAACTGTAACAGTGACTAACACTAACAGAATAATTGATAAAATAGGTATATAGGGTGGGGGAATAATAAAATGTTTCTTGAAATGAGCCTGCTTGAGTGATCACAAGCATCCTCACTGTGGTTGTAAAACAAAACAACAAAAAGAAAATAAAAAAAAATAAAAAAATTAAGACCGTCCATGGATTCGATCCGCTAACCATAAATGCACTCCGCTTAGATTTACCACACGCCTGGAGAAGTTGATATGCGATGGCGACATTTAAAAATTATAAGTAATTATCATAAATTGAACACCAATCAATTTTTATGGCAGTGCTACTGTAAAATTTCAGTAATCATGAAATTTTAATACGTATTAGCATATAAATTACACATTTAGCCTAAATCGAGTGATATCGGCTATTATTGTGTATACTGTATACGTCGGTCGCGTTTTTTTTTCTAAAACGACATCAGCTGCTAGAATACGCATGCGCGACGACCCGTGCGGATAATACTCGACATTATTCGCACGGTTTTTACCGTGCGAATAATCACTTCGTAAAAAATATGCTGTATTTTAATGAAGTGATTATTCGCACGGTTTTGGCCGTGAGGATAATGCCGAGTATTATCCGCACTGGTCGTCTGCGCATGCGTCTTCTATGGGCTGGTCACGTTGAAAAATAAAACGCGCCCGGTGTAGACAAAATAAAAGCCGATATCACTGGATTTCGGCTAAAGTGTGTAATTAATATGCTAATACAAATTAAAATTTCATGATTACTGAAGTTTTAAAGTAGCACTGCCATAAAAAATTATTGGTGTCCAATTAATGATAATTCTTATAGTTTATGATGGTATGTGGATCGAATCCCAGGACGGTCTTACTTATTTTTTTATTTTTTTGGTTACTTAGTTTTTTGTTTTTTTTACAACCACAGTGAGGATGTTTGCAAACACTCAAGCAGGCTCTTTCCCAGAAACATTTTATTATTCCCCCACCCATGCCTGTCTTATCTATTCTGTTACTTACTGTTACAGACTCTCACTTTTAAATTTCTATGCTATACCATTATATTATAACGTCTTTCGCTTTTGCATGCTTTAAATTAAATTAACTTAATTAATTTATGAATTTACTTTGGAATCTCAGGTTCCTTACATCACTGGATCCAATACTTCCTTTTGGGCAGGGAGCAAACTGTAATAATTAATGGATCTAAATCTGCACCAATAAAGGTTAATTCAGGAGTTCCACAAGGAACTGTGCTAGGTCCCTTACTCTTTTTAATATATATAAATGATTTACCCAACAACATCTCAACAGGAAAAAAGGTTAGGTTATTTGCTGATGATTGTATAATTTATAGAACAATTAAATCAGAACAAGATAGCAAAATTTTACAAAAAGACCTAGATGAATTGATAAAATGGGAAACTAACTGGAGTATGAGTTTCCACCCAGAAAAGTGTCAACTGTTAAGAGTAACAAAGAAAAAGAAACAAATAAATTCAAAATATTTCATTCATGGAAAGGAACTAACCCAAACTAAAGATGCACAATACTTAGGAGTCATAATAAATGAGAAATTATCATGGAATCCCCATGTCAATGAAGTTATTAAAAAATCAAACAAAACCTTAGGCTTTATAAAAAGAAACCTTTACAAATGTAATAAAGATATAAAACTAAAATGCTATCTCACTTTGGTGAGACCTGTACTAGAATATGCATCTTCTGTATGGGACCCATCCACCAAAGAAAACATTGATAAACTAGAACAAATCCAAAAAAGAGCTGCCAGATTCATTACTGGAGAATATTCAAAACTGACTAGAATAACACCATTAGTTAAATCATTAAACCTTGAAACACTAGAGGATAGAAGAACCAAGAGTAAAGTAGTAATCATACATAAAGCAATTAACTCTAATTTAGAAATACAACACAAAGATAACTTAATACAACCCTCAGATAGACATAAGGATAAAAACACCTTTCTTATTCAGTATGCAAGAACAAACTCATACAAATTTTCGTTCTTCCCGTCTGGAATTCGGGCGTGGAATGGTTTGCCTGAAGAAAACAGGAAATCCAACACTTTATCAACATTTAAAACTCTAATAAGAATGCAGGACTAAACACAAACCATAGATTAGCGTAGGACGCAATAATCTTCTGTATAGAAGGAGCGTCTGAAACAGATAAGATAAGATAAGATAAGATAAGCTAGTTTTGGGGAGAATAATCATTAGCCGTTTTAATTACATTTACAGAGCCTCGTCCAATTATGAATGAAAGTTAATAAATCTACTTTATAATATACTAGCAGACCCGTCGTGCGTTGCAACGATCTCAGTAAAAAGGAATACATATAGATAAAAAAAGGAATTACATTAAGGGTCACCGGGCCTATCAGTTTAACATATGAAGTTAAAAATCTGTTCATTTCAATCAATTTCATAACAAATATATAAATATATTTATCTATATTTATCAATATCGTGTAAAATTGAATGGGGAATACAATATTAAAAGTTAGTAAAAAACACATTTAGGGCCCCCAGTCCCGAGGAAATGGAAATTAGCAGTTCAGTGCCCTATAGTAATTTAATTTTGGCTCTTAAGTTTTTATATACCGAGTTTGGTCAAAATCCAGTTATTTTCTCATTATCTAACACTTAAACTAATTTTTATATAGCTAATATAATGAAAAAATACATTAAGGGGCCCCCAGGCCCATTCGGTTCAAGATGTACATTTTGAAAACCTGTTCATTTAAATTCAGTTTCCTCATGGATATATTTCTCAAGATCGTTAAAAACTGAGTGGGAAATAATATCTTAGAGTATACACACAAAAAAAGACATTTGGGGCCCCCGACCCTGAACAATTGGACATTAGAAGTGCAGTGCCATTTGTTATTTTAATATGAGCTACCAAGTTTTTATATACAAAGTTTGGTTAAGATCCAATCATTTACTCAGTAGCTAATGCATAAACTAATTTTATATAGCTCATATAAGCAAAAAACGACATTAAGGGCCCCAGGGCCCAATTAGTGCAAGATATCAAGTTCAAAACACCTATTTATTTCAATCAATTTTATAGTGGATATATTTATCTATGTTTCTCAAGATCTTTAATAATTGAATTGGGAAAATAAAATCATAAACGTTTATGAAAAAAGACATTTTGGGCCCCCAGCCCCGAATAAATGGACATCAGGAAATTAGTACTCTATAGTATTTTAATATAGGCTATCAAGTTGTTATGTACCAAGTTTGGTCAAGATCCATTCATTTTCCAAGCAGCTAAGCCTTAAACTAATTTTTATATAGCTCATATACGAAAAAATCCCCATTATGGGCCCCCGGCGCCCCATGAGTGTTAAATTTAAAAAAAAGTAGCCTATTTCCATCCCGGGAGCGTACTCAAAAGTCTCCAAAATTTTCATGGCGATCGGATGAATGGTTTAGTCAGCTCTAACAGACATGCATACATACTTTGATTTTTATATATATAGAAAAAATAAAAATACGAAGTTCGAGTGCACTGGAACAGTTAATAATAGTTACATTATTTTAAATTATTTTTTAGGTAAATTTAAATAGTCAGCTAAATCCATAGTATTACTAATTAATAAATTAATTAATGATTATCTAACGATATGCAGGTCTGCTCATATTATTGATTATTGCTAAAATGGATAAAAAATATAAGATTCCAGTCACTCCAAAGACGGTTAAAATGACAATTTAATTATTTGTATACCCTCCAAACTAAAATATGTCAATAAACAATGATACATAAATAATAAGCTGTTAGTAATAAGAATTTAGATATCGTTTGGCATCATTCTCACTTTCAAAACTGTGCGGCAGTGCGAATAACGCTAGGCATTATCCGCACGGTTTACCGTGTGGATAATGTTGGACATTATTCCCACTGCCAAAACCGTGCGAATAACACTTACCGTATTTTAATTATGCTAATACTAATAATTTAATACTAAACATTAGTTCTCATAATCAAATTTCATGATTACTAGATAAGCCGATTAATGAATTTTAAAGGTTAAAAAAAACTTGATTGGTTTCCATTTTATGACAAACAGTTATAATTTTAAAAAATCGCTATCTGACATGAGCTTCGCTAGCTGAATTTATAGTGATGGGCAATACTTTGATGTTACAACTGATACGAGGGTTCTAATCTCGCTCTCAGCAAGTGTTTTTTTTAAAACCACAATGAGTGTGCTGGTAATTTTGATTTTATAACTACTTATTCTGAATAGCGGATACGTTGAATCCGTTGATTAATCTATTCAGATTTTAGAATTAATACACACATAACACATAAATAAGCCCAGATCTTGATCTATTAATATCGTATTATATTATATATGATATTGATAATATATGTAGATAAAATATTATGAAGAGTTTGTTAAAGTTAAAATATTATAGAAATTATAGCGACTTATTTTTTTAGAAGTAATCGAAGTGTTAATTTCTAAGAGTACTAAGACTAGTGGTAGCAAGTGTTACGACTACTCGTAACTAAGGAAAAATACCTCGCTTACTATTACTAACGGTTTAAATGGTACTCTTATTTAGAGCGGTTAATCACGAGTCCTCAAACAAAACAAAAAATTAAAAATTGACAATAAACCATCACTGTTTACTTAATTGTTTGGAAGATTTTTTGTTTTTTTAAATTCTCTGAATTGAAGTTGAAGGTATCTCAAAAAGAGCTGAACGCAAGCGGGGGAAGCGGGTTTTGATGTCATTATCACACACGCGAGGCGAAAACTTCAATCTTCATGCATCCTCTCACTGGTTCTCAAAATATAAGGAAATACGGACCGGTGGTTAACCGGTAATTTTTTTTAACGATTAAACGCTTCTCAAAAACGAGCGGACTTAACAACCTTAGTTCAAACCCTGATGGCGGCAAATTTTTATATTTTAAAAAAAATAAACCACAATGAATGTGATTGTTACTTTTGTACTAAATAAATTTACATGTTTGAATTAATACACACAAAAATAAGCCTGGATCTATTAATAGCATATAATATATGCGTATAAAATATTAAGAGAAGTTTGTTAAGATATTATAGCTACTTAGTTTTTTTGAAGTGTCTACTCCACTGCTAAGACTAGTCGTAGCACTAGCCAGGAAACTTCTGCTACAACATGTCGTAGCAGCAGTCTCCTGGCTAGTGTTACGACATGTCGTAACGCTATCAACATCCCGCCGAATCGTCTGCTGCTACGACATGTCGTAGCACTAGTTTCCTGGCTAGCGTTACGACATGTCGTAACGCTAGCAACATCCATTCATAATTCATAGTATGTTCATATGACCCCTTTCCAGTCCATGATGGACTATGGGGCAAGTGATGTAGCGTTCACAAGTTTTTAGCCACCACTAACGAGCAGGGGAATGTGTGGCCAGCACAATGCCACAGGGGCCTCGCCAGTACCTGGGCTTGAACCCGCGTCTCAAAATCTGCCTCGGATCGATAGTCCAGTATGTTCAAAGTAATAGTAATAGTATATATTATATAGTATACTAGCATAGGTACTTGGATTTGAGGCTTTTTTTGACGCAATCGCGCTCCATAGGGTTTTTGAGACGCTTTTTTCGAGTATAAAATGATAGGGTTCGCTATGATAGTAGTTGTAGTAGTTTTAGTAGTAGTTACTATTCTATTAGTATTAGTACATGTAGTGAATATTTAGTTACAGTCAGTAAGATATAGTTTAATAATACAGTTTTTGCATGCATTGTATAGTATAGTATACATAGTTATAAAGTCTTGAGTTAGTATTAGTACTATCAGTATTTTATTAGTAAAGTAAAAGTAAAGACAAGGCACAGAATGCCTCCCAGCAATCTCCATTGAGGGAAACACCTTGGATGTTGTTGAGGATTTCACCTACCTTGTCAGTAACATCACAAGCGCACTCTCCCTGGAAAAGGAAATAGAAACAAAAATTGTTTAGGCTGCATCGTTAAAGGCAAGGCTAAAATAAAGAGTGTGGAACAATGCGCAGCTCACAGATAGGATGAAAATCACTGTGTACCAGGCCTGCGTGCTCAGCATATTCCTTTATGGCAGGGAGTGCTGGACGACCTACGCCAAGCAAATAAAGCAGCTTAACAGTTTCCACTTGCGATGCTTGCGTAGGCTCCTACACATCAAGGGGCAGGATAAAATCACAAATGTGGAGGTACTAAGGAGGAGCCATTCGTTGAGTTTGCACTCAATCCATAGCGAGAGGCGCCTGTGGTGGTTGGGTCATGTCCACAGAATAGGCTTGGTGGGAATTACAAGAGCCCTGCTTAAAGTTGAGCTGGCAACTGGTATGAGAAAAAGAGGTCGTCCCGCGTTCGCTACAAGGACGTCTGGAAGAAAGACATGTCACTGGCGTGCATTGACCATAAAACGTGTGAGGCCATTGCTGTTGAGCGCACCCTCTGGCAGTCAAAAGTGCATGTGGGCATTCAAGTTGTGGAAGCCACCCTCACAGCTAGGAGTGAAGAGAGGAGAGCCAGGAGGAAGGGGAAGGGGGGAAAAGAGCAGGAGTCAACGCCATTGCCCCTTGAGGGCGGACGGATGCATTATATCTATCTAATATCTAATTTATTAGTATTAAATTATTAGAATTAGTAGTCTAATTACAGATTCTAGTAACTAGTCTAGTACTACCACTACCTGCCTTAGAAATATGCCTTTGACTTTGGCAAATTCATTTGTCAGTTTCAGTAACTGACATTTTAAGTTTATGAACATTTAAATTAGTTTTAGAATTAACATTCTGATTCATTATATCATTATTTTCATTCAATACTAAACATCAGTGCTTCTCAAAGTTGTGGTCCAAAGGACTGGTGCCGGTCCGTGGGCCATCCGCCGCCGGTCGGCAGGAGTTATAAAAAACGACTGAAAAATCTAATTATAATCCTCCATTTTCATCCATTAATACAAACCATGTAGAATATGTCAATTTTTCGGCAATAAGCACATAAAATGAAACAAATAAAATAAAATAAATTACATTTTGCTGCCATATCAGTACAGGGAAAATAGTGCACCAGTCCCCGGTGTAATGGAAAAAATTCCTGCCGGTCCGCCATTACTAATGATTAGTATTAGTTTTTGATCTTTATTATTATTGTTAGTATTATTCATTTATTAGTAAAGACATTGTCATTATTAGTATTTGTCTATTACAAGAATAAAGTTATTGTAATAAATGAATGAAGAATTAATTTCTTTGTCAATCGAATGAAGAGTTCACAATTTTAATGCTAGAAAATTAGGAATCCGCTGCCTTCTTTGTCATTTTTTTAAGGGAGATATTATACTGAGATTTTTCCCAATAACACAGGATGTTATAAGGAGATTTTTCCAGATAACGCAAGATGTTATTCTGAAATTTCTTTCAGAAAAACAAAATGTCAGTATTTTTACCTCGTTCTAATTTAGTATAGGTAGTTATCATAGCTTTTTAAAATTATTTTTTAAATAGTTGTGCTTTGTCTTGTCAGCTCTAACTCTAAATGATTTGTAATTACAGTATAAGAATGTAAAATTGATTTCATTAGTTCTAACCCCAATAATAAAGTGACCAGCCAAAAATCACCGTACAACGCTAAGCATTATGGGAAAATAAATCTCTGTATAACGCTCAGCATTATAGGGAAAAATCTCAATTAACCACTCCTTTTTTAAAACATGTTTAGCTTCTGGCAGACCAGGTGATTGCTGTCCCTGGTGATCGCTGTCCCTTGTGATCGCTGCCCCTGGTGATCACTGTCCCTGGTGATCGCTGTCCCTGGTGATCGCTGTCCCTGGTGATCGCTGTCCCTGGTGATCGCTGTCCCTGGTCATCGCTGTCCTTGGGGATCGCTGCCCCTGGTGATCGCTGCCCCTGGTGATCGCTGTCCCTGGTGATCGCTATCCCTGGTGATCGCTGTCCCTGGTGATCGCTGTCCCTGGTGATCGCTGTCCCTGATGATCGCTGTCCCTGGTGATCGCTGTCCCTGGTGATCGCTGTCCCTGGTGATTGATTGCTGCCCCTGGTCATCGCTGCCCCTGGTCATCGCTGCCCCTGGTTTGAAAAGCTCTAAAGAAATACTGCTACTCATCTTCACATGAATAATGCTAAATCAAAATCTATCACACGCTATTGCTGGTAGCTCAGAAAGTAAAAAAATATTGGTATTATATGTGTTTTTAAGTGTTATGTATTAGACCTTTGAAGACTAGTGGATAGTTTACAAGCTGACTGTAATTAGAAATGTTTTTCGTATTCTTTCCTTAGTATTAATGGAGATTTCCCGTTTATTGAACACTGGGCTTGATGAAGAAACAATGGCAGTGTGTTTACGGCTTTGTGAGAATGGTGTTAACCCAGAAGCTCTTGCTCTAGTTATTCAAGAGTTACGAAGGGAGTCGGCCAGTTTTAAGGTAAAGTTTAAACAAAGTTTACACCAGATTATGTTAAAACTTTGAAAATGGTTTTACTTTGTAAAAGATAACTTTAAATGTTAAAGACCGTCCATAACTTATGTCAACTATTTGCCTCAATCCACAAAATATTATTTTCCGCCCCATCCACACACCTAAAGAAAAATAAAATGCAACCCTTAAAAAACAACCTTAAATCATTGAAGGTTGAACCCCAACATTATCTGTTACGTATACTTTACTAGTGTTGTCTTAACCCAAACCTATGACCTTGACTTACTAATCCAAGAAATGTAATAAATTTTATGAATTTGTTTTTAAAAATGTTTTACTTTTTTTTCAGGCTGAAATGTCTGGTGATTCAACGAGACTAAACAATTTTACTGGTCGTAGCTGAAATGTTTGGTGATTCAACGAGACTAAACAATTTTACTGGTCGTCCACTCAGTCCTTCTGAGAAAAGTATAAGATTCATTTATTAAAAGTTTGAGGACGAGAGTAACAGCTTTAATGTTTGTGAATGAGAGACAGCTATCAATGGATGATTGTATCCATGGTTGGAGTTAAGTCATGGATGTAACTTTCCTGTGTTGAGAGTCATGAATTTATGTTTGTGAATGAGAGACAGCTATCAATGGATGATTGTATCCATGGTTGGAGTTAAGTCATGGATGTAACTTTCCTGTGTTGAGAGTCATGAATTTATGTTTGAGAATGAGAGACAGCTATCAATGGATGATTGTATCCATGGTTGGAGTTAAGTCATGGATGTAACTTTCCTGTGTTGAGAGTCATGAATTTATGTTTGAGAATGAGAGACAGCTATCAATGGATGATTGTATCCATGGTTGGAGTTAAGTTATGGATGTAACTTTCCTGTGTTGAGAGTCATGAATTTATGTTTAAGAAAGTTTTTCTTGTATGCGTCATGGAGATATATGCCAGTTTGTAAATACATTTTCTTTGCACACTAAAAATTGAAAGGTTCAACTGTGAATAAACTAATTGATGATTGATTGAAAGGTTCAACTGTGAATAAACTAATTGATGATTCATTGAAAGGTGCAACTGTGAATAAACTAATTGATGATTGATTGAAAGGATTTTTTGTTGATGTTTCTTGACAATGAAATTCATTTCATGTCATTCTTCCTGTTCATGTCAAGTTGTGAATTTCTGTTCTTAATTTTAGGAGGTTTAAGGCAGAGGTTCACAACCTTTTTGTACTCTAGAACACATTTTAAAATATCGGTAGGGTGGCGGGCACCACCTATTTTTAATCGACAAACTCCTTCCATAACTTCTCATGTTCCCATAATTTATTTTCTAATATTCATAATTTATTATCAAATAATAAACAAAAAAAATTTCAAAATAATAAAATTATTATTCAAATTGCATACACACAGAGAAATGTATTTACAAAACGTAAACAAAGTAATAAAAAAAACAAATACAAAGAAAAGATTTTATAAACAAATATAATATCAATATGTCAATGTGATATTTGGCATTGCATATCATTGGCCAGTGCCTCATAATTAGGAGAGTATGACGATAATCCTGTTAGCAAACAATCATAAAGATGCTCATCGGTGAGTCGAAATCTATATCTTGATTTTATTAAGTTCATGTTTGAAAACAATGCTTCGTATAAATATGTCAAACCGAAAAATTATTCAATTTTATATGCCACTTTTTTCAAAAATGCGAACTTTTCTCTGTCCACTGTATTCCAAAAGTCATCTGATATTAAGGACTTTAGCAGAATATTATTCTTAAGGTCCAAGATTTCTAACTCTAATTCTTCTGTCTTACCTTGAACAAAATCTGCAAGATATGCGGCCATTCCCATTACATTTATTTTGGAAAGTAAAAGGAAGGAAACATTTGCCTCGACATGTGTAAACTGCAAAAATCTCTCTTCAAACTGTTTTGTTAACACTATTAACGCTTAAAGATGCTTAATCAATAATGACCCTTTAATTCATTGTTACCTAGCAATTTCTTATATTTGGGAAATGCACGAGATAATTGATCTGCAGATGTGATATCAACAAATCCAATTTATCTTAAAATAAAATGACTGCAACTCCAAATTTAAAGAATTCAATTTTTCGATGATGTCTGTGAGAAATTCCAAATCAATCAGCTAGAGAGTCAGCTAGTTCATCATAATTTTCCTTTTTATCGTTTTAAATGTTTTTATATGAGTTAGTATGTCTGTTGAAACTGCATGCATTCTTCTTGTGAAGGTGTTATTTGACAACTGTATGTCTTGTATTGTTGAGACAATCTCACCTTTGTTAGAAAATCCATCAAACAAACTATCGGAACCAGTCAAAAATAGTTCCTTAAATAACCCACCATCAATGAAAGGTTTCTTCTTTTTTGCGAGCATGTGAGAAATTTTGAAAGAAGCAATGGTGGCCTTTTTAGAATTTTCCACATGTCTAGTGAAAACAGTCTGTTGTGCAGTTAGACTTGATTTTAGTTGACATATTTTTTTCTTTCTTACTTTAGATTTAAGTGGATAATTCGCATCAAAAGTGGCATGAATTGTCTGAAAGTGTTGTTCAACATTGTTTTTTCGGCACTGCAATGCTACTGCCACACAACAATCAAATGCATTTATTTTTCAAATTAACAAAACAATATGATTCCTCCCATTCAGTGTTAAAATTATAGGTTCCTTTTACTCGGTCCACTCATTTTAGGGCTAAAAAAAATATCACTCCCCGTACCAGGCTAGCGTGAAGAGTGCAGTCTTGCTCGTCGCTCGGCAAGTACTGTCAGCAAAGGAACCACTCATACATACAATATCGCAAACATACGAACGTATTTAATAAACCTAGGCACTCAAAAAAATTAAAACTCTAACAAATAAATAAAAATAATTCACATTTTTAATTAATGTTTATGAAAAAAACTATGTCTCTGTCGAAAAGTGGCGGGCACTAATCGTTCCGCGGGCACGGGGTTGGGAACCCCTGGTTTAAGGGATCAATATATTTGTTGTTGAATGAAATCATTTGAAGCTCATATAAAAAATATTTTGCAGACTTTGAGCTTTCACTCCTCCCCTTGGCCTAGTGTTTAGAATTATTTGAATAATTTTGTAAGTTAATGATACATTGTTAAAATGATCCCTAATGTGTTCAAAGTGTGGGGGACCACTAGTCAGCTTTAGTGCTGTCACCTCAGTTTTGGCCTTGTGTCACCTCAGAACCTTGGGTCACCTCAGTTTTGGCCTTGTGTCACCTCAGAACTTTGTGTCACCTCAGAACTTGGCCTTGGGTCACCTCAGAACTTGACCTTGGGTCACCTCAGAACCTGGCCTTGTGTCACCTCAGAACCTGGCCTTGTGTCACCTCAGAACTTTGCCTTGTGTTGCGGAAAACTCCTCGTAACTTCCAAGTCAGTGATTTGACTAATCAAGAATCCATAACAGAATGCAGATCTTTGTTAACAAATACCCACTGGGAAGCAGTCAGTTCCTTGTCTCATAATGTTGGTCTTTTTGAGGCTTATCGTTAGACCAAAATCTTTGCATGCCTCTGAGAACTTGTCGACCAAAAGTTGGAGACCTATCTCTGAATGTGAGGTAAGGGCTGCGTCATCCGCGAAGAGCAGCTCTCTAATTAAAACATTTTCCACTTTTCTCTTTGCACGGAGACGGCTGATGTTGTACAGATTTCCATCCGCCCTGGTATGGATGTTTACACCCTCGAAACAGTCCTCGAATGCATGACGCAGTAGCATCGAGAAAAAGATACCGAAGAGTGTTGGAGCCAGTACACAACCCTGTTTGACTCCGCTACAGACTGGGAAGGGTTCTGAGGTGGCACCATCGAAGAGCACTGTGCTGTGCATATTGGTGTGGAAGGACTCGATGATGGAGAGAAGCCGCGGCGGGCATCCTATTTTTTCCAATATACGTAGCAGACCCTCGCGGCTGACCAGGTCAAATGCCTTTGTTAGATCTATGAAGGCAACAAAGAGGGCTTTCTGTTGCTCCCGACATTTCTCTTGTAGCTGACGGAGTGAGAAGATCATGTCCATTGTTGACCGGCCAGCCCGAAAACCGCATTGTGATTCTGGGTAGACATTTTGCGCCAGAATTTGCAGGCGTGCAAGGATCACTCTGGCAAAAGCCTTTCCCACAATACTCAGTAAGGAGATACCACGATAGTTATTGCAATCGCTGCGATCTCCTTTGTTCTTATAAAGCGTAACTATTTTGGCGTCACGCATGTCCTGTGGGATGTGACCGCGTTCCCAGCAATCGCATATGAGTTCGTGCAGAGGCTTCAGTAGTGCTGGCTGGCCGTGCTTAAGGACTTCTGCAGGAATGCCATCGTTGCCTGGGGCCTTTCCATTTCTCAGATGATCGATAGCCCTACCAAGCTCCTCTATTGACGGTGGAGCATCAAGCTGATCTAGAACTGGTAGATCTGGTATTCTTTCTATGGCAGAGTCAGATACTACATTCTGTGTCGCATAGAGTTCTAGATAGTGCTCAGTCCAGCGCCGCATCTGCTTGTCTCGTTCTGTGATCATCTCACCTGATTTTGTCTTGATTGGAGCTGACTTTGAAGTTGTGGGCCCAGTGGCCTTTTTTATGCCTTCGTACATTTGTTTTATATCTCCCTGATCAGCAGCAGATTGAATGCTTTTGCATAATTCCACCCAATAAGTGTTAGCGCAAAAACGTGCAGTCTTCCGGGCTGTGTTTCTGGCACTTCTGAGACATTTCAGGGTGTCAGGTCCTGGGGAAGCTTTGTAGGCCAGTAGAGCTTTTCTTTTTGTCTCCGTCACGGGATTCATTGTAACCCAGTGGGCTTCAAACCAATCTGCATTTTTTCTTTCCTTCCTCCCGAGGACGGCAAGAGAGGTGTTGTAAATAGTGTCTCGAATATGGAGCCAATTCGCATCGATTTGTTCTGTCCCTATAGCATCATGCGGATTGGGGATTTCTTTCTGCGAGGTGTTGGCTTTAAGAGCTTGCTCAAGCTTGGTGTTAAGTTGATCACTTATCTCAGGGCAGTTGATATTCTGCGTGTTGATGCGAGTTTTACCCTTGCTCTTTGAGTGACACAATTTCTTTGGTATTAATTTGATTCTGCTTGCGACCAAAGAGTGGTCTGTGTCACAGTCGGCACTGTGGTAACTGCGTGTTTGGAGCACACTGGCCAGATCAGATCGCCTGGTGAGAACCAGATCAAGCTGGTGCCAGTGCTTGGAGCGGGGATGTCTCCAAGACACTTTGTGGATGTCCTTGCATTTGAAGAATGTGTTAGTTACACACAGATTGTGAGTACTGCATAGCTCGAGCAGCCGCTGGCCGTTGTTATTAATTTTACCAATGCCATGTAAGCCGATGCTGGTGGACCAGGCTTTGTGATCTGCACCTACCCTGGCGTTGAAGTCACCGAGGAGGTATAGACTCTCATATGTGGGAATATTTGCTACTGCGGAGTCTAGAGCCTCGTAGAAGTTGTCTTTTAACTCTTCTTCGGAGCAGAGAGTTGGTGCATACAGGCTGAGGATATGGGCTGCGCCAGATGATGTTGAAAGTTTAATGCCGAGTATCCTCTCAGTGCCAAGTGCCGCCAGTTCAACGTATGACATAAGAGAGTTTTTTATGGCAAAACCAACGCCATGCTGCCTTGGTCTGTCTGATGGTAGTCCTTGCCAGACAAATGTGTAGTTGGCCTCAACCACTTTGCCGTTTTCAGCCAGCCGCGTCTCCTGTAGACATGCAATGTCGATGCCGAGACGGGAAAGTTCCCTGTCAATGACCGCTGTCTTCCTTATATCTTCCGCACATGAGGGGTCAGAGTTAAAACCAGTGCAGAGGGTTCTGACATTCCAGCTTGCTAAACGAAGTGCTGGTAACTTCTTTCTTATTTTTTCAGTTGGTGCTTGGGTTTATGGCTTGCTTGTTGAGTTGATCACTCTGAGCCCCATGCACCCAATGGGGCAGGCGAGCCATGACGGAACATCACCTTACTGGCTGGGGGCTGCCCAGCTTAAGGCGGGCGGTAGATGCTCAGTGAGACATGGCGATCTCTCCCACCGTCTGGAACGACCCCTGGCGCCTAGCTCTACGCCAATTGAGCAATGGCTTATAACCGGTAACTGCCGCTCCACGTGTTGTGTCTACGCCTTGCGGCGAAGCTGGAGTGACCTCTCCAGGATTGGGTCGAGGAGGTAGAGAAGGAAAAAAAAACACAGGAGGCTACGATAGCCTAGGCAGAGCTTTAGAAAGACCAGCTGTTGCCCAGGCAGCAGGCCCTCTCTCTCCACACAGATGGTGATTCCAGGGGAACAGCTTAGCTGATACAACAAGGTGCCATCTGCATCGCAGGAGTTGCCAGAGATATAGCGCATCGCAATAAAACTGCCTAAGGGACTCCGTCTCCTGATTTTCTGTTAGGGTTTACTCCCTTAGTCTCTCCGTGAACAGGTGTGGCCGCGAGACAACGGAGGTTTGAGATTGGAGTTTCCCTCTCCTAGATGAGCTTCCTATCAAGGTTAACGAGCCCCATCTGCCCGAAGCGGCTGGTTTTAAGGCGCCAGCGGCCCGCCTTCACCCCTTCTCCTGTCAGTTGAAACGTGATCCGCCAGACTTCGTTACAAGTCATACGAGAAGGCCAGGAGTGGTCCAAGGTTAGTATTGCCGGGGGTGGGAGTGGGAAATAAGCACCCACTCCTCTCGAAATATCCCCATAGCTTGCGTCTCATAATAGCCTCTGCTAACCAAAGTCCAACTCCTGGCCTTCTCAATACCCACTTAGATTCTTGATTTATGTGATGAAAGAAGAGTGTTAAGGAAAAACCAAAATTCTAATCAGTTTACAGCAGACAAATACAGACTGATTAATACAAAGATCAGGAATGAAATGAGGCTGACCAAAGAGGAATGGATAGATAACCAGTGCCGCACACTGGAAGATAGCATAGCTGCCAGTAATACTAAGAAAGCGTACGAGACATTAAGAAATCTTACAAAAACACACCAGGTGACAGCATCGATAATTGAAGACAGTAAAGGCCAGCTCCTTACTGATAACATGGCGGTATTAAGACGATGGACAAAATATTGCACCGAGCTGTACAATTGTAAAATCAATCCAGATAGCAACATACTACAGGAGCAACAGAGCAGAGAGATGAATGATCCACCAAGTGCTATTGAGCGAAGTTGAAGAGGCAGTACGGAACTTAAAATTGGGTAAGTCGCCTGGAGTTGACAATATCCCTGCTGAATAGCCGAAACATGGAGGAGCAGAGGTAACGAAACCCCTAACAAAACTCTGCCAGAAAATATTTGAAAAAAGATATGGCCCAAAGATTGGACGCAGTCGCTAATCATACCATTACCTAAGAAAGGCAATACGAAACAATGCCAGAATTATAGAACAATCAGCCTTATCAGCTACCCTAGCAAAGTAATGCTAAAAATTATCCTCAGCAGGTTAAAGCCAATATCCGAGAAATTACAGGCAGAAGAACAGGCAGGTTTCAGACCAGGCAGAAGCACAATCGAGCAGATCTTCAACTGTCGCTTGCTCATAGAAAAACATCTACAGCACAAAAGTGAACTCCATCACAAATTCATAGACTTCAATAAAGGCTTTGACCGAGTATGGCACGAGGGACTTTGGCAAGTTATGAGAAGTTTCAACATTGAAGAAGGGCTTGTAAAGGTGATCGAAGAACTCTACAATCAGACAAGCCGTGCAATTGTATTTAAAGGCTGCATAGGGGAGTTTTTCAAAACGACGATCGGGGTCCACCAGGGCTGCATTCTCTCCCCTGTCCTGTTCAATATCTTCCTTGAAAAAATCATGCAAGAAACTCTCAGTGATCACAACACATCCATCCCTATAGGCGGAAGTTGATCACAACACATCCATCTCTATAGGCGGAAGTTGATCACAACACATCCATCTCTATAGGCGGAAGTTGATCACAACACATCCATCTCTATAGGCGGAAGTTGATCACAACACATCCATCTCTATAGGCGGAAAACCTTTATGCAACCTGCGATTTGCTGATGACATAGATATTTTAGCTGGGAGCAGTAAAGAACTACAGGAGCTCACTGACAAACTTGCAGACAGATTAGGTGCATATGAGATGGAAATTAGCTCAGAGAAAAGCAAAATATTGGTTAATTCCTCAGCTGCCAGTATGGCCAACATCGTAATGAACCAACAAAAGCTGGAGGAGGCACATAACTTTAAATATCTTGGAGCAATTATATCCAGAGATGGTACATGTGAAGCTGAAATTCAAGCTAGAATTAGGTCGGCAATGGTCTCAATGACGAAGTTAACCAAAATATGGAACAGCAAAAACATTAGCCTGCCAACAAAGCTCAGGCTTTACAGAGCTCTCGTTAAAACCATTGTCCTTTACGGATGTGAGACCTGGACACTAATGGCAACCAATGAAAGCAAGCTGCAGGCATTTTGAAAACAAATGCATGAGGAAAATTCTCCAGATCTCCTATTTAGAACACAAGACCAATTAATATGTCTGGGACAGAATAAACTCTATTGCGGTTCATCAAGAAACCATCATAACAACAATTAAGAGACGCAAGATGGCATGTTTCCGTCATGTACTGCGACATGATACCCTGACAAAAATTATCCTTCAAGGCACTGTATAAGAGGGCCGGCGAAGAGGTCGACAACGGAAAAGCTGGCTGGAGAACATAAAGGAGTATACAGGGATGAGATTGAACGAATCATTGGCCGCCGCTCAAGATAGGAAATGTGGAGATCGCTGTCTGTTGAAGCGTCCATAGGCTCCCCCCAACGACCGCAACGGTCACGGGACATAGTGATGATGATGATGACCCACATAGAAAGACAATGAGCTACCAAAAATAATGTCCTTGCCCTAATGTTGATGTCATTTATAAAAATGGTTTCTCACTCAAAAAGGATGTGCAGACCCCTGCACCAAGGAATCATGTTCAATGTTTGAATAAATCAAGTACGTTAATATAAAAATTAAGATTTTGTATAATAAAAACATTACATTTAGTGTAAGGTAGTAAAAAAAACAACGTTTTCTTTTCTCAGGCCATAAAAAAGATTTGATATACGCTTCTGTTTGAACATTCAATCAACAAAAGGCATTAACAGAAAACATAATTTCAGGTGTTAAACATCCATTTACAACAAGCTAAAACGTTTTTGTTCAACTGGACAGTTACAGCTTCTCTTTCTCTGATTTATTTGTCAATATGTAATGAAACTCAACAATCGCAACCTTTGCCCCCCCCCACCACTGCCATCCCTCCACCAAACCACTTTTTACCCTCCACCAAACCACTTTACCTCTCCACCTATATGTGGAAGAAAATCAGAAGCCCCGAGTCTAGTGCTCTTCATGGTTTTTCCCGGAAGACCGTCTCAGCTATCTGGCCCCAAAGGGACAGCTGAGAACCCCCCCTCCCCCGGAAGCGGTCACTTCTGAAGCGGCAACCTGGGCATCCAGGACATAGTGTCGAAATTGCCTCTGACTAAATTGGCCTCACAAGGAAGGGTGGAATTCCCTACTACGACCCGCTACCACTTTGGCGCCACCCCGGCCAAGCATACTAGTCTCCATGGTTAGGACTGCCGCTAAGCGGGGGATCATCAAAGACCTACCTAGGGTGTAACACTCACTGGAAGGTTTCCTCAGAGCTGGCGTCCGCTGCGTTCATCGCGGTACCTTTTGCTAATCCGTGCTGGCGCTCCTGGCCCTAAACCGGCACCGCTCAATAGCGTTGCTAGTAAATTGAGTGGGACGAAACGGTCGCTTCGGAGTAACCTGACCCTCAACTTCAACCGTTTAAACTGATCTTTCTTCGGCTTATAACACATCGCTTCATTAGTTTTGTAATGACTAGAGCCTGTGTTACAGGTTATATTCGGCTACAAATGACTAGAGCCTGTGTTACAGGTTATATTCGGCTACAAATGACTAGAGCCTGTGTTACAGGTTATATTCGGCTACAAATGACTAGAGCCTGTGTTACAGGTTATATTCGGCTACAAATGACTAGAGCCTGTGTTACAGGTTATATTCGGCTACAAATGACTAGAGCCTGTGTTACAGGTTATATTCGGCTACAAATGACTAGAGCCTGTGTTACAGGTTATATTCGGCTACAAATGACTAGAGCCTGTGTTACAGGTTATATTCGGCTACAAATGACTAGAGCCTGTGTTACAGGTTATATTCGGCTACAAATGACTAGAGCCTGTGTTACAGGTTATATTCGGCTACAAATGACTAGAGCCTGTGTTACAGGTTATATTCGGCTACAACCTCATAAACTCGTGGTTATTGTCAGCATGGGGAATTCAAAAATATCGTATGCACCAAACAAGGGAAGCAAGCTTTTGGGACAGTAAAGCATTTTAAAATTATACAATAGCGTCCCCTTTAACAAAAAAGAAGGGTCGCTTGAACCTCTAATAGCTCTTCATTGAAAGAAATGAAGATATTGCGAGCGTTACATGTCGGCTGAAGGGTCTTTTGTAAGTTTTAAACTGTGTTTAGCTACCATGCACCTATTACTTTAATTTTCTCGAATGTCAGCCCCCCCCCTCGAAAATGTTCCACTTTTTAGTAAAGGTAACGCCTCTGACGACCTGATTATCTGGTAACAATCTTATTACTAGATAATCTGTGCACATCTTCAACTGAGGCTAAAGGAGGGGACAACAAAATTTAAGACAACTATTTTGTTGACTTGTCTAAAGTCCATGTTCCTATCTGATCGGTTGGCCTATTTCATCACATTTGTTCATCACCCGGCCTATAAACAAGACGTGGTACACAAGGACAACTGATGTTTTGACGAAACGTTACAGCGGGAGAACTCTTAACAGGACCGATAACTCAGCCTTCACCTTGTCTATAGAAAGGGTCTCAGTGAGACTCGCGCTCATCAACAAGATAACTAGTTTTCACTTCATTCCGTCGTAATAGATCCGTGAAGTCGGACCGCCGCTATCCAGATGATACATTGAAATATAAGACAAGGGTCCTCAGCATGTTGTTCAAGACCCCCTTAAAAATAGTGTGTGTTTGTGAGAGAGGGGGGTGGTGAGGGTTATGAGGTAGGGGCGCTCGCTGTCTGTGATATTTATTTCCAGTGTAAATGTACATTTATTACATTTTGCGTTTCTGTTGTCTTGTTTTTTGTTGAAAGCTGCTTAATTAGTTTTTTTAATGATATATTTAATACTAGTTTGTGCTGCGGCGCCGCCCTTTTTCAAAAGCCCAACTAACTTGTCCTTGTATGATAAATACGTAATATTAAACTTTCTTAAATGTACACAAAGTATTTTATAATTTTTTAAAAATATATTTTTAAATATTTTTTCCAAAAGCCCAAGTAACTTAACCTTGTATGATAAATACGAAATATTCCTGAAATGTACACAAAGTATGCATATAATATTTTTTTAAAGTGCTAATCACCACACGATTTTTAAAGTAATTTTAGAAAGCAGCGCACCAAATTACTGCACCAAAAAAATAACTCTTTGAGTCAGTCAGCACTGTTTACAACACAAATGCTGACGTCATAGGTTCGTGCGTTGTTTGGTTAGTGTTAATCTGGAAACCAAAAGGATTATGATTTTCAAGTCTATATTTTCAATTAGCTTTATGCCACAGTGAGTGAGTCACTCATACATAATTGAGCGTATATATATAGATCTATATATATATGATTACGCATAACATATTGAAAATTTAATTAAAAATACTTGCGTTATTTATTTGTATTGATAAAGGCATTAGCCGGAAGGTCTACTTGAACTTGTGTATTAGTCAATAAAATAAACTTGAATTGATTGTTTTGGTCACACAATTCGTTGGTGTATCTTGTGTTTTATATGAATTGAAAAAAAAACTTATTCTAATTCGTCCGTGAGCCTAACTGGCACTGGAGGAGATGGTATAATGTTATTTACATTTAAATTTATTTACTTTTACTCAAATTGTTAATTGTAAATTTAAATTTAAATTTCTAGAAAACATGGAACACGTCTTGTTTTATAGTGAAGCCAAAGATTCAAAACATTTCAAAAAACGGCAATACTGTCACTCTGTATTAGACAACTTGTTTTCTGGTCCTTTTATCCCACAATGAAGGGGTTTAATGCCAACTCTTCAATAAAAATGGATTTTTGTTGACAGCCGGACGCACACACGGCCGGGAAAGATGCTAGTTTGTGTCATGATAACGTCAGAGGGTAGACGGAGCAGACATGAGCAGAGAAAAGACATTGAGTGACACGGAAATTGCAAACATCAAAATAAACTAGAAAGTCTAGCCTGTAAAGGTCTAATTGTATTTTCAAAATATCATTTAAATTGTATATCAATGTAGTTCTTTAAAGATACATTTGATCAGGAAAATTCAAGTACTGTTGGCGGGCCTAATGAAATAACTGATGCGCCCCGCGGGCCGTAGTCTGGTGAGCCCTGATTTAGATGAAAAAATAGAGTAAACGAGGAGGTAAAACTAAAAGCCTATGAAAGAAAGTACATTACATATATGGTGTGTTCAGTTACGAAAATGGCGTTACAATATAAGCGAGGGGCAGAAGTCTGGTTTTGTCGTGATTGTAAACAGTTTTGAAAGCAACAACAACATTCACAGTGCTTCCAGTGAAGTTCCAATGGCTACTACAGGATACTATTTAAGTGGGGGATAATGTGGCTTGGTGTCTCAGCTATGGGGTGGTGTTGCTGTATGTCTCAGCCATTGGGTAGTCTTGCTGGATGTCTCAGCCATGGGGTAGTGTTGCTGGATGTCTCAGCCATTGGGCAGTGTTGCTGGATGTCTCAGCCATTGGGTAGTGTTGCTGGATGTCTCAGCCATTGGGCAGTGTTGCTGGATGTCTCAGCCATTGGGCAGTGTTGCTGGATGTCTCAGCCATTGGGTAGTGTTGCTGGATGTCTCAGCCATTGGTTAGTGTTGCTGGATGTCTCAGCCATTGGATGGTGTTGCTGGATGTCTCAGCCATTTGGTAGTGTTGCTGGATGTCTCAGCCATTGGGTAGTGTTGCTGGATGTCTCAGCCATTGGATGGTGTTGCTGGATGTCTCAGCCATTGGGTAGTGTTGCTGGATGTCTCAGCCATTGGGTGGTGTTGCTGGATGTCTCAGCCATGGGGTAGTGTTGCTGGATGTCTCAGCCATTGGGTAGTGTTGCTGGATGTCTCAGCCATGGGGTAGTGTTGCTGGATGTCTCAGCCATTGGGCAGTGTTGCTGGATGTCTCAGCCATTGGGTAGTGTTGCTGGATGTCTCAGCCATTGGGCAGTGTTGCTGGATGTCTCAGCCATTGGGCAGTGTTGCTGGATGTCTCAGCCATTGGGTAGTGTTGCTGGATGTCTCAGCCATTGGTTAGTGTTGCTGGATGTCTCAGCCATTGGATGGTGTTGCTGGATGTCTCAGCCATTTGGTAGTGTTGCTGGATGTCTCAGCCATTGGGTAGTGTTGCTGGATGTCTCAGCCATTGGATGGTGTTGCTGGATGTCTCAGCCATTGGGTAGTGTTGCTGGATGTCTCAGCCATTGGGTGGTGTTGCTGGATGTCTCAGCCATGGGGTAGTGTTGCTGGATGTCTCAGCCATTGGGTAGTGTTGCTGGATGTCTCAGTCATGGGGTAGTGATGCTGGATGTCACAGCCATTGGGTAGTGTTGCTGGATGTCACAGCCATTGGGTAGTGTTGCTGGATGTCTCAGTCATGGGGTAGTGATGCTGGATGTCACAGCCATTGGGTAGTGTTGCTGGATGTCTCAGTCATGGGGTAGTGATGCTGGATGTCACAGCCATTGGGTAGTGTTGCTGGATGTCACAGCCATTGGGTAGTGTTGCTGGATGTCACAGCCATTGGGTAGTGTTGCTGGATGTCTCAGTCATGGGGTAGTGATGCTGGATGTCACAGCCATTGGGTAGTGTTGCTGGATGTCTCAGTCATGGGGTAGTGTTGCTGGATGTCTCAGCCATTGGGTAGTGTTGCTGGATGTCTCAGCCATTGGGTAGTGTTGCTGGATGTCTCAGTCATGGGGTAGTGATGCTGGATGTCACAGCCATTGGGTAGTGTTGCTGGATGTCACAGCCATTGGGTAGTGTTGCTGGATGTCTCAGTCATGGGGTAGTGATGCTGGATGTCACAGCCATTGGGTAGTGTTGCTGGATGTCTCAGTCATGGGGTAGTGATGCTGGATGTCACAGCCATTGGGTAGTGTTGCTGGATGTCACAGCCATTGGGTAGTGTTGCTGGATGTCACAGCCATTGGTAGTGTTGCTGGATGTCTCAGTCATGGGGTAGTGATGCTGGATGTCACAGCCATTGGGTAGTGTTGCTGGATGTCTCAGTCATGGGGTAGTGTTGCTGGATGTCTCAGCCATTGGGTGGTGTTGCTGGATGTCTCAGCCATGGGATGGTGTGGCTAGATGACTCAGCCAAGAGGTGGTATGGCTGTATGTCTCAGCCTTAGGGATGACACCGCTGGATGTCTAGGCCAAGAGTGGTATGGCTGGATGTCTCAGCCAATGTTCCCTCTAAGGTTCTTTGGTCTGTGTGCAAAGTAAAAAAACTTGTGTGCAAAGTTGCGCAGCATCCATATTTTGTGCAATAATTTTTATATATATATATATATATTTTTTTTTAATACGAAATTTGCTGCGCGGTAATTCTAAACTGCTGCGCGGCGTCGGTAAAAAATATCTGTGCGGTCGCGCAGCCGCGCAGCTTAAAGGGAACATTGGAGTCTCAGCCTTAGGGATGACGCCGCTGGATGTCTAAGCCAAGGGTGGTATGGCTGGATGTCTCAGCCAAGGGGTGACGCCGCTGGATGTCTAAGCCAAGGGTGGTATGGCTGGATGTCTCAGCCAAATGATGACGCCGCTGGATGTCTAAGCCAAGGGTGGTATGGCTGGATGTCTCAGCCAAAGCATGACGCCGCTGGATGTCTAAGCCAAGGGGTGGTATGGCTGGATGTCTAAGCCAAGGGGTGGTATGGCTGGATTTCTAAGCCAAGGGGTGGTATGGCTGGATGTCTAAGCCAAGGGGTGGTATGGCTGGATGTCTAAGCCAAGGGGTGGTATGGCTGGATGTCTAAGCCAAGGGGTGGTATGGCTGGATGTCTAAGCCAAGGGGTGGTATGGCTGGATTTCTAAGCCAAGGGGTGGTATGGCTGGATGTCTCAGCCAAAGGATGACGCCGCTGGATGTCCAAGCCAAGATCGGAATTAACGGGACAAGATTAATAGCTAAGGTCGGACATGAGCGCCCACCATTTCATCCCTAAAAGTCTTGACTGGTGACTGGTGGCCAAAACATTTGTGACAATCTGATTTACACCCACCCTCTCATTATTATTATTATGTTTCAATCCATTCATTGATTGATGTTGTGATGTCCGCCCTTGCAAACATTATGCTTACCTGATATGCTGTGCATTACCATTAATATCTCTGTACTTCAGTAATGTTAGGAACTAGGGACCATGCCCTTGAGGCATAGTGATATAAATGAACACATTTAGTCAATTCCATTAACTCCTTACCTTCCTTGGTTTTGACACAGCTCAGTAAGTTGTAGGACCGGTGACAAGGTTTTCAAGCATAGATTGTATTCGTGTTTGTGCTACTGCGCTGCGCTAGTTCTAGTTGGGTATCAACTGTCATTTAGTTTTGCGGTGTGTGTATGTGTGTTAATGTGCGTGTGTGTGGTATGTGTGTTTCTGTGTGTGTGTGTGTGTGTCTAAAGCTAAATTTAAATAATTTGAATATTTTCCTCAATCCGTTGACTTTTCAGTTGTATTTTACACTTTCAGCCTTTATTTAGGTCACGAGCAGATTATTGGCAATGAGCTCTGGGGCCATCCATAAAGTACGTCCCGCTCCAGGGGGGGGGTGTAAGAATGTGTGACAGTTTGTGACAGGGGGAGGGGGGTCCGGCCATGTGTGACATCAAGCTCCAGGGGGGGTGTAAGAATGCGTGACAGTTTTTGACAGGGGGGATTGGGGTCCAGCCATGTGTGACGTCATGGAGTTATATATTCAATTTTAATTATTTTGTTAATAATTTTAAAAAATTTCAAAAGTGTGACGTACTTTAGGAGGGGGGGGTGTCCGAGATTTGTGACAGTTTGTAACAGGGGGAGGGGGTCAAAAATGGTCAAAAATAGTGTGACGTATTTTATGGACGGCCCCTATAGAGTCACGCTATAAAATGATGCTGTTTGACGTTTGACGTACCTATCCGTGCCGTAGTTTCAACTTTTAGTTACTGATGTATAAATATTGGGTTGATGGCCGAATCCATTCGGTTAGTGTTTGTGAGCATTACTTATGTTATTGATTTGGAATATTCGGTATGTGTAGTTATTCGGTGAGGATATCTTTTCGTTTAACAGTGTATAACCTTCAATGGCAAACTCAAATGTCACACTTCGTCATTCACCAAAACTCCAAATCTCGTACATCCCTGTCATACTTATATCTCTCTCATTTATGTCAATGCATATATCACACGTCTCTATTCAGTGTATCAGGCTGTCACGAAAACCAAGCGATCCGCCTGGTGACACCACTGGTAAGAAGATGTCACTGGCGTAGGTAAGGTGGGTGTTGGGCCCCCTCTTCGGTGTTACGCTGGCGTAGTTAAAGGAGGTGGTGGGCCCCTCTTTGTTCATGTTTGTTGTTTCATTATTTAATTATTACCAATTACCCATCAATATATATATATATTTCACCTAAACGACCATGTTAAGTTTCAAGGAGAATACTCAAGGGAATTTAGGATTAGACAAGGACTAAGGCAGGGAGACTCACTGTCTTGTATGCTTTTTAACTTAGCGTTAGAAAGAGTTATTAGAAACATTAATATCGACACTCGAGGAACAATAACTGGATACTTCCTGAGGGAAACTCAGGAACCAAAAGCTGTTGGCACTTTTTATAGCCAACACATCCAGTAACTTGCATATGCTGATGACATGGCCCTGCTTGCTAAAAGTACCAAAGACATATCAAAGTCATACATTGAATTAGAAGATGCATCACTGCAAGCAGGGCTGGAAGTCAACATGAAATGAAAAAAATGACCCCCTTTCAAGTCCATGACGGACTATGGGGCAAGTGATGTAGCTTTCACAAGATTTTTAGCCACCACTAACGAGCAGGGGAATGTGTGGCCAGCACAATGCCCCAGAGGCCTTGCCAGCACCTGGGCTCGAACCCGCGACTCGGGATCTGCCTCGAAAATACATGACCCTGAAATGACAGGCGAAGACATTAAAATTAGGAACCAGACTTTTGACAAAGTAAATCAATTCAAATACCTAGGATCACTACTAAATGAAAGGAATTAATTAATAATAGAAATCAAAGAAAGAATATCAGCCGGGAATAGAGCATACTTTAGTAGCCAGAAAATCCTCAAAAACAAAAACATTACAAGGGAAACATAGAAAACTCTTTATAAAACGGTCATCAGACCAGCTGTAACATATGCAAGTGAAACTTTGACCTTAACAAAAACTGCAGAAAACCTGTTAAATACACGGGAGAGGAAAGTTCTCAGGAATATATATGGACCAACAAAGGATTAGTTCAAATGGATATAAGAACCAACCATGAACTATACAGTCTATATCAGGATACCACAATAGTTGCATAAATAAAAAAGGGCAGACTGCGCTGGGCAGGGCACCTAGAAAGAATGTCAAATGATAGAGGAGTAAAGAGGGTACACCACCAAAACCCCAGAGGAAAACGGCCCAAGGGAAGACCTAGGCTTAGATGGATGGATGACGTAGAGAAAGATCTACAACTGGGCATCCAATATTGGAGAAGAAAGGCGTTGATAAGGACTGAGTGGAAGGAGGTCGTGAGGCAGGCCCAAGCCCTACATGGGCTGTAGCGCCACAGGGATGAATGGAAACGACCATGTGCAAATGAGCATGACGAATGACGCTCGCTGGGGTCGACCGATCACTGTTGGCAAGCGTTGTGGGATGAAAATAAAAAAAAGGGGGGGGGTGCAACAACTTTTCTTGCGCTAAGTTGCGTTGTTCCTTCATAAAATAACATGTGATTCGTAGTGTAGTGGTTCGCCTTGCACGCTGAAAGTCCTGGGTTAAAAAAAAATTAAATGTCTCTTTCTGCCCGTTCTTTTCCCCATTTTACCACGTTTTTATTACCTTCATTTCGTTCCTGTCTGTTGCAAAATTTCAACTTTTCCAACGTAAAATTAAATCACTTCTGATGGTCCTAGAGATCTCAAAATTTACACCACAGATAGATCTTGGATGACCATGCATTGTATCAAAATTTCAGATCGATCAAATGTAACGTAATTAAATTAATGCAATTATAGTTTATCTTGATATAGCATCCGTATCCGTCTGCTATTGTTGACATCCACGTGCCACCGGAGTTCACCCCAGCCATCGATGACCACATCCCCGTGTTTAACAGCAAGGTATGTTAAGTCACGTTTAATAATTAATAAAGAAATAAAATTTTCGATATACTCTATAATTTTACACTTAGACTAAAAAGAATAAAATAAATAGAGGTTAAAACACGTTTTAATAAGTGGACTAAAAAGAAGAAAATAATTTGATTTAATATGACTAAAGCATGGGGCGGGTGCTTATGAGGTTTAACATATGCAGTTCACTCATTCTCTCACCTATAGATCTCTCTTTTGCCTTTTAAATTATAAATCTTTAATTTTTATACCAAACAACCGCCCAACATTTTTAGTCATATTAAATCAAAGTACTTGAACTTATAAGTTTTAAATTATTTTCTTCTTTTTAGTCCATTTATAAAAAATGTGTTTTTTAACAATCTTTTTCTCATCTGTATTTATTTTAATAACAACCGCTGTGCACATGTCTGCACATTTACTCGCTTTTTTTCCATTACTTACTGCTGCTGTTTGTGTCCGTTCTCTCACCGTTCTTCACACTATCTATGATGAGCAAGTCTGCGGCGTATACTACGCCGCGGGTCGTATCTTGTACATAATGTTTTATTGATAACCTACACAATTCAGGCGGATTTGTCCCATACTTACTGGAGAAGAGTCCAGTCATCAAACGTAGTTGAATGACGTGACATCGCTTGTAGCAGTTGTATACTGAAACTCGTGATCAAAGGGACACCGTCACTCTAGTTCTTTGCCTAGACAAAGCTGGGGGTGAGAGGGGGGGGGACAGTTTATTTATTTACTCTGGGTCTCTTCAAAGCAGCCAGTGAACCGAGTTGAACAGCAACAGAGACAGTGGGGGTTGGCTGATCCTGAACCTCCTCCCAACAGCGTCATTCACAAACCGTGGGCCAAGGGGCCACAATCTCGTCACGGCAGACGTGACCGACCAAACAGGTCACACCACGAGCAGGCGGTCAGTTATCAATTCTGGGAAACAGCGGAGTTATCGTTCATGACGTTTCTGTTTTATTTTCCTTACCTCGGACATAGGTCAATACCCACACAGAGATGATGGCTTGGTAATGTGAAGTGACCGAACTTAAAGTTTATTTATTCGTGGCGGTCACCCGATGAGTTGAACCTGTCGAAAGACTCTCATAAACTTATTGAGCCGTGAAACTTTTCTGACATTGAATTTCGGATTTACTACGAAGAAGTCTAGCTTTAAGGTAAGTGACCAACCTTTCAATATTGTGTGTATGAAAGCGAGGGGTGGGGGTGGGGGAGGGGGGTATTTCTGAGAAGGGAGGATGAAATAGTTTTTTGTTTTCCGTAACAAAATAAAAGTTGAGTTAAATTTTATTGGATTGTCTTGTGTGTCATGCGTCACGGTAAATGAACGGGAAAAGTTTAACGTAGTAAGTATCATCATCATATCGTGACGTCATCTGAAAAGAAATCTCGGAGTTCTACTTGAGTTGATTAGCCACACATGTTCAAATGTGAATCAAAGGTCTATGGTCACCCTACCTGTAATTAAAGTGTGTGACATGTTCGGTGGGTAATTAATGACCTTATCTTCACCTGTAACGTTAAGGCAAGGGCTGTACTGTTCACTGTTAGTCAATTTGTTATATGCCACTTGGTATCAAACGTCGCCTTTGCCTATCTTCTATCTGTAAGTAAGGCTTGTAACAAGCAAACATGACTATGGGGGGGGGGCACTCGTCGAACGAACTGTAACTTAAGACGTCGAGTCTAATAAAAGATCAAATAACATCGTCGTATTCTGTCATATATTATAGTTTATAGTATTGTGTTGCAAGCCAGAATGCTGAGAAGGAGCTCTAGAAAAGTTCCAGTGTAAAAAAAATTAGCGTAATATTAATGTTCAAGGTTTAAGCCCCAAAAAAAAATTAAAAAATTAAACGGGGAAATCATAAGGGAATTCCAAGAAGTTTAGCTCTAAGGGGGATTTTTACAAATCACTATCAGCACGAGTCTTAATTATTTGGAAGATATAAATATAGGTGACGCCATTCCAGTGGTGGATAAAGCTTGCACGGGGCCCCTGACTGCAATTCCACCTGGGGCCCGGTCCAGCCACTTTATAATACAATATAATTAATTTGGGGCCCTTAATTTAGCCTTAAATCATTGGGGGCCCTCAATTTAGCTTTAAATCATTGGGGACCCTCAATTTAGCCTTAAATCATTGGGGGGGGGCCCTGGCTTTAGCTCAATCCCCTAACTGTTGGTCTGGGTTGCATTTCCTCGTGTGGCTGTGAAGTCCTATCCTTGACTTACAGTCTTTACCACAGCTTTGGCACACACGTTCTGTGCTTCCCAATGTTTTGGCCTTTCTCCTAGCTATTCTTTCTGTAGCCTCCCCCATCCTTTGCTCCTCGGCTACCATGACGCCCTCTGTGACAACTGTGCGCCACGTAGATCGGTCTTCTTCCTTACACTCCCAGTCGCTTGTGCGTATTCTGGCTGCTTTCATGTCCCTTTGGCAGACATCTTTAAATAGCAGGCGTGTGCAACCTTTCTTCCTCTTTCCCGATGCCAGTTCTCCATATAGTAGGTCCTTGCGTATGCGGCCAGGGCTCATTCCTTTTACATGTCCTAGCCATCTCAGGCGTCTTTCACTGAGGATTGAGAACATGCTTTGGGTATTGGCACGCATCAGGACCTCACTATTTGGCACTTTGTCCTGCTATGTAATGCCAAGGATGCGACGCAGGCACCTCAAGTGGAAGCCATTATATAGACAATTATTGTCCCATAGTCAGGTGCGTGCCTTCTCGATTCGGAGTCGTTGCTTGATTTTTTTTTACTTTGCACTTTCGCTCAGATTATGGCATCGGAGCTCAAAAAGTTTTGTTCTTTGTTCTTACTTTGTGTTGAAGTGGTGCGTAAGAAATGGTGCGTGCTATATGAAGCTGGAGAAGTTAACCAAGCGACGAGTGAGATTCGGTAATAAATTCGGTGCATGAGATGCACGTCAGATGCAGTGCGTAATTTGTCACCTGAGGGAGGTCGCACGCAGTTTATGATAGAGGAAAGATGCTGTTACATAATTATTTTGATGGTAGAAGTCTGTACATCTGAGTGAAGGGCAGGGCGCGTCTGAATTGTGGGCCGAAGTGTCTTCTTGAGGGTATGTCACGTGATCACAGTGTTATCAGATCTATCACTACCTACTGGTCTTGAAACGTATCACTTATAGTATAGCTACTAAACTATGTCAGTACTTTGATAGTATAATGCAGCTGAAATCGGCAATTAATTATTTTACCACATCAAAGATGTTTCTCTCATTGTGTTCTCTTACCCGAAATATCTTGGAATCTTTGTTAAGATGTGATTTGAAAAGCTTTTGTCCGGTGTATTCCTTTTTTCTTTCTTTGCACCTTGTGTATTTGTCCATACGTAATTCACTAAAACATTGACCCTGGTCAATAAATGCCCTTCTAATTTTACTGTTATTATTATAATTTTTAATATTGCTACCGCTCCGTGAACATTGACATTGCCCCACATGGTAAACATCTCTTATACTGCAGGTATTAATACTCTTGTTGTAATTGTCCAACATAGATTTTTTACTTCAACCGAATTCTCGTTTTTAAACAGTTAGTGAGAGTCACACTCTCAAATGACGCCCACCCTTGCGTTGCGCCCCGCCCACCATCAAACCCCGCCCTCCCAAACCCTAACATTCAACGAACCATGACGATTCGCCGCCGCCATTTCATTATCGGTTCATTTCGATGCCTGGCCGTTTCACGGACGCTGTTGCTAGTTTAAGGGAGATGTGTTGGCTGAACATCAATTAACAACTCTAGAACTGTGACTGTCATCACAGTTTGTGACGTCATTCAGCAGTATCCCGTCCCGCCCCTTCCTAACTAGTCATGAAATCGTCACAGTAAAATAGCCAGGGGCCAGGGCGTAGTGTCAATGGGAATTTTTTACCTCCTCCACGGGAAAAAACAAACAAACAAACAAACAAACAAAACAAAAACAAAAAAACAAAAAAAAAGGGGAAAAAAAAGCCAGGTGAACTCCCTGTGATTTTATATAAGTCGAAAATTCCACGTGGGTAGGACTAGTAGGAGTGCCTCCTCGGCACCCCCACCTAAACCTACGCCATTGGTCACATGCACATCACGTGTCTGCTTAGAGGCCCCTGTCTAAATGTCAATCCTCTTCCCACCTCGGCCTACGCCACCGTCGAAGTGTAAAAATCCTCCTCACCTTTTCCCCTCCCCTCCTCCCCACCGTCTCGTCTGTTTTTGTTGAGAGAGAGTAACCCTTCACTCAGGTGTTGTAAGAGGATTGACATTTCGACAGGGGGACTCTAGCAGCCTTTGATGATATCAGTCCCATTTACTTAAACTTATTTTTAATCTTCTTTCCCCCCAAAACACACACCCCCACCCCCCCCCCCCAAAACCCAACCCCCCCCCCCCCCCCCCCCCCCCCCCCCCCCCCCCCCCCCCCCCCCCCCCCCCCACACCCCCCTATCCATCCCATCACATGGG